>CM052712.1:36508855-36519244 GCA_028551405.1 Uromys caudimaculatus | reverse complement strand
GGGGACACGGGGGTTCCAAAGAAAAGGGGAATCATCGGAAATGTAAATAAAATATCAAAAAAAAAAAAAAAAAAAAAAAAAGAGCAGAATGACCTCCTATTAGCATCACTGTGCAGCCTGATTTTAAAGCCCTTGATATTTTCCTCTTCCTATCAGAAAAATGGAGACTTTCAAATGTAATTTAACCTCTCATTAAAAACAAACAAACAAACAAAAAACATAAGCAGCTGGAGAGATTGCTCAGTAGTTAAGAACACTGACTGCTCTTTCAGAGGTCCTGAGTTCAATTTCAGGCAACCACATGATGGATCACAACCATCTGTAATGGGATCCAATGCCCTCTTTTGGTGTGACTGAAGACAGCAACAGTGTACTCACATGTATAAGGTAAAAAAACCTTTACAAAATTAACAGAAGAAAATATTAACGTGGTAGATACTATACAAGTTACATCTTAAACTCTGCTTACAAGAAACTAGCATTACCTTAGAAGAGAATAATTAAACAAAATAAATGAACAAACAAAAACTTAAAGTTAGTTATGTGGCCACAGAAATGGACAAATGCAATGAACTGTTTGTCTGAGGACTACAAGAAGATTTTACAGTTATATCTGAATTGGATTTTTCAAAGAAAGAATTGGAAGTTCCCTCACAAATATTTAAAAAAAAAAGATACAGCATTCAGAGCAACTCATCTGTTCAGAAAGATCATTGTGGCTGTCAACTGAATAACACATAATTTGTAGACAGAGTAGTAAGCCATTTCTACTAGGACCAATACACAAATATATAATGGAGAGATCAGAAAGACTGAACATGCACTGCTAAATACCTTATCATTTAATTGACTATATAGAGATTGTCTAGGATTTGCTGGATTGTAATCACAGTGAGAGTTCTATGAAATTGAGTTAATGAAAATGAGAAAGAGGAGCAGGAGGAGGAGTAAGAGGAGGAGAATTGGAAGAGGAGGAGGATAAGTAAGAACAGGATGAAGAAGAGGAAAGGAGGAAGAAGGAGGCAGAGGAGGAGGAGAGTGGGTTACATGAAGACTAGTCTAAATTGAGACAAGTCTAGAAGCTGGGTAGCACTCACTCAAGATGCCCACTGAGGTAAAAGTAACTAAGCTTAGAAATACAGGGATAAACAAAGGCAGTCTCTTAAGTCCAGAGGATAAGAAGAGTTATAACATAGCAGAAAAAAATGATCCAAATTTCATCTGAGATTTCTATTCACTCTTCTCTCCAGAAGCATTGCTACTGTCCACACTATTAAAAGTGAATCTGTCTATGTGCCACTACAGCAATGGTTGTACTTTTTCACAGAACTTCTAGTGGGAAGTTCTATGCTCTCCCACTGACTCTTTTTTTGGGGAAAGGGGGCAAAACAAGAGATAGTTTATTTTGGAGCCAAATGTGAATGACTGATGCCCAAGAATACAGATTTAGGTTACTACAAATTCCATGTTCCAATGCAGAAGCAGTTTTATGAACTTTTTATAGTAGCAGAACAAAGAAAGTCATAGATCAAAACACCTTTAAAATGCATTGGTATGTAAACAAAGGAGATACGGATTATAATCTTAGCATAGACTTTGAAGCTACTCAACAGCTGTCTTAGTCCTTTGACTGGAGGAAGCTAACATTCATTAATACATTCTAAAAGGTTTTTGTCCGTTAGTTACAGGACGTCGGGCCTGAAACAGGGGTAGGCAAGAAATGGCTATGTACGGGGCTAAGGATGGCCTGAGGTAAATCATAACTAGATAAATCCAACTTCTCTACATCACTGAAGTTCACAGTCAGTCAGCATTTGCAGACACAGCTTCTTCCCAGGAATTTTCACTCACAATGTGTGTACACATGTGGACGCATGTGGATGTCAGAGAACTCTTGGATCTGTCCTCTCTTGCTGTCTTGCAGAATTCAGGAATCAAATTCAAGTCAAACCCTTGTGCACAAGAGCCCCTACCTACTCAGCCATTCCCTCGACATTTTTGAGACAGGATCTCTCCCTGACCCTTGCCCTTTGGCTAAACTGACTCTTATACACAAGTCTAAGAAGTGCTTAGAAATATGACATATGATCAATGCTAACATACTATACATTTCTGCCATGAATGTGCTTCTCTCCCAGCCATCTCTGATATCAGTATTTCTTGTACTGCTCATGCTTGAAGGTTAAATAAAAGTAGCCTAAGATAACGGTGACAAAATTTAGAAGTGAGCATCATTTTTTCCCAGAATTAAAAAGTGAGGCTCATTAAAGTGTTAAGATGGTGTGCACTCTACTTAGTGTAGTTCCAATATGGTATGTGCCTGCTTCTTACTGCATCAGACAAAAACACTTACAAACAATAGGCCCCACAGTACTTGAACTTATGTCTATTTTCTCTGTACAGTTCTCATTTTGATACTACCAATGGCAGCAGTGTCCTACTGTGAGCCTCTTTATTATAAATGCCTCTATTGTAAATAGAGCAGAAAAGAGAAGTGTAGCTTCCAATGTAATCCTGAAAGGGTGGAAAACCTTGTTCCTAATTAGGCTCTTGAGTTTGAAAAACTCCATTCTTTCCATGAGAGGAAATACTTCAGACTGAGCGTCAAGGAAAAGAGATGGTACATAAGAGCTGGGAATAAGAGATTGACACACTAAAGGGAATATCCAATTTGTTGCATTTCTGAATAGGGGTTTTCAGTGTTGCACCCAAGATTGTTTCCCACTCACTATCTGCTGTTTATTCGTACTTTATTTCTCCCTTGCAATTGGAGCTCTGGGAGTGGTAGCTTGCTCAGTCCATGTCTCTCCCTCCGTTTATTAATCTTTCTCCTCTATTCTTTGAAGAAGATAGGCTATTAAAGGAACATACTACTCTCTGTCTTCTAAAAGAAGCGTATGAGCAAACTGAAAATAAAGATGCCCAAATAAAAGAAAAGAGAAGTGTAAGAGGGCAACACTTGGGGTAAAGAAAAGAAGATGAAAGTCCCCTGTTGAGCTCCTACACAAGCGGGTAAGAGCCAGGCAGTGCTAAGAAAGCAACAGACAATGAAGACAGCGTAATAACCACCACTTAGCATCATTGAAAGGAGAAAAAAATTACACCCTTTCAATTTCAAAGAAGGAACAACAGGACCACCCAGGAGGGACAAGAAGAGATGGGGCTCCCCTTTTCTTTCACAAAATAGAGTGAAGAAATAAAGAGACATTGCAAAATGGTCTTTCTGATTATATAAATGGGAATGTGCTGAGATGGTTTCAAAGTATAGACTGTGCAAGAAATTGGTTTCAAATGAGTGCTGGCCTTTCTCTAATCAGGTCCCCGAAATGACAATTTATTCCAGAGACCTGACAATGACTGGCAGACCAAGGGACTGTCATTAAGATATTTATTTATTTTTTTAATTTGCTTGTTCTGTGGCATTTAGTGGGTATGCTTGGGAAATCAGAAACTATATTCAGTTTATTTAGTTATTTTTAGACGAGGTTTCATATAGTGCCAGCTAGTAAGTAAATTGATCTGGACTTCAGAATAACTCTGAACTTCTGATCCTCTTGCCTTTACTTTTTGAGTCATAGAATTACAGGCATGTTCTAGTACAGGTGCCTGGGACTAAACCTGTGTTTTTGTACATGCTAAGCCAGCATACTGACAGCTGAGCTCCTTTCGCATACCTTTGCTAGTTTTATTATTCAGAATGGTAGCTGTAGTGATGTGCTGCCCAGAGCCCAAGATTGAGTCCATAGGTACATGGTTCAGAGAAAGAACCTTCTACAGATAGCACAGGGCTCTGTCATTCACACAGTTACAACAGAATTTTGGCTGAATTCACCAAGGACTTTTAGCACTGAGTTTTTATTACAAGTTCCAGAGGATTGTCGGAGGCATGTGGGTCTCTATTTCACAACCCTTCATGAACTTCTGAGAAAGGCACCTAATCAATCCTTACAGTCATAAGTTTGTTGAGTTCTGAACAAGAGATGCAGATTATGTCTTTCTGCTTTCTGTTAATCAGTCCAGAGTATTTGGTGCTACAGTATTTCTGGTCACTAGTCTACTTCTAAATCTCTAACTATTGCCTTTGAAGTTAGTACAATCATTCCAAGATTCAAAAAACAAACTGATAATCATCCTTTGTGTGGTACTGTTGGGTTGTCACAGAGGCACAAATATACATGCCAAAAGCTGCCTGATATCTGGCGTTTCTGCAGAATCCCATTACTACTGAAAGGATGAGAGCTACGCCCTTCACATAGGATGGGCAAGCACCCTCCTGATTGTCATCCTGGGTGCAGGAACCAAGGTTCATCTGAACATGAAGAACACTAATACAGTTGAGAAAAAATAGCTCAATTTGCTTTTCTGCTAGGCAAATCCAGAATGTTATATGACATCATGTGGAAATTTTTAAAATGCCATGTTCACAAAAACATTCAAACTTCAAAGATTTGGATCCACAAAAGTTACCCCGATGTTTTTGAAGTATGTTAATTTTTTTATAAACAGTGTGATATCTGTCATGGCATTTTGAAAAGATGAAAGTAGTAAGTTCATTTGTTTTATAAATTTTAACATACTTTTATTGATTACTTGTGATTTCATATCATGCACCCCATCACATTCACTTCCCATTTCTCTCAGATTCCTCAAACCCTTGTGATCCCTTCCCCCAGAGAAGAGGAGGAGGAGGAGGAGGAGGAGGAGGAGGAGGAGGAGGAGGAGGAGGAGGAGGAGGAGGTGGAGGAGGAGGAGGAGGAGGAGGAAGAGGAGGAGGAGGAGGAAGAGGAGGAAGAGGAGGAGGAAGAATGTCCAACCATGTTGCCAATACTTCCAGCGGCCAGCCACTTAAGGAACACCGAGTTCTTCCCCACTGCAATCCCCACCAGAAATTATCAGTTTTATAAACTTACATTGTTCATAGGTATTATATTTGATGAATATTGTTCATGGTTTTGTTAACTGCCAGACAATGTAGTTGATTTAGTATATAATTTATTTTAATATATTATTTATGTATATAAATTTTATCTAAATATAAATTCCTAGAACTGTTAGTAAACCAAAAATTCTAACTATTTCCTATGAGTCAGATGTTTCAGATGAGTACATCAGTGGAATTCATCTTTAAATCAAGTCAATTTCCTGATCATTATCAATTAAGCCTGCATGCCTCGGAGTATTTCTCATCCCGTGTTCTCAAGGTTGAACAATTTTTAACATAATCCCTTTCTACTTGATATTGATTTTCCCATAACATCAGCTCAGTCCAGACTGTGATAGCATTATACCTGAAATGCCCCTTAACTGCTTACGATCTCCAAATTTCAAAGCATTTCCATCATTCTAGTTATGCTTATCCCATTAAGTTGTAGAACTATATCTTAAATAATCTTCAGTTGCTTAAAAGGGAATTCATTATAAACTAAGAAGAAAATGAGGCAAGATGTGGGAGTTTGTTTTACTAAACTCACAACATCTCTAACACTGATTACTGTAGTTTTTAAAACAGGTTTTCATTTAAAAATTATGTTTTTCATAATTTTCACCTTTTTACACAATTTCCAAAAAAAAAATCCTAATCTTAATTCTTTTTTCTTTTTCTTTTCTTTTCTTCCATTTTGGAACAACTTATTTATTTTCTCATTACAATTATCTTTGAAGAGTACTTGCATTATAGCCAATCTGCTAAAAAAAGGAACTCAATACAAGACATAGTACTGGGGATGAAGGAAGAAACATGCCATTATAAATGGGACCATACTCCTGGCAAATGTAGAAAGTGTCCCTGAAGAACTATTATAACTATTAGTAATAACTGAAGGCGGTAAGCTGTTCTAACACAAAATAAATATACAAAAATCAATAGCCTCCCTATACAACAGAAGAAGAAGTTAGAGGAGATAATGAAAAGAACATTCACAAAGCTATCTTTCTTATGATGCCTAAGCAGTATAAAGTTCCTTGCAGAGAGTGAGTGGTCTATTCATCAAGCATAGGAGAGGTATTGAGTACCAATCTTAGAGCCAAACATTTTAACTCAAATTCCAATAGCTACATACAAGCTACACAATTTTGAGAAAGTTAAGTAAACTTATGCCTAAGATAACTCATATTTTAAAAACTCAAGTACATTGGGTTTGGTTCTTTTAATCCTAAAATTTAACAGGTTTTTAACTGCAGCACTTGGAAAGCTAAGACAGGAATATTGTGAGTTCAAGGACAGCCTGGGCTAAATAGCAAGACCTCATCTCAAGCAAACTAACTAACAAATGAACAACAGCAACAACAAAGCAACCTTATCCTGGGAAGTATAAATCCATGTAAATAATGACACTGATCCTGTTATATGCATATATTATTGACTACAGCTCTGTAGTTTGGCTGTATAAGTAAATAGAGAACAGTGTGTGCCATGAATGAGAAGTATAACATTTATCCTCACTATAGTGATGATTGCATATGATTGACACATGATTGCCTGAAATGGTACCTGTCTTCTGCCAAGAGCTGACCACACAGCATACCTTCAGAAGTATCAGAACTTAGCCTGAGGTGTGTTGGTATTGCAATTCCATCCACTCTTAAATTTTATGGCTCTTTGACATTTTTAACTTATATGGTTTTATTTCACATATCTTCAGTGGTTCCTATTTTTTCGAAAACTGGAGTTTTGCTATAAGTGTTCATATTATTTCATCTAAAAAATTATATTTCAAAGGAGATGGAACAATTTATCTAAAAGTCTCCATGTAGAAGAACTTCAATCCAGCAACATGACTGCTCTGGTAAGAAACACATCCAAAGATACGATCCAATTTGAATGCAGCATACCCTTTGGTTGGAATACACACCTTTAATACCTCTGGCTGTAAGGAATACATGCATGCCTTTAGTACACACCTTTATCCCAAACAATGGTGCCTAATTGAAGAATAGACAAAGTGATGAATCAGAGGAAGAGATGACAGAATGAGCCAAATAAATCCAACTCTTGTGAGAACAGACAGGGAAGAGAAGTTACCAACAAGCAGTGAGGGAGAAGGAGTAGAGTTCTATTCAATTCAGTTCAGTTGACTTCAGTTCAGGTCAGGTCAGGTCAGGTCAGTTGTGAACAGTTGTGCACAGTTGTGCTCAGTTCAGTTTGTGGAGTTCCGAGGCAGTCTTTCCAAACAAAGAAATTCAAGCAGGGCTGAGAGAAGCCAATTTTAATCAGTCAGTTTTGAGAGGAGTTAGAGCCAGAACAACTGAGTTGAACCAGCTAGCCAGAGTTCAGAAAGAACCAGGGGTGAGATTACTTAGCCATAAGTCTTGGAGGCTGAAACATTCTAGGTCTAGGTTAGCAGATGAACACTGGAAGCTGAAGCCTTCAAGATATAGGCTTGCAGAATATTAGATTGTATGAAAGCTAGAAGCTTCTAGGTCTATGCCTAGGCATAGTTAAATAAAACCCACTGGACTCAGCCCAAGCCATGTATTCCCACAGCTTGGCTATGGCTCTCATCTCATTCCTTCATCTGAGGAAATAAAAGCAACATTTCCATTTACATCTCCAAGGCAGTGGTCTACTTTATTTTCACATCTACAGTACAGTGAAAAGGACTAAAGGGATGATTGGCAAAGATAGACAGAAGGAGAGCAGCGGAACTCTTCATTTAAAGGCTACACTGATTCAGCCTGGTCTGCGAAGGATTTAGAAATATGGTGTGTTGTGAAGAACCTACACTGTACTGTCAAAGAACCCAAATTCTAACTGAGTCTTCAGACTTTTCATTCAGAGAAACTTGGTGCCTCTCACTTAAGGGTATAGCTTTGCTTTCCTTGTTTCTAAAATAAAAGGGTAAACAAGCATAAGAGTTAACCAATTGCTGCCTTAATTTTAAGGACCTTGGCACAAACAGTGCCCCCCCGCTGTCAAGGAACAGCAGATTGTTGCATGCCTGAATTTCTCAGTGTTCTGAATTACAAACTCACATGTCTTAATCCACTTTGTAATTTTGCAACAAAATTTGACAGAACAGAACCTTCTTTTCTCACAGTTCTGATGAAAACTCTGGTTTCAAATGTAACTAAATTAAGGTTACTATTGCTAAGGTGAAATATCATGACTAAAGCAACTTAGGAATGAAAAAATTTATTTAGCTTACACTTCCATTCACCATTGTTCATCATTGAAGGAAGTCAGAATGGGAACTAAAATAGAACAGAAATCTGGAGAAACGAGCTGATACAGAAGCCGAGGAAGAGTACTGCTTATTGTTTTGCTCCTCATGGCTTGCTCAGTCTACTTTCTTATAGAACCCAGGACCACAAACACAGAGATGGCACCACTCTCAATAGGCTGGGTCCTGCCCACATCACTCATGAATTTAAAAAGTTCCTGGCATGCTTTTCTACAGCTTGCTGTTATGAAAACATTTTCTCCGTTAACTTTGTTCTTTTCTGTGAGCTAGCTTGTGTCAATTTGACATAAAACTGGTCAGCACATAACAGATGACAGTCTCCTTGTTATACCCTGTGTGCAGGAAGAAGTGAACTCTGTATTCTCAGATGAATGAAAAACTGGAAATAAAGAATCTATGACTGCATGATCTTGGATAGTGGTATCAATGTATTCATGCAAGCATATTATTCACAAACTAAATTTCTCAGAACAACGCACTGTTAAAATTGGCAAACTGAAGGAAAATTTCAACAAAAATTTGGAAAAAATAAAAGCATCCAAACAACAACCTTATAGGTAGACACCTGCATGCCTAAAAGAATACAGAATTGTTTTAGGAGAGCACAGAAAAGAAGCAATCTCTTGAAGGTTTATCTTTGTGCACTGAACCTCTTCCCCATTGGTAAGAAGAAATTTGCTCAGTTCTGATCAAATGGGAAAAAGGTAAAAGTCAGCCAAAATATTAATGAAGGGGTCAGGGTGACTCCTTCACAATACACGCAGCATTCTTGCTTTTCTCTTAAAATGGAAACATTGGTTAATATGTATAGCTTAAATCTATTTTAAGCATTTAATAATTAAATAGTGAACCAGACCAAAGAACAAAATCTTTAGTACAAAGAGTTACCTCAAAACAAACTGTATACAACTAACTTCCTTGGGTGGGGGGACATCCTCCTGAAGACAGGGGAGAGGAACTGTGGGAGGGCAGACCAGGAGGGGGAAATACCTGGACTGTGAAAAAAAATATGCAGGTAAGTGCTAAAGTGCTGTCCCTGGAAACATCAATTGGTTTCTATCTACCTTTTCCTTAATCTGGAAACTCAGCATCATGTATGACTATAAAGACAAGATGAAAGACTGAAAATAGTGTGTCCAGGGTTTGAAGTATCTCACAAAGTCAAGGCAAGGGGTGGAAATCTTCAGACAGAAGAGTTAGTGAGAAGTTTACAATATGAATAATGATCTTTCCTAAGGTTTCTGCGTAAGACAGGTAGCACTGGATCACAAGATTCAAGATGCCATTTCTGAGAACTATATTAGCTAGTGATACCTTGATTTCAAGTGATTCATTTGTCAGTGAATGGGCATCTTGATTGGCATTTTCATCAAGATTGTATGAAATGGATGGGTTCCTTAGGGACAAAACATAGGAAGAGAAATACAACATGAGCTATCATCAGTTCCTGAATGTCCACTTGACTTTCCATAAAAGATTTTGTAGGATTCTTCCTTCATTGGAACAGTGCTTTAGAAGAAAAGCCTGCAAATATGTAGGCCCTAGGTTGGTGCTGTGAAATATTCTCTTTATAAATACCAAATAGTGATTGATCCAGGAAATAACATCACAAGTTTTTAATGCTCACAATCTCATTTGTTATTATTTCCATGGTAGGGGAATGGAAACAAACAGTGCCTTTCTTTTTTCATTAGCATGATTTTAGATACAGACCTAAACTTATTTAAATTGTAGAGTACATGTGGATTTCCTGTTCATTTTTAACCACTTTAAACTATTTGACATTTCTTTCTTTATCCAAGTCTAGAAAAATTTTAAAGTACTCATGTATTCCAGAAGTGCCAAACCACAAAAGAAAAATTGTATTACATAAAATTCAATAGCTAATTTGAAACAGGTGCCCTTCTACTCAAGTGATATAGCTTTAAGAAACAACTTTTGGAATGAAGTAAGGGTTGGTTGTACCACATTTTCTGTATCCATTCCTCTGATGAGAGACAACTGGGATGCTTCCAGCTTCTGGCTATTATAAATATGGCTGCTATGAACATAGTGGAGCATGTGTCTTTATTACATGTTGGAGCATCTTCTGGGTATATGCCCAGGAGAGGTATAGCTGGGTCCTCAGGTAGTATTATGTCCATTTTTCTGAGGGTCCACCAAACTGATTTCCAGAGTGGTTGTACCAGCTTGCAATCCCACCAACAGT
>CM052712.1:36497689-36508755 GCA_028551405.1 Uromys caudimaculatus | reverse complement strand
AAATTTCCTCAGTTGAGAATTCTTTGTTTAGCTCTGTTCCCCATTTTTTGATGGAGTACTACTCAGCTATTAAAAACAATGACTTAATGAAATTTGCAGGCAAATGGATGGAACTTGAAAATATCATCCTGAGTGAGGTAACTCAGTCACAAAAGAATGAACAGGGTAGGTACCCACTGATTAGTGGATATTAGCCCAAAAGTTCAGAATGCCCAAGTTTCACTTCACAGTAACCACTGGACTGAGAGTGAGGTCCCAGATGGAGGGGTTGGAGAAAGGTCTGGAGGAGCTGAGGGAGTTTGAAGCCCCATGGAGGGAGCAACAGTGTCAACAGGCCTGACACCCCCCCCCCATCGTCGGGGAGTTTGGACCACCAACCAAAGAATACACATCTATGGACCCATGGTTCGGAGCACATAGGTGGCAGAGGATGGCCTCGTTGACCATCAGGGGGAGGAGAGGCCCTTGGACCTGAGGGTGTTAAAGGCCCCAGTAAAGGGGAATGTCAAGGTGGGAATACAGGAATGGGTGGGCAGGTGGGTGGGAGGTAGAATTCCCTCATAGAGGCAGGGAGGGGGAGGGGATAGGGGGTTTCCAAAGAGGATACCTAGAAAAGGGGAAACATTGGAAATGTAAATAAAGTATCAAAAACATAAATTAATTAATTAAAAGAAAGAAAGAAGGGTTGGTTGTATACTGTTATAGTATTGCTTCCAAGTTGATGCTTTGCCCTAACTTAGCCAACGATGATAATCTGTTATATACAAAGCCAGAGTTTTGGAAATTATACTTATTTAATACATCAGCAACTACTGAGAAAATAGGTGATCATTGGGAATTCATTACCTAGGAAAATCAGGATTTTATTTTATTTATTTTTTCCTATTGGCTCTAAAGAAGGTGTGATTGAATGAGAAAGACGCATCCATCTAAACAAATGAAATTCTCTGAATTTATGATTCTATCTCTTCAGAAGGTATAGCCACAAGTATGATTTTGTGGGAGAGATGAATGTAGCAGCTTCAACTCATTTTTCACATCTCTGAAAACTGTAATATTAAAACCATAACAGATCAACCCAAAGAAGGCTCAACTTCTGCCTGTGTGTTTACAATGATCAGACATAAGGTATGCCTGCAAGCATAAGGAAGCATGACATAGAGAAAAAACGTTAAGAGCCAGAGGTCCATGACTGTGAATAGTCCTTTCAAGCTGTTAAATATTTCAAATTTCATATTTCCCGATAGTACCATCTGAGTTTTGTGGAAGCACTGGAAGCAAGTTTTTAAAAGCTAGAAGATTTATTAGATCTAGGGAATTACTGAGCTCATGACTTTCATACAGCTTTTTCACAATGCAATCTTAAGGAAGGAAGGCTGAATTTGGATCCTTATTCTGCCTGAGTAGCCTAATAAGAAATTAAAATATCCATACAAAGACAGACTGTACATTAGTCTTTCTTTATTGGAAACACTGTTTTGTTACCCTTTCCATTCCAGGCATAAATATAATTCCCACAATTGATAAGCGAGTTCAACAAGGGTGAGTTTCATGTTGTATTTATCACTGAATAAATTTCCTTAATTTCAGGCTATATGAAGTCTGCAGAAGTATACACTCAGGAAAAGATGAGTTCACATCACTCAGTAAACTTCTTAAGACACCATTATGTAATAACTCTCTGCTTTTGTTAGAGATCTTCTAAGTCATTTGGTGAGTATTTTTCTGTCACCCACAACTCCAACTGTGTAATGTATACTAATTCTACATGTAAGTGCCATCACCAAAAGAATAGTTGTTTCTGACAGAGGCTCCATGTGAGGGATGGTGTCATACTTACCAATAATCCAAACTATTCTATGGTTTATGTGCTTTGTACAAAAATTAAAGATGAGGAAACAGGATTTAGCAGATTTCTAAATAAGATACTTGATTCTAGATATGCAAGAATGCAGAATCTATTCATAAGGACGCCAAGCCCTTCCAGAATACTGGGTCATAGATACAAAACTCCAAATCCAGATAGCTAAGTTGAGTCCACAGCACTGACACTGAATTGAGTTGTATGAACTAGTAATAACTAACAGTTATAATATTATTTTATTTGTTACTATTTATGAATATTATGGATGACAATACTATTTATGTTAATAATATTAGTAAAATGTATTGTGACTGCAATTTCAGTATAAATCTCAGATCCTTGGACAAAAGCAAAATCATTATAAGTATTCTACTAGTAAGTCTGTAAGGACAATTACAAGATATATGGAGAATTCAGGCAAGATTGCTGGGTTCATATGTGGGGCCTTCTCCATTCTCTTAAGGGAGATTCTTCAGTTAGAATAGCAGTGGTTACCTATACAGTGTTCTGCATTTTAATAATCCTTTGCTCATTTGCCCCTTACATACATAGGCAATTACAGTTTGAAGTGCAGAATACAAAGTTTCATTTGCATTTTAGAAGCTGATATTAGATTCTATATTGCATAGCTGGTTCATTTATTTTGTGCATAAGTTATATTTTATTCATGAAAACTTGCTCTGGACTTTATATTGTGACATTACCAATGGTCCTATACATTTAACTGAAATGTGTGGGGCTTTGGGGCTAATTTATTCCATTTCCTTCCCTCTCTGTGTGGTAGTCAATTCAGAAAACACAGTAAGCCAATTTAAATAAAAGGCAGTAGAGCTTTTATTGCTGTTTGGGGTCCTATGCTGTGCCCCTCTCCGAACCTAAGGTTTCGGGCCAGAAGCAGCACAGTCACCCACGTGATGTCGAGAGAAGAGATAGAAAGAAAACAAACATATATACACCTTCTACCTCACAGAAGACAGTGGTTTTGTTCCTATCAGATGTATAAAGGAGAAGAAAGTAAAGAAAAGAGGAGCTCATATATACACACTAACCATTATCTCTGACTACTTAAAAACAATTCAATTAAGTTGTCAACCTCTCCTGAACCTTCTGAATGAAATCCCATACCCCTTAGGGGCTCCGGTAACTCTGTACCTGCCTCCCTGTGCCCATTCTCAGCCATCTGGCCATGGTAGATCTAGATCAGCCTTTTGTATTTGCTGTTCTAGTTTCCAGAAACAGTATGTCACTGGGTTCTTGACAGGATGCCATTAAAATCTTAAGTGAAAAGCTGTGCTTTAGAGGAACTGGAGGGATTGCTTAGGGTATAAAAATGCTGACTGCTTTTGCAGAGGTCCCTGGTTCAGTTTCTAGCATGCAAATAGTGGTTTGCAACCATGCAAAACTACAGTTCCAGGAGATCTAGTGCCTTCTTCTGAACTTTGTGGGCATGTGCACACTGCATATACATGCATGCATGTATTTACACATAAAAAATAAAAGTGAATATCATACATTTTAAAGTTGGATTTTAAGAAGAAGTTTAGTATTTACCATGTATAGCATTTTCCCTTTCAGTATCTCTGGTATTCATGTCAATACTAAGTGTGTTTGATGAGTTATCAATCCTGTTAAATAAATGATTTTCAAATTTTTAGACTTTGAAATATATTAAGACACTGTTACTATTTCCAATAAGACCAGTTAGTATTGGAGCCCTGCTATTTTTTTCTGATAGGTCACTATACTGTTGATACCCTATTTCTACGTCTAACTCTACAATGTGGTACAATACACAGTCATAGACAAAGCAGAAATGACTGTAACTGCATTCCATTCAAAATTTATTTTCAAAGTATAATGGAAGGTCACATTTGCACAGGAATATAGTTTGCTGACCTCTGTAATAGATCTATGAAAACTGAATTAATTTGTCTCCTCAGCAGATTCTGCTCTGTAGGTAAAAGAGTAGCAGCAGGTTTCAAATACATATATTTTCATGAACAAATGCTCCCATGCTAAGGCCTGATGCAGATTCTCCTTATGGAAAATCAAGAATGGGGAGAATATGGATTTACTCCATAGAGGCCTAGAACACATTTTACTCATTTGTGTCACAGTGAATAAATATTTCTGAAATCAATTCAAAGTAAATTTTGCATCCTGTAGAAATATTCTGCTAAGTTGCAGCTACCAGAAAAAAAAATCTGAGTTAGAAGCTTTTGCTTAAAAAATATTAATTTATGTTGAAAACTAAGCCAATGTAATTTAAGGCTTTTGAGAGATTAATCAAACAGGTTGACTAAAACAACTAGGATTGGTTTTACAGCTGTTTTGTTGGCGTGCAATTGTTAAGCAAAAGGACGTATAATCAGAGTAAATCTTCCTGATCATTTCCCTAACTTCGAGGACAGAATTTTAATCTGAGTCTGAGTTTTCTCATCCTCGAATGCATTAGATTAGACAGCAATAATAAAGATGTACAAATATTGAATGTATACCATATAACAAGCATAGTCTTGTAAATGTACTAACTACATCCTCCTACAATCAATCTGTGGAGGAAGGATTTCATTTGCAGGGACAAAATCTGAGGCAGCAGAGAGCTGAGCTATAAAAAGGGGCAGATCCAAAATAGGTATTGTTCTAGTGACTAGATCCACACATGTCTATACTAGAGTTCATCATTTCTAAAGCTCCAGAGAGATGAGTCTGCTCTATGAGTCCGCAGGAATGTGTTTGAATATTTGAAACTCTTCAGGCATCCTATAAAATCATATATCATGCCAACATTTGAAGCTACTACAGCAAAAACCAGCAAAGAGCATAAACTGCTGCTGTGTGGGGAAGTGTTACACAGCACATGAAAATCAAAACTGCTGTTCATGAGAACAGGATGCCAATACACAAGAATATGGCTACTGTACTCTTTAACTAGGTGTTTACATTTGAAAACAAGTGAAGAGGTTTTTATACTCTGTGTGCTTTCTGCAGGTGAAGGAAAGCACACAAATATACACACCAGCTTTGACCCAGAACACACAGAATTAGATCTAAAGTTTAGAACAATGTCCTTTCCAAAATTCAGAGCACATTCTGACATAAGACAATTCATAAGAGAGGTATCCAGTTTAGGATTGGGATTGGATTGTGTTCTGAGATCTATGCTCAGCATTTCAGATTGATTGTTTCATTTCTATAAGTATGCTACAAGTAGGCATTATGATTATTAAAATAATTTTCACCTGGTATTTTATTTTTAGACAGGTTCGTCTTATAATGTAGACCAGGTTAGTCTTAAATTCACAGACATTGGCCAACCTCTTTTTTTCCATGCTAAGCTCAAAGGTGTTTAAAACAAACAAACAAACAAACAAAAACCAGAAAACAAAAATGCTAAACCTAAGAGATTAGATTGTGCAAAGAAACACAGCTTGTAATTATGGAGAACAATTTTTAAGTCAGGCATGGTTCTGCAATTGATATTTTTACAATGATGCATATAATTTAATATTCAAAAATTAAGTTCAACTTATGTATTAATTACAGAAAATCTCATGTACATTGAAATGTAGATAGAATATCTTGTATGTTATATAGATGTATCACCCATCAATTAAACAGCCCATGACCAATAGCTTAGGCAGAAAATAAAAGGCAGAACATCCGGGAGCAAAAGAATTCTGAGAGAGCCAGGAGGGAGATTCGCCAGGAAGATGTGATGAGATGGACACATGGTACTTGAGCACATGTAACCAACCATGTGGCAGAACGTAGACTCCAATAAATGGGTATTTTAAGTTATATCTAGTCAGAGAAGAGCCTAGCTATATGGTATAGGTATTTGTAAATATATTTTGAGTCCGAGTTATATATCTGGGAGCATGTGCTGGGAGGAAGAAACAGTATAGACATAGTATCTATACTGAAAGCTTTCTATTCAGACTTTACAGTGTCATTTAGAGTGTTTATAGAAAATTTTATAGTTCTTAAACTTCATATCTTTATACTATGATTTATTTAAAATTAATTATTTAAACTTGAAATGTATTGCAAATGGGAAGAAACAAAATATTTTTGTTTTTTTTAGAAAAAAAAATAAAATGGCATAAATATTAGAAAAATGTATTGTGATTGCTCAACTCTCACTAAAGAAGGTTCTCCTGGCAGTAGATGACAATTAGCATAGAGACAGAACCACAACTGGTCAATGTGCAGAGATTTAGAGACCATGGGTTTCTCAGAGATGAATGGGATGTCTAGATCATGTCCCTTTCTTATGGGCTAAGGGACCTAGTCAGAAGAAAGTTTAGGAAATAGTGTTTTCCAGATACAATAGGACAGATAGACATAACAACTCACCACAGTTCTGACAGGATGCACAAGACCTGCATAAGCTTAAGTCAAACAAAATCTGAGCATGGAAACGGGGAGGTGGTTATGAAGTCCAACCCCAAGCTCAGGAGCTGCAGCTGTTTGATGTATACTGAGGGGTCGTTATTTAATGGTATGGACACTGGTATACCAACCACACTCCAGGCTATGTCCCATATCAAAAATAGTTGGCTAACATAAATTGAGGAAGTGGGCAACAAAATGGTTAGGTAAGAAGGAGTTGGCGAAAGAGATGAATATGATCAAATTACATGATGCAGAATTCTCAAAAAATCAATAAAATCATTATTTTTTCAAAATCCATTAGAAGGTAAGGAATATGTGCTGTTTCTGAGTCATGTTTAGATGCATTTAATTTGCCACCTCATCAGTTCTTTAAAACTTGCATCAAAACGCATGACCTCTATTTTTCTGAGAAGAAAATCATGTTGACACAAATGGATTGGCTTTACTAATTTTTTTACTATCAGGTTTTATGCTTAAGTAATGTTATTTTTAGTAACTTGTTATTTCCCTGGGAAGGGTAAATAGAATAGATTTTGCTGGTGGACACGGGACAGATGAATATTAGAATAGGAAGAATCAGATGGTGGGGGAAGGGATGAAGGGAGAGAGTCTAGGGAGAGACAACTGGGATTAGAGGGCATTTGGGGTAATGCGGAAACCTACTGCAGTGGAAAGTCTAAGGAATCCATGAGAGTAATGCTACTGAAGACTCCCAGTAATGGAGGAAACAGAGCCTGAACCATCCATCTTCTGTAACCAGGAATACTTTCAAGGGTAGGACTGGGACACCAATCCAGTCACAAAACCGTCAACCTACAATCTGTTCTGCCTACAAGAAGTGCTAGGGCAATGGTGGCACAAAACTTTGAGATTGTCCAACCAATGACTGGTTAAATTTGAGGCCCACACCAAGAATGGGAGCCAGAAGCTGAATAGCCTAGAGGATGGATAGATAGATAGATAGATAGATAGATAGATAGATAGATAGATAGATAGACAGATAGATAGATAGATAGATAGACAGACAGATAAACTCAATGAAATCATTCCTAATGATGTTCTGCTATACTTGGAAATCAGTGCCCCATCCAGGCATCAGTAGAGACACTGCCTCAGGCAGCTGATGGGAGCAGATGCTGAGAGTCATAGACAAACATTAGGTGGAAAGAGGGAGCCCAGGTTGTAGGTTTACATAAGGCCTCTCCACTCAAAAGAGGGTAAGGAAAATTTATGTGAGCCAGAGAGGTCAAAGACACCAGGAGAATCAGCTAAGTAGAGTTCATGGGGGCACACAGGGAATGAAACAGTAATGGCAGAGCCTGCATGAGTCTGTGCTAGGTCCTCTGCATAGATATGATGGTTGTTGTCTAAGCATTTGGGGGGCACTCCTAACAGTGGAAGTGGAGATGTCTCTGACTCTTTTGCTTGTTCTTGGGACTCTTTCTACAATGTTGCATCACCCAGCCTTGATGTGAGAGTTCGTTCCTAGTCTTATTGTATCTCATGCTGTGTTTCTCATAGCTGTGCCTGGGAGGCCTGCTTTTTTCTGGGAGAGACAAGGGAACAATAGGTGTGAGGCAGAACAGGAGGGGTGGAGGGAAAGCAAGATGCAGTTGGAATGTACTGTATAAAAGAAGAATAAGTTTCTTGTCTATTAGATGTTGTACCAACTCTGTGGTAGGGATGTTCAAGTGTGATAGCTTTGATGCCAACTTTCAACCACTTGTAGAGCAGAATATTCATTTGAAGGGGTTGAGGGTTGTACTTAATCTGAGTCTAGAAGTAATGCCAGAAAATGCTAAGCATGCCCTTTGTAATAAAACATAAGGTTCTTAATTGTTTAATTACTATGGAATTCAAATTAGAAGTATCTAAGTGCAATCTTGAATTATGAAGTTGAGATGTATATACGAGGATGTCAACTTGATGTAAAGTAAATGAGCAGTTACCTGATGGATCTTTTGTAATTACTGGTTTAATCCAGTCCTAAAGCATAGCTTCCCTTCAGCATCTTTGTCCATTCAACCACACTCCAATGAGGAAATAGTAGGAAATAGCTAAGAATTACTCAAGGATTTTATTTATTTATTTTTATTAGGAAAATAAGTTTCTAGAGTCTTGAGTGCTGGATAATTCTTTTGTCTTTCCCATTCATGGCACCTAAAAAAAAGATCACTCAAAATATTCAGGTTTACATGTTATACTCTCTTACAGAGAGCTACCATACTTCACAGTTCAAAGTGTTTTCTCAATCAGTAACATACTGACATGTAATTGCAATTTACTATGCAGCAAAAATGATTCAAGAAAAGTAACATACATGTCTATTTACCTCTGTATAGGCAATTGCTTATGTTATTCTACTTTTAACATTTGTATTCAGATAAAATGTTTATGTATGTATAGGAATGTCACAGTGCAAGATGCTGCTAGCCTGGGCACAAAGTATTAAAATTATTTTATGAAGAAAAAAAAGAAGAATAAATAAAATATTTTAAATGTTACTTATATTTCCATATTGTACATTACAATTCAGTTAATTTTGAAATAAGCTATTTATTTTTAACTCTTGCCTTACTGCATGAATAATATTTTTGAAATGTACAAAAACCTATGTCTCATTTTTTCTAAAACCTGTTGCAATTCATGTAATTGAAACCTGAAAGTGTATTATCAATCAATAGTAAATATTTCACTGGAACCAATATGTTTACATTTGTACAAATGTACAAGTAAAAATGAATGATAATTCTCCTTTGTTTCTAGCATTTCTCTCTGGAATCTTTACGTTATGGCTCTAATCTGTAGGGTCACAGACTAATCTGTAAAAGTCTTCTGTGTACAGAGGCAAACAAAATTGATGACAGTTCTCTGTGTCTGCTCAATGTGTCTTGGATTATATACACTTGGGGATGCATTTAATCCCAGCTAAACATGTTGTGTGCGTTTGCTTTTGTTTGCTTGTAAGAATTCTCATAAACCGACATAATGTAAAGAATGTGTGGATCTAGGAGACGAGATTTACCACACAGCACTCCCCAAGCATGTTTGTCAACAGATCATATCTTTTCCGGCCTTTTAAGAGTTATCCATTGATATCTTCCCACTTTAATACTCCATATTCGTTTCATTTTACAACTTAAAAACAAAAACAAAAACACGTAGAGATAGGAGAAGAAGTCTAGTTAACATTTCATAATCCACAAGATTAACACATAGGTGTGGAAGTTGAAAGAAAAGACTAAGGTGGTTTAAACATGAGGCAGAGTAGGCAGCAAGAGAATATGGGGTTCAGTAAAAAGTTGAATCCTGGGGCTGGAGAGATGGCTCAGCGGTTAAGAGTGCCGACCACTCTTCTGGAGGTCGTGAGTTCAAATTCCAGCAACCACATGGTGGCTCACAACCATCTGTAATAGGATCTGATGCCCTCTTCTGGTGGGTCTAAAGACAGCTACAGTGTACTCATATACATAAAAAAAAAAAAAAAATCCTACATAGTTGGTATGGTTTAAACTTAAATTGATTATCAGTGGTTCATATGCTGGAATCTTGTTCACTGGTACGGTAATGTAAGAAGTGGCTCAAGATCCCCACGAGGTCGAGTCTAATAGGAAATTGTGAGCAATAGGTTAAGGTAGAACCTAGTTAGCTCTCAAAAACTTGTGTTATTACAAAAGAAAACATCGAGCTTCTTTCCCAGCCATGGGATTCCTCTTGTATACTTTCTTGTCATGATCCTGCTTTCTACTGATGGTCCTCACTGGGTTGAACCAATGAGGCTGACCAATCATGGACAGTTAATATCCACAACTATGAGTTAAACAAATCTCCTTCTTTACAAAGTAGACAGTAGCAGGTATTTTATTACACAACAGAAAAAAGACAGTGCAATAAGCATCCTAGGGAATAAGCCACAGAGTAGCAAAAGAAGAGATTAGGAGTGCATCAGAAGAGGATATAAGTTATACTCAGTGACCACAGAAGTGGCTCTAGTGATAATGTATATACCGCAACCTTTACTAGGTGATACCACACTTCAATGAATCAAAACAATAATTTTCCCCAATTCAAGATGTGGACCATAGCATCTCTCATATCCATAAGGTTGGATCAGCTGACCAAGGGCACAAAAATCTACCTGGAGGCTACACGTATACAATGTATTTTATTTTATTTTATTTTATTTTCCTTTTTTTAATTTTTTTAATTTTTTTTATTTTTGATACTTTATTTAAAATTCCAGTGTTTCCCCTTTTCTGGGTCGCCTCTTTGGAAACCCCCTATCCCCTCCCCAACACGCCTCTATGAGGGAATTCCACCTCCCACCCACCCGCCCACCCATGCCCATATTCCCACCTTAACATTCCCCTTTCCTGGGGCCGCTAACATCCTCAGGCCCAAGGGCCTCTCCTCTCTCCCTGATGGCCATCGAGGTCATCCTCTGCCACATATGTGGTCCAAACCATGAGTCAATAGATGTGTATTCTTTGGTTGGTGGACCAACTCCAGGACGACCGGAGGGGGGGGGGGGGATCAGGCCCATTGACGCTCTTGCTACTTCCATGGGACTGCAAATTCCCTCAGCTCCTTCAGACCTTTCTCCAACTCCTCCATCTGGGACCTCACTCTCAGTCCAGCGGATACTATAAAGTGAAACTTGGGCATTCTGAACTTTTGGGCTAATATCCGCTTATCAGTGAGTACATACCATGTTCCTTCTTTTGTGACTGAGTTACCTTGCTCAGGATGATATTTTCAAGTTCCATCCATTTGCCTGCAAATTTCATGAAGTCATTGTTTTTAA
>CM052712.1:36473200-36497189 GCA_028551405.1 Uromys caudimaculatus | reverse complement strand
ATCCTTAGGTTCTGTCTTCTCATTGTGTCCTGGCTATCATGGATGTTTTGGGTCAGACGCTTTTTGCATTTTGCATTTTCTTTTACTGTTGTGTCGATGTTATCTATGGTATCTTCTGCTCCTGAGATTCTCTCTTCTATTTCTTGTATTCTGTTGGTGATGCTTACATCAATGGTTCCTGATCTCTTTCCTAGGTTCTCTAACTCCAGGGTTGTCTCCCTTTGTGATTTCTTTATTGTTTCTATTTCTATTTTTAGCTCCTGGATAGTTTTGTGCATTTCCTTTGTCTGTTTGATTGTGTTTTCTTGAAATTCTGCCTGTTTGATTGAGTTTTCCTGTAATTCTTTAATGGATTTTTGTATTTCCTGTTGAAAGGCTTCTAGTTGTTTATCGCTGTTCTCTTGTATTTCTTTAAGGGTGTTATTCATTTCTTTCTTAAAGTCTTCTATCATCATCATGAGAAATGATTTAAGATCTGAGTCTTGCTTTTCTGGTGTGTTAGGGTATCCAGGGCTTGGTGTGTTGGGGTATCCAGGGCTTGCAGGGTGTGCTGATCTGGGTTCTGATGGTGCGGAGTACTCTTGGTTTCTGTTCTTTTTGTTCTTTCCCTTGCCTTTTGCCATCTTGTTGACTCTGATGTTAGCTGATCTAACTCTGTCTGGTTGTGGCTTGCCCCTCCTGCAGGCCTCTGTGTCAGTACTCCTTGAAGACCAGCTCTCTCTGAGAGGTGTTTGGGTTTGAAGAGCTGTCGCACAGGGTTAGCTCTGGGGTGCAGAATGGAATCAGAAGGATCTTGTTCCCAGCTGTCCCTTGGTTCCTATGCCCTGAAGGCTCTGTAAGGGTCCCTCTTGATCCAGTGAGTTTGAACAGAAGTGGTGGTTTTGCCTGTGCTCAAAGGTGTGTCCGCACTCCTGGGATTCCCTGATCTCTTGTGGAGCCTTGTAGCCCAGGCTGAGGTCCCCAGGCACAGGCCCCTGGTGGCCCAGGCAGAGGTCTCCACCCACAGGTGAAAACCGGAAGTTTCGGGGTTTTTCTGTCACTAGGTTCTCAGGCCCTGGATCCCGGCAGATCTGGGCAGGTCTGGGTGAGAGGTGTTGCTCCCCTTAACCCCACTCACAGCCTTTCCAAGCTCCTGGGAGGCCACCCCTCTCAGGCGCTCGTTGGCTATGGACTTCTGCCGGCCCAGGCAGAGGTCTCGACCCACAGGTGAAAACTGGAAGGTTCACAGTTTTTCTGACCCCTGGTTCTCAGAACCCAGATCCCGGCAGATCTGGGCGGGTCTGGGTGAGAGGTGTTGTTCCCCTTAACCCCACTCACAGCCTTTCCAAGCTCCTGGGAGGCCACCCCTCTCTGGCGTCGCTCATTGGCTACGGACTTCTGGCGGCCCAGGCAGAGGTCTCGACCTACCTACAATGTATTTTAATCAGAAGCATTCCCACTATTGTCCTCCATCCTGTCGAATGCCTTCTTTCCAGCTAATCCTCTTCCTCCTTTTATGCCTTTTCCTGTTATCCGTTGGACTAATTAATGTTTTTAGCAGGATCACTAATTGGAGGGCTATTTACAAGAAGTTGACCAAGTTATCAGCTGCTACAGCACTAAAGAAAATGACTCGTCTCACCCCAGCAAAACTGCCAACAGCTCCTCAAAGAGGAGGGAATCCTATGGGCCTCTCTCCTCTTCTGAAATTGAACGATAGCAGGCCCAGCTTTGTGCAAGTGTGATCCATATAATAATAGTTTCTATAGATTCATATCTTCAATAATCAGGCCAAAACCACAATACAGCCCCACTCAGTATCTCTACCCCTTCAATCTCTTACACTCTTTCTGTCCCCTCTTCTGTGATGTTACTTAGGCCTTAAAGATATAAATTGTTTGTTAAAGCTGGAGCACTCAACAGAGATTTGTTCTCAGCACTTTGACCATTTGTGAGTCTGTATCAGTCATTGAACACTGTAAAACAAACTACTCAGGCTAAAAATGAGAACAGTACTAAGCTATGAATATAAACATAAATAATAAAAAGACACTTGACAACATGTTCATTTAACAAACAACTTTAGAAGATTTCTCCAAATGGCCTATTATCTTCTATACTAGGGGCTTTTGACCATGCTACAGTACCAAGCACAGATTTCCCCCTACAAAGCAGTTCTCAATACTAATCAGAAAGTTTATTGGCTGCATCCATAGCAGTCTTGTCAATATTAGACCAGTGAGTATGTATTGCTTGTCAAGTGTACACTGTAACAAATGCACTTGAAAGCTATGTAAAACTACTGATTTTTCTCCTCTGGCAGCTTTCATGACACCTGCAAAGATCATGAGCACTAGCCAGCAGAGTGGAGGCTTCAAATTCAGATCAGGCTTACTATCTCTGTGTTCTTCAACTGAAATATATGATATCATAAACAATAGGATCTTACAATCTAGTGCTCATGGGCAAACAAAAACAATGTCAATAACCTATGTTGAAAATCAAATGCTAGGCACTTTGAGTAGTTAATAGATAAGGTGATATCCAGTATATCCAGTATATAACCCCTTTGTAAGAAAGGGGTTCGTTAGGATCTAGTAGCATGGCTCAGTCAGTAAAATGTTTGCCATGCAAGCATAAGGAAATGAGTTTGGATCTCTAGCATCCAGATAACCCAGGTATAGTGAAACACATCCATAGTCCCAGTGCTGGGGAGGCAGATACACACAGACTCCTGGTGTTCCAGCCTGCTCATATCTGCTAGCGTTAATCTTAGTGAGAAACCCTTCTCAGATAGATAGTAGGTAGGTGGATAGATAGATAGATAGATAGATAGATAGATAGATAGATAGATAGACAGATAGATAGTTAGGTAGATGGACAGATGAAAAGACAGACAGACAGATTGCAGAGGAGCAGTAAAGACAGACACTCTGGTCCATGCTGACTTGTTAATGCAGTTCTAGGAAATTAATGCAAGTTTTGTTCCAATTGTAGGCATAAAAAATGGCATATTCCTCAAGAAATTAGGGACAGCTATGGAGGGACTAGATCCTTACCTTTTAGAAATGTGGTTATATGATGGTTAACAAAAAAATATTTCTTCACAAAGAGGGACAGAGTACTTGATCTATTGTAACATTCATGTGGAGGGAATGATGGATAGATGGATGATACATTTGAATAGAGAGTTTGGTAAGAAAGTATAGATTTACAAGGATGATTTCTACATACGTCAGACTTTAGGCAAAAGGAGTAAGAAACAGCATCAGATGGAAAAATACTTTAAAACTTGAACAGCAGTCAGAGGAAATTACACATAAAGGTAAAGGGAGTGTTGGGCTAATTAGTTTCTTAAACAGAGCACAGGATAAAAGCATCATTTGATAGAGATTATGTTGGCAGTAGAAAAGTGAAAAACAAATTTCCCATCGTAGTTCTTCCAAGAAAGATGGTTTAGTTTAACATTTTATTTTTACGCTGAATTCAGTTAAAATATGCCTTTGTGGATATAATTAATTCTAGGAAACTTTTATTGTAATTACAAAAATATTTAATTTAGCAGCATTAGTACCTAAAAGAGCAAAAACTATATAAAATCATCCTAGAATGATTGTTTATGTCCATCTCTTCTCCTCTTCAATATTTTACACAATCAAACTCAAACAATAAAAGATAATTTTGTTACCTCAATTCTTATTTCAAATATAATAGAGGTATTTCATTGTTATTAAAAGAACCCTTCAGAAGCATAATTTTAGCAATGTGGTAGTATCCATTTATCTAAATCCGCTATAATAATTTAAACCTTTTCCTATTGGGGGTATTTATGTATTTGAGTGCTTCACTTGTATCTTATATATGAATTTTGTGACTATTTCACATTATTTAAATTAAAATATATCTATAGTGGGACTTCCAAGTCATAAAACATAAGTATTCAAACACAAAACATAATGTACTTACAAACTATTTGCAAGTAACATGCTAATCATTTTTCTTCCCTTCAAGAGGTGTGGATATATAAATTTTCTATTAAACAATCAGGTATTTCTGTCAGAAAGAAAAATGTCAGATATCATGCCACTAACTTTGATATTAAAATCAGGTCAGAGAAGCAATCATTTGTTCACCCAGTCATTTAAAACCGAGTTAAGAACGAGCAGGAATGCAAGGCTGCTATACAATCTTTGAAAGGAACTGAGAGATAGTTCAAAATGTTGACCTCAGAAAAGCAGGGTTCTTAGGGTTCAAAACACATACAATTGCCAGAAATGATATCTCCCCTAAAAATAAAGGCATAGATGGTCATTGTTTCAAATATAGTAACAATGGTAATAGAATTCATCAAATACTCTCTCATTTCTCTGGTTAGTCAATACTTTCATTATAACGCATCAGGCTATTCCATATACTCAGGTAGATTTCTGGTGTGGTTCCAATTTTAAGAGCAATTGTCTGGGAAACTTAATGTAAGTCTAGCCAAAAATGACACATTCTTCCCTGACACACACGTATGGATTTTTATATAAGTTCAGTAGCAGCGGTTCCAATGATATGTCCCTTAGCAGGTGTAACAGTGTCTTCATGACTCATTTAGTTTGGCATCTCTTATAATTAAAGTTAATCACAGAATTTAAACCCTATGTTCTTAATAACTTATGCCAGCATCATCACTATTTTACAATGAAATAAAGTATTTAACTAAAAGTGCAGAGTAAAATGTACTGCATATCACACACATACACATGCAGAGAGAGAGAGAGAGAGAGAGAGAGAGAGAGAGAGAGAGAGAGAAACAGAAAGACAGAGAGACAGATACAGACAGACAGAGATGAAATCCAAAAGGCTGCCATTTTTCAATGTTGCGCATAGGCATACATGTTCTTTTGTAACACATCTCCCTTAGGCAGCTTACATTCCTCTTCGTTGAGAACACAGAAAGATCATGGTCATGATTATAAATCGTGGAAACATTGCTTCATTTTCTACCGAGATTGTATCATTTGAACATCAGAGGAATCTTCAGCCCACAGAAAATTTACACAGTATTTTTGTGCAGTTGTTTGATTTGGAGAAATGTACTGGCTTGGCATAGAAATTATTTGATGGTTCTAATTATAGAGGTTTGTTTTATTGTTTAATTGGTGGAAAAGGGAGTTCAATACAGAAGTTAAATAGCACATGTTCTATGAGGTTTTGAGTGAAGCACATAGAAAAATGACCTTTAGTACAGGGTATCTAGCCTCTTATGCCCCAAACTCTATATAGAATTTCTGGGTATGAGAGGCACTGTCTCAGCTTCCTCTCCACACTGAAGAATAGATATTATTCTCTGACATTACATAAATAGATAGATAGAAAGATAGATGTATGGATGGATGGATGAATGGATGGATGGATAGAGAGATAGAGACAGAGATAGAGATAAATAGATATTCCCAAATAGCATATATAATAGATAGTATAAAACTCAGTTTTAGAGATTTAAAGAATAGATAGATAGATGGAATAATGTTTATTTGTTTATTTTAACTCAGTTGTTCACATTCAAAATCTATGATTTTCCAACCATGGCAAATAAACAAATATTTTGATACCACTTGAACACTCATTCCTCTCCTCATGTTCTAAATATTACTTGTGGATCCAATTTAAGTGTCATTGTAGGATGTGGTCTTACTTGTGTTACCTGGGGACTAGAAAAATCTAAATATTTCAAAGCAGCTACACTAAAATTTAATACTTCGATGAGTCTTATTAATAAAAACAAATATTCTAGGAATTAACAATTTCATTAAATTTTTTAGAAATGGTGGATATGGTCAGAAAAACATACTAAGCAAAACATTCTTAAAATTTCTGTCATTGTTCAGAGCATTTCCTAAAATGTCTAATTATAAGTATATTAATTATAAGTATATTAAAGTCATAAATATAAATATTTATGTTGGAAATGTGTCCCTGGATGAGTTCTTGGTGGTCTGACTGCTTCTTTGTAAACCATACCCCATCAAATTATCCTACAGTTTTATAACACTTAGCAAATTAGCCAAGAGAATCCTGTCCATGGGAAAGCATCACAGGGCTACACTGAAGCTATTGAAGGGGGATATAAGTAACACGGCAGGGGCCAACATTTCCACCTTGCTGAGTCTATGTAATGCCCCTTCCCTGGTTCTTGGAAGGCACCATATTACTTCCTTGGTTTTGACTGTTTGAAAGTGATGTTCATAAAAGATTCTGTGAAAAATAAGTGAAAGAGAGAAATACCTAGGAATTTGCAGAGGTAGGTGCATACAAAGAGAAGACAATTTCAAAGAGTAGACTTAAACAAAGCCTATTTAACCTTAATTATCTGACATCTAAGACTGAAGACTAGGACGTGATTTGGCAATGGTATTTTTCAACATGATTCATAGAAGATTATGCTTTAGAAAAACAAAAGATAAGATTAGATCATCTTACTAGGTCAAATATCTATGCTTTGCTTTAAAAAGATAATGAACAAATGTAGTAATTGTATTTTTTACAATATTTTTACAAAGTCATTTTTTATAATGCAGACATCCATCTTTAAGTTGTTATTACTGGTGTTAACTCTTGATATAAGCACAAATAAAATTTTAAGTTGTTATTACTTGATATAAGCACAAATTCTACAATGAATGTTTACCAAAGGACCACTCATTGAGATTGAGAGTTATCTTATTTTTAAGTGTAATTTCAAAATATTAAAATTTTAAAATAAATTTGAGTTAAATTAATATTCAAAATATTATTTAAATGTTTTACTATGCACATGTATTTTTAAAAGTCATCTTCCTATAATGCACAAATACAATCTTTCATTTGTTATTACTGGTGTCAACTCTTAATAGAACAAGTTATAACAGTGAATTTCTCCATTATAATTTTTCTACATTATACACAAGTCTAACAAATGTTAAAATTTTATTCATTAATCATTAGCTACCTTTGTGCCTCCATACCAATTCTTTTAACTAAAATGATGATTCATAAAAACTACATATAAATAAACCACTCATATTAATAATATTAGTTTTAATTTTAACAATAACAGGAAGTTTTTATCTTATAGTTATGTATCAAGTGTGTATGATTTCCCCCCAGTCCTCACTGTCTACTATGATAGGATTAAGAGTCACAGCCTTTGAGAGACAATTAGGTCCTGAAGCCCTCAGGAATTGGATTAAAGTCTAGGATAAAAAATTTTGGTAATCATCTTGACTTGGCTAAAGGGTTGATTAGTGAATAAAACATGATTTCCAAAGAGTGTCTAGAAAAATATTTGATTCAGTAGACTAAGTAAAAATCCCTCTCACCATCATGGACAAAGAATCTGAACAAAAGCAAAGTCATGGGACATATGAGATAGCTTGGTGGGTAAAAGTGTCTTCTGTTGCTTAGACATCAGAACATGGAATCTTCTGGTTCTTAGACATTAAGACAAAGTTTCATTCCCATCCTAGAACTCAGTCCTTTGGATTCAGAGTGGTATCCATACCAGTTTTCCTGGATCACTTCTCTAAACAAACCTGGATAATGCAATATCCTTACAATAGCAGCCTTAAAGAGCTACCTAGCATCCTTTGGACTACCTGAAGAGACTAGTCAGCAAACCAGAAGAGGAATGAACTTGTCTGTGGCTAACAATCTTGGCACTCTCGTCGCAGACTCTTTCCTTCAAAAATCATAAGCCACAATTTTGTGTTGCACATAAGCTACCTAACTATGGTACTTGGTTATACCAGCTAGGATGGACTTACGGCACCCACCCCTTTTTTTAATTCCTCCAGATAACTTCCCCCTTTCTATGTGTGCCTTTAGGCTTTATAAAGTGCTTTAGTATAAAAGTTTATTTCCATTCATGGGAAAGGTTAAATTATCCAGAAAGTCAACAGCTTCAGATTATGCTCTGTGTCTTTATACAAAGGGTGTGGTTATAAAAGATGATAAAAGCTTGGTTAAATTGTTCTGACCATTGACACTTTAAGTGATACATTCCTTCCTTTCTCCTTCCTCCTTCTTTTTCCTTCATCTCTTCCTCTCCTTCTTTCCTTATTTTTCCTTCTTACCTCCCTCCCTCCATCTTTTCTTTCTTCATTACTCTTCTCCTCTTTCCTTTCTTCCCTCACTATCTCCTTCTTTTCTACTAATGAGATTTATTAGTATAGAAACTTCTCTGCCAGATCATGACCTTGATTATGTTTTGAAGTCCACAGTGTAGATTAACCAGAAGCTATCATTCCCTATGTACATAGATATGCTTCCTAGCTTATTAAACAGATAACCATTGAAGGTCTTTGTTAATTCCTTTGAGAAAAGAGAGGTAAAGCAAGAAAACATAATTTTTGTCATCAAGAATTTGCAAGCAGTTAAGGAAGGCTCAGTATTTAATGACAGTAGAGGTATATTGCTATAGCCTGTTAAATATTAGTACAGTCAAACTAGGTTGGCTAGACCCTGTAAACTTTATCAGGATTGATAAATATACTTTTTCTATTTTGTCTTGCTACCATGCTATGATGCTCTTATAGCCTCTCCCACATAGGCCAAAGCCAACAGAAACATCCAGAGAAATTTGAGAAATGTCATGCAATAAGTAGGAGAGGAAATAAGGAGCACTTTTTGGACATTCTGATCCTTTTGTAATTCTTTTTAGTCAAGAATGAAGAATGATAGAATGAAAAAGAGAGAGAGAACCTAGCATACATAGCACTATACTAGGGAATGAATGAAGAGTCAGACAGCGCGTGTCAGAGGAATTCATATGTGTTAGCAGCTCAGGAATCGCTGGGGTGGGAGGTGGCTAGAAAAGGAATGGACAATGTGTTTGTGTGGAAGGAATGTCTCAGGAAAACACACAAGTGGCTAAGCATATTTACAAAGCATGATTTTTATGAAACACCCAAAGAATGAAAGACTGGCTCAACTGAAGAGCTTGCCAGAACGTTCACGTGCTAGCAAAATTGTGGGCTTCAAAGAGTGCCTAGTATGCAAAGTTTTTCTACAGTCGTTAGACTGAGGAAGCACCGTGGATCAATGACCACAGCATTTGGAGAAAGTCAGTTCTGTGCAAAAGAGATTTTAAAACTAAGAAGGTAGCCTCATTCTGACATTCTTCTATTTTAAGGCATCACATTCAAACAAAAATTCTTTCCTTCTCAAAACTTGGAAAAATTCCTTAGCCTGGGAGAATTTTCCTCCAAATAGGAAAAAAAAAAAATGTGTTAGATACTTTTGAATAGTAGGAATGTAAAGAATGTATTTTTTGGAGTTTGAAGACTTTTTTTGTCTGTGAAGAACTCAAAATGTCTTTGTTCCTTTGAATCAAATTTAGCACATTATTAGTGCATAATTCTGACCAGTTGTAGCATCAGACTCTAGTTAATGTACATTTGAAAATACATAGGAAGACAGATAATCCAAAGTTCCCCTCCAGTGGTGTTAGGCTCAGAAAGTTCCACTCTTAAGGAAACTATAATGGACTCCAAATCTGTTTTTCTGAATTTCAGAAAGCTGCTGGTAGTTAATTTTCCTCTTCAAGTTTGGTTTGACAGTTTATCTAAAAGAAATAGAAGTCTTGAGCAAAGATCTGAAGAAAGAAAGAAAGACAGAAAGAAAGAGAGAGGGGGGAGGGAGGGAAGGAGGGAGGGAGAGAGGGAGACAGAAAGGAAAGAAAACAAAGCTGGGCATTGCTCAGATGTTTTGCCTATAATCTAGGCAGCACTAGGAAACGTATTCAGCCTTTCCCATCCTCTGTCAAAATTCACAGCATTTTGTAGCCAGGGTCAAGATGAGTGTGGCATCTCAACCTGCCTATGACTGCTTGAGAAATACAATATTAATGCAGAAGGTATTTCTTTCTGCAACATAGAGTTATAACCTGATAAGCCCATTTTGAAATGAAAATGTTGTAAGGAAAACATTGGTTTAATATATCTAACCTACAGAACATCATAGCTTAGCCTAGCCTGCCTTAAACAATCACAGAATAGTTAACATTAGTTCATAGTTGGGCAAAATCATCTAACAAAAGCTTATTTTACAATGAAGTGCTCGTATTGCCATTAAACGAATACTCTACTGCAAATAAAACCCAGAAAGGTTGCTTGAGCAGCTTTCACACTATTGTAGAGTTGACAGATCATTATGCATCACAAGCCAGGGACCATCTCCATCTGAATAAGCAGAACAGAACTGTGAAAGCCAGAAAATATAGAGGCGAATAGAATCAGAGGAGAAAGCCAGGCAGAAGCAATTCTACCACTCTGTACTGCTCAACCACAGAGAAGCTCAGTTCCCCATTCATTTTCTTTTATATAAAAATCCTACATAAAAACGGGTGAATCAATGCATTCGCCACTGCTACTCCACTAAACTGATACTGATGCAGTGGTCTCAAACTTTGACATACATCAGAAAGATCTGAAGAACTTGATGCATGATAGGACCCAACCCTCATACTTCTGATTAAACTCATGTGGGGGGTGAGCCAAATAATTGACATTTCCAACAATTTTGTTCCTAATACTGTATCTGTTGTCAGGAGCCATACTTTGAGAAACACATTCTCTAGGGCTTAACTCTTAACTTTGAAAAGAATACAAGAATTAACTTGAATGTTAGATAAAATTGTCAAGTTTCTCAGTTCAGTTATCAAAGAATCTTTAGGAGTTGAAATCAGGCACAGTTTCTTTTTTTCTCCAAATATCACCATGTTGGGCTCGTGAGATGGCTCAGCATCCAAAGGCATTTTGTTACATCAGCCTACCAACCTAAGTTCAGATATTTGTATCTATATAAATGTAAAAGGAGATAGCAAATGTTATAAACCTATCCACTAACCTTAACACTGTCCTGGCTTGTGCTTTCCCCCCCACACACATACATGTTCAAACAAAAGTGCATACATGTGAAAAAAGTTACAGAGCACTGCTTAAGCAGGACAAAAATGGTTTTCTTTTTGGTATTCAAATATGGTTCTCTTAATCATAATTCTGAAGACAAGACTTCCAGTCCCAAGCTTTGTTCTAATGCCATTGCCTCTGCAGAGGGCAACGTCATCACAGATAGCTGTTCACTATAGGTTGGCTGAATTCTTCCTGAAGTAGGAGTTGGATTACTTAAACTCCACTGCAATAAACTGCACGATGTTTGTTCTTGGAGTATAAATGTTCTACTTCCTAACTTACATTCTAAGCTGTTCTCTGTCTTACTTACCAATATTGACTACCTGTTTGTTGGTTTTGATAGTTTCTTCTCTTCCACTAAATCCTAAGTTGGCTTTTCTGTTAAAACCTGTCCAAGTTACTAGGCAACATGAGTATATTAGAATAAAAACAAAAACAAAAACCAAACAACTGAGTTCTTCCATTTACAAAGTCCATAACATGTTGAGTTTTCGGACATAGTGACATTTTATTACCATTACAAAGTGGCACTGATTGTATTTTTTAGTAATAACCAGAAAACACTCAGAGAAGAAATGCAAATCACTTTGGTAGTCAGAGAACTAATCCTGTGGATTTCATGATAAAAGTCAGTCCTTAAAGATGATTAGAAATTTAGAAGTGCAATGTGATTCACAAAGATGGATGGAAGTAAGTTCTCAAACAAGAGAAGGAAGCCAAAGGGGAGGGGAGCAAAAGGGCTAAAGCGATAAGGATGAATACCATCCAGTGGCCAGCTTCCATCAGTGGGTAAACATGAACCAGAGAGTTTACACAAATGAATATATGTTCCTGAGAGCTTGATTGCTGTGGATCCTCCTTCCTCAGTCTTTGCAGCAGCTCCACATTGATCCTGATAAACTTGGTTGTTTTCTAGGCAGGGAAGGTCACCTTACCAAAAACATTACTGTCCATCTGGCAGCCAGTCACTCACAGGACTGCTCATTTTAACAGTTAATTGTGTTGGCAAATGTTGTCACTAATTGATTTCAGTGTGTATCTCATGTTACTCAGCATTTAGGTTTTGGTTGTGAATTCAAAAACAACATTACATGTGTTTATGCAAAAAAATAAAAAATTAAAATAACTGAATAGTTTTGTTTGACTATGGACTTGGAGTTTGTGGTCTCATTTTAAGAGCTCTAAATTAGGGGTGTCTGGTCCATAGCATGTGAGCCACATGCAGCCCAAGGATAGTTATTGTGATGGCTATTCTTGGTTGTCAAATTAATTATATCTGGAATTAACTAAATGCTAAGTTACTGGGTATAGCTGTAAAAGATTTTTTTTTTCTTAATAAATAATTTTAAGTGGGAAGACCCATTTTTAGTTTAGATTTTCTGAGGTGGGAAGATCCACCCTTAATCTGGGATACACTTTCTGCTGGAAACCTGTGTAAAGAACATAAAAGAAGAAAGCTTGTACTCTTTGCCTGCTTGCTCTCACTCTGGCTGCCAAGTCTATAACTTCACTCACCTTACAGGCCACTTCTTTGGAATTCTGTCATATACTGAAAACAAACTGAGACATCAGACTTATGGAGTGATAAACTACTGTACTCTTGGGTTTTTCATTGGTAGACAGTCATTATTAGACTAGCTCAACCACTCCCCATAAACCATTCATATATGTGTGTGTGTGTGTATGTGTATCATTGTATTTCTGTATCATATATCATGTTATATTACATATTATTGTATGTATATTAAATGTATATATATATTATATATATATATTCTTTGCAAAAGTTTTGTTTCTCTAGAAAACCCTGACTAATAGAGTTATGAATATGATCCAAAGTCAACTTATGTAAAACATCATAAGCAGTTTTTATGGTATTGTTGTAACGCTGTTGCATGATTCTTGGGCAGATATTTTGTAGATGACAATGTCCTGTCATGATGTCATACAAAATAAGCATGGGCATGCTTTCATTATTTTATACAAGTGTGGCTTTAGTTTTGCCATGGCACGTGGCTTCTGGTGTAATATGTTCTAAGGACAGACAATTGAATTGGCACTGATAGCATTTACTCTGCCCAAGGCGACAGTGTGTGAAATCTAGTGAAGACCCATAATGTACTATCCTGTTATATTCAATGTTATTTAGACAGGTAAGAATTGTTATTCAAACTTTTAAATTAATTTATTTTTGTATTGATTCTGAGAACAAAATGGTTAGAAGACAGCTTGCAAGATCACTTCTATTCTTCTACTGTGTGGCTCCAGGATAAAACTAAGGTCCTAGGACTTGGCAGCTAGCACAGTTTTCTGCTAAGCCTTCTTGTCTGACTCCTAGTTTATTATTAAGTATGGTTTTATACTTCAAGCAGCCTTATGTGTCACCCAAATTCACTTAATATAGAGCCCCTCCTTCAGGCTACATATACCCATCTATGATGTGGAGGGGCACAACCTTGCTTCCTATATTCTTGTTAATAATTTTCATTAAAAAATAAATGAAGTCCCTTGTCTATAACTTTTTCATCTCAGCATGGCCATGAGAACATGTCATTCATTCATAAATATATATATATATGAATACATACATATATATATCAGAATGAAAAACTACATATGAGAAAAGAATATTCAATTAAAAGTGGATTAACTATTTTTTCTCAATGCTAAACACAAGGCATTATGCTTAATTTGTAGCATATCTGTGCAAGTTTTCAAAGACTATAATTTGAAACATCATTATATACAAAAACATACCATCAAACTTGTATAAAAGATTGTATTGAAAAGACAAATAATCTTCTAAACACAAATTTTTCTTTAAAAATTTACAAATCAACCACACAACTTAGTTGCATTGTTGAAAATTTTTTAGCAAAGAAGAGTCGTTGGTTGATGCTTAATTAATTAAACTAGACTATAGTTACATAAATGAAAGAAACTGGAAAATTCTATGAAAAGAATTTTGTAGATTGGAGCCACTAATTTCATATTTTATGATTTGGTGACAAATAAAAGCACTAATGTTACAAATCTGCCTCAACCTGACATTTTTATTAGAGGTGTTAATCACACATATGATCATTGAACATAGGCTCTCTAGTTCCATTTAAAGACACAGCAGAATCAAGAAATTTACAGAGGAGTAAAACATATTAAGGCAATTTTGCTCATCCATTATCAATGTACCTAATACTAGGGTGACCTTACAATATTGGGCAATGACATAATAGAAAACCAAGCAATTTTTAAAGTACCACTGTTTATTATACCCAAATAATTTATTCACAAAAGTATCAAAAACGGATAATATCATGCAAATCATCAGCAAGATTGTGAACTGCTGAAAAACTACAGATTTAAATCATGGCTACTTTTGGAAAATTCTGTTTAGTGTTGAAACTGACTAGAGCTGCATCATTGACTTTATGGAAGTTAGATGGCTAAGTCAAGGCAAAATATTGAAGTAACATGGTGACTTGTTTTCAATATATATATTTTTGGTATCAAAAGCAAATTATTCCAAAACTTCACAATGAAAGTTGGCATACAGATTTATTGTTTTAAGTAGACTTTTCTGCTCATTTAAAACTTAAACAAGAGGCTTCAAGGCAAAAACCAGTTTACAGTTTAGTGCAATTACATCACCATTTCAAATGAAATAAAAATTATAGCAGATGTAGTTTAAGGCAAATAATTCTATATATTTCAATCTATTGGCCAAACACAATAATGTGAAGTGTATGTATGAAGTTTTGCTTTTTAATTGATACAATAATTTAAAAATGGTAGTAAATGATTGCTTAGAAAATAATATTTTTGTATATTTGAAACTTTATTTTCTGTTAAAACACAAATATGTTATGTGTCAATTTTCAAATAGGATACATGAAGCTTTAATCTAGCATTTACCTTAAAGAACTATTGATGTTTCTCTATTGGATATCCCAAGATCCATCATCCCAGAAATAAATATCCCTAAGTTCAGCCTCATGCATGACATTACATTTGGGCAGCTCCAACATCAGTGAGTAAATGTCTTCAAGCATGAATAAAGCCTAATAAAATGATATTAGAACCAAAATTCTTGAGGAGCACCTTGAAAACTCACTGCAAATCATAACCTTCACCACAAAACCCAATATAATGCATTGTTTCTTTAACAAAATGTCAATTATCCCATGGTTCTGATGTCCTCTTTTCTTTTTATAACAAGCAAATTTCAGAAAATCATTACAGATTTATAACTTATTTTCATTCTCCTTATTAGTGATCACAAACTTGGGGATTGCTTTATGATTGTAAAAGACTCATCAAACATGGCGCCCCAACATTAGAGTTATTATGTGAGGAATATTTTTCTTATTTGTGTGGAGAATGTCATGAACAGTCATACAGTGATTCTATTGTTGCTAATTAGCTTTAGTTAATGTTCGTGTATTTAATGTGTAGCCTCAACCAATTGTTTATTCAATGATGCCTAAAGATGCCAAATGTTAGCCCTGCTCTAAATGTTACTTTTAGAGACACTCATTTTATCTGCTAAGCACTTAAAAGTCTGGGTTACGTTTACTTTAAAAATGAAAATACCGGAGCAGTATAAAAATACTGATCTTCATATTAATTCCAACAAATAGAATTAATGAGAAATCTATAATTCATTAAAAGTTAATACTATATACATTGTCTTCAACAATAGAATGTAACAAAGTTAGAAAGGAGAAAGTCCAACAATCCAGAACGTTTTATCAGAGTCTAAGAGACAAAAACCAGCTGGATATCACATATTTTCTGTAAGGAGGTAAAAACCCATACAGGGAATGGGGGAGTGGCAAAATAATTCTTGAAGGAAGACACCATGAAAACTAGCATTGTATTGTATGCTATATCCTATAAATAAAAGATGAGCTTATCTCAATATGTTGACCCTTATAAATAATTAAATGAACACAGAAATGTAAACATTGCTTACTGATCATGACCTTTAATTCTCCCAAATATATATATATATTCTTCAGCAGTGATTGCTTGATGGACCAGAGCTCTATATTTGGTGTTTCAAGGATGTAATTTCCTATACAGATAATAGCATTTTATATTTTATCTGAGAGTATTTATGAGTTCACAACTCACCAACCTTACTATATTTCAGTTTTGCTAATAGTCTTACTAACAATAGAAGTAATATGACCTCAAAGTGTTAATTTGCATTTCCTTAAAGGATACTGGTGTTCCCAGCTTTTTTATGTGTCTCTTACCCATTTGTGTGTCTTCTTTAAAGAAATTTAAAGTGATATCCTTTAGCTGTTTTTGATTTAGATTAGTTTTTGGTTCTACACTGTAGGAATTTTAACCATTATCAGCTCTAGGGTTTACATATGTCTTCTTTCGTTGGAGAAGTCGTCTTTTCATTCTGGTTATTATTTCCCTTACTATCTATAAGCATGTTAATGCAATGTCTATTTTGGGCTAAACATTCAGTATGTGAACTGAGAAATTATGGATACAACTCAGAAAGTTTACCATGACTTATTAGAGCATTATACTTGAGGTCTTTTATATAGTTGAATATTTAACACTTTTTTGAGTTGATTTTTCCATATGGTAAGACGGAACTTTGAAGAAGATAAAAAAAGAAAGAGACAAATAACCTCATGAATTACTGAGTTCAGAGTCTTTCCCTTCTATTTAATCAAATTACCCAAACATGTTGGTATTAAGTTTGAGTTTCAATTTCTCTTGCCAAAAATTCCCCTATGCTTTCCAGCCCTAGACATTCTATTAAGTGAAAATCGAGATTTTGGAAAGTATGTTGAATGCCTTAAGAACTTAATTCATTCAAGTCTTTAATATGTGTCCACTATGTGCATGAAAAATTACTAAATGAGTTAAGGAGTTCACAGTCTCCTGGAGGGTATAAATAGCACATAATTACATTATATTGCAATAAGGGCTATGAGGAAAGAATATGTAGGAATACCATGACACAGAACTTGTCCTCTAGGTGAATAATTAAGAGGAATTCTTCCACCTAAAGTTTATATTTGAGCTATAGCATGAAAGAAATATGTACAGTCTGCAAAATAAAGAGAGGCACACTTAAATGGGAAATATGACACAATATAAAATAACAGCAAACAAGAGCACAAATGCAGAATCATGTATAAATAACATAGCAGTCTATTTATTTTTATAGAAGGAAATATAGTGAGATAGGATGTTAATATAAGTAATTTCATGAAGAATAGATAAAAAATATGCTTTAAAATGTTTATGAATCATGCTTCCTAATTCTGAGAATGGAAACATTTGAGGAAATAAAGAAATGGTGAGTGTTTTCACTCTCCTTGGTATAACTCAATCATTGAAATTGTTATAATTAGAAAGTGTTACTTTTTATTTATAGTATTATAGCATTTATCTATTATATAATATATATATATAATATTATATATATATATATATATATATATATATATATATATTCTTAGAATCTATTCCTTAAATACAAAATTACTTAAATGCTTTATAGCACAAGCCCCATGTCTTGCTTAATGTGACAGGGGGAAATACACAATACTGACAAGAGAAAGAAGTCTTCATATTGCACCATTAATGGTCAAATTCTGAAGAAACATATGCTTTCTGAGCATATGGACTGTAGATTCCACATCATGCATTTACAGGAATGTGAAGTCACAAAAAATGGTGAATGTAATGAGGTACCTTAGAGCAAGAACAATAATAGAGCTAAGATGTGATCAAAAAATAAAAAATTATAGTAACCATATGAATAACTATAAAGTATATTAGGATGAGCTATGATATTTAATGATAAGAAAAAAACACAAATCTTAAAGGCTGTCTTTCTTTGCACTGACTCATAGAAAATAACAATAGAGCATCTAGAAGACATCTGACCTTAAAGATTGTAGGCCAGAGCCAGGCAGTGATGGCACATGCCTTTAATCCCAGCACTTGGGAGGCAGAGGCAGGCAGATTTCTGCCTGGTCTATAGAGTGAGTTCCAGGACAGCCAGGGCTACACAGAGAAACCCTGTCTCGAAAAAAAAAAAAAAAATTGTAGGCCAGGAATAAAAGGTCTATTAAAGACATGCATGGTCAATGAGAGAACTTTAGGACAAAGAGAAAAACTTGAATACAGTCATGTCAAAAGTATAAAAGAATTAAAATGGTAGTTTTGCAACTCATGCTTAGCTAGGTTATAAGTGACTATGTATAACAAAGAGGTAGGTTTTATTTGATAAAATAATGGTGTAACTATTACTTAGCTATGCAAAAGAAAGGCCAAATTATTCCACAGATGTCACTAGCATTGAGAAGGCTGTTAGTGCTTGGGAACCTGTGGTGATATGACTAGAGCAGCATGGAAATCAAGCAAAGGGCCACTGTTCTCACCAATCAGGAAACAACTTTCACAGGTTCTCTGTGATGGAATCTGTATAAAACCTGTTTGGCCACAGTAAACTACTCTGACATGGATGTGTTCTGCAATATTATTTAAGATGATAATATTTTACAGGGTGAGATACAATGTCTTCTAAGAAGGAAGGGTCTGTTTTAAATTCAAGTTAATGCCAAAGAATACTAAAATGTGTTAGGAACTTGCCCAGTGAATTGCTAAGACTATACAAAAGGAACAACAACATTCCTCAACCTCTGTTAAAGATGTACAACTTAGGTGACAGCAGATTCTGGCAAGGATGTAGAGAAAGAGGAACACTCCTCCATTGCTGGTAGGATTGCAAGCTGGTACAACCACTCTGGAAATCAGTCTGGCAGTTCCTCAAAAAAGTGGACATAGATCTACCTGAGGACTCAGCTATACCACTCCTGGATATATCCAGAAGATGTTCCAACATGTAATAAGGACACATGCTCCACTATTTTCATAGCACCCATATTTATAATAGCCAGAAGCTGGAAACAACCCAGATGTCCCTCAACAGGGGAATGGATACAGAAAATGTGGTACATTTACACAGTGGATTACTAATCAGCTATTAAGACTTCATGAAATTCGTAGACAAATGGATGGAACTAGAAAATATCATCCTGAGTGAGATAACCCAGTCACAAAAGAACACACATGGCATGCACTCACTGATAAGTAGATATCAGCCCAAAAGCTTGGAATATCCAAGATACAATTCACAGATCATATGAAGCGTAAGAAGAAAGACCAAAGTGTGGATGCTTCAGTGCTTCTTAGATCTGGTTGTAGTCAGACATTGGCATAAAGACAGAGGAACAAGCAATTAAAAGTTTCATGAAAGCAATGAAGAAAAGCAAGAAAGCTAACAGGTGCAAGGATATCTAACACATCTTGGACCAATTTCTCTGTGTGAACAGATCTTTGCAGCCACACTGGAGCTGTCTCAGTCAACAGAAAGCAGGGATAGGAAATATGTAAGCCAGAAAGCAATAAAGCCATCTCTGACTATGACAAGTTTGTTAAGTTTGGCTGTGTTGTATAGGAAACAGAGATAAGATATTCTTCATACTTTCCCTCTACCTCAAAGAAGTCTTCCTACACTTAGAGCACTAATGACATGTTACAGAATGAGTATATTTTAAGGGATGCGATGCAATATATCTTAAATTATATATGTCTAACATGGTGTTTAGGGTCCAGGAAGCTTGAAGGAAGATAGTAATTCTTGTTGCAAGAAAGAAACGAAAGAATTTATCTAAGATTACATTTAATAATATACCTAAGACTCAATACTTTGGTCTCTTTCTTTAAACAAAGGAAGAACTGGACAGACAAATGCGGTTTTTTCATTTTGTTAGACACATTCCAAATCGCAACATATTCTTTATATTTTCCCTCTGCCAAAAACATTAAATCTTTTATAAATGTCCATTTAAAAGTCAGAAAAGAGAATGTTCATAATAAATAACTATGGAAATTGTCAGGTTTTGATTATGTCCAAATAAAGATCTGCTTTACAGTCATTTCCCTTTTCCTCCATAGAATATCTCCTGGATATGTATTTGTCATGCAACTTATTCCTTATTTATTCTTCTAAACAGTTAAAAATGTGACAGTCATTTCCATCATCCTACAAATCCAGCATGGGAGCCTCGACCATCAAGCTAGAGAACTCAGCATTAACAGCATAGTCTTTTTTTTTCCTCTAAAACTTGCATTATAGGCACTGGAATTACTTTCCTCCTTTTTGCAGTAAAATGTGGTGTTTACAAAGTATTGATACTATGGAGAAAAGTGGTTTCAGTTGCCATGTTTCCAACACAAATGCTTCCCATTAGTCAAGCAACCAGTTTAAAAGAATGTTTTAGGAACTGGACACAGAGGTTTGCTTTAATTTTCTCTATATAATGTTGACAAAATTTTCTTTATTATTCCAGAAAGAACATTCTCATGTATCAGACTTGATAAAAGCACATTTTTCCTTGTAACTAGATAAAGGTTTCTCTCTCTGTCTTTCTAGGTTTCTCTGTCTCTTTCTGTCTGCCTCTCTGTCTCTCACTCTCTGCCTTTCTCCGTCTTCCTGTCTCTTTCTGTCTGCCTCTCTGTCTCTTTCTGTCTGCCTCTCTGTCTCTGTCTCTGTCTCCCTCTCTCTCTGTTTTTGTCTCTCTGTATGTCTCTGTCTCTGTGTCTCTGTCTCTGTCTGTCTCCCCTTGATAGGGTGGGTTGGGAAGGGAAGGGTAGATCTGGCGAAGTATGAAGAGGGATAAAGATGAAAATGCTTTACCTGAAATTCTTACATAACTAATAAAAATGAAAGGAAAAATTTAGTCAAAGTCTTGGACAAGTCATTAAAAAATGTCAGTTATCAACAACTTCGCAAGAAGCTATATCTCATGCCATCAAGGATTTCAATTTAAGCAAGAGTTAGAATCTATGACATTTCTAATAGAATGACAAAATCTAAAACATTGACATTTCTCATAAAAATGTTGTGTACCAGAAACTGTCATTTATTCAAGGGAGTAATGCAAAATAGTATTTACATACAAACTTTACTCCCCCTCTGCTGTAGAATTCCCCAAGCTTTGTCTAATGTTGGCTGTGGGTCTTCACACCTGTCCCCATTAGTTGCTGGATAAAGCCCCTTTGATGACAATTATGCTAGGTTTTCTGCTCTATGAGTATAACTTAGAGAATCAACTACCTTGAGCTCAGGAGTACACATGGACTGAACTGACAATCAGGGAGCTTACATGGGTCTGGCCTAGGTCCTCTGCACATATGTTATGGTTATATAACTTGGTCTTCTTGTAAGACTCTTAACAGTGGGAGCAAGGGCTGCCTCTGACTTTTTTGTCTGCTTTTGGAAACTAAGTGTCTGAGAGATCTCAGGGGTCCAGGTTACCTGAAACTGGAGATCTTCCTATGTGATCTCCCTTCTCCTCAACTTCTTCCAGCCTTTCCCTAATACAACCACAAAGGTCCCCAACTTCAGTCCAATGATTGAATATAAGTATCTGAGTCTGTCTCAGTCAGCTGCTTATTAAACCTCTCAGAGGACTGCAATGATAGGCTCCTCTTTGTAAACACACCATAGCATCAGTAATAGAGTCAGGCCTCACAGCTTCCCTTGGAGATGGATCTCAAGTTGGCCTGGTCACTGGACCTCCTTTCTCTCAGTCTCTTCTCCATTTTTGTCCCTGCAGTTCTTTTAGACAGGAACAATTTAATCACAAAGTAAATTGTCTCTCTGTTTTATTAATTTGCATCAGTTGACAGCTTAAGGTTGACTGAACAATGGCAACATTGTCATATTAATATAAAAAGGTGATATCTCACCTCAAAAACAAAAACAAAAACAAAAACAAAAACAAAAACAAAAACCCTACAGGCAACTAATGACTTCTGGGAGAAGAATTAGCCTGTCCCTAAGATGAAGACCCAAAGTGGCTGTCCAATGCTCCAATGCATAGTGATCAGCCCTGAAACCGTATGCAAAACAACAAAAACAGACTCAACAGGTTGTGTATATGTATGTATATATATATATATATATATATATATATATATATATATATACACACACAAATATATACATGTATATATGCATACACACACACACACACATGTGTGTGTGTACATATAAACACATACAGAGTCATCAAGTCATCAAAGAGCACTCTACTTGGTTGTCCAGTGCCACATAGTCATCCTTGAAAACATACATACAATTACACTACATTGACTCAACACAATGTATTTGGAAATATATATGCATATGCAAATACATATTTGCACGCAATAACAATGAAAAAAGTTTTTTGAAGAAGTCTAGGAACCGGTAGAGGTATGGGAGGGTTGTAGAAGGGAGGAAAGGAAAGAGAGAAATGTTATTAAAATACAATCTCAAAAATAAGATAAAATGGAAAGGAAAAAATAAGAGGCTATCAATTTGAGGGAACACAGGGGGGAACTAAAAAAGAGGTAGGGGAAAGGGGCTGGAGGGCAAAGAGGGAAGTGTCTTAGTTAGGGTTTTATTGCTGTGAACAGACACCATGACCAGGGCAACTCTTACAAGGACAACATTTAATTGGGGCTGGTTTACAGGTTCAGAGGTTCAGTCCATTATCATCAAGGCGGGAGCATGGCAGCATCCAGGCAAGTATGGTACAGGAGGAGTTGAGAGGTCTACACCTGAAGGCTGCTAGTGAAAGAATGACTTTCAGGCAGCTAGCACAAGGGTATTAAAGCCCATGTCCACAGTGACACACCTACTCCAACAAGACCACACCTCCTAATAGTGCCACTACCTGGCACTATTCAAACCATCACAGGAAGAGAAAGTGACATACTTATATTTTAATTTAAATATATTTTGAAGAAGCACACAATAAACTCCATCTCCTTATTTTACCAGTATATACCAGTAGGCAAGCCCAAGGTTACAAATCCAAATCTGGTTTCCAATGATGCTACATTAATGTGATTTCACTTACTTGTGGTCCTCAACTAAACCAGGAAAATCTTAGAGTTCACTAAAAAAAAAAGTTGGGCGGCCAGGGATCCCAGCTTGGGGCAGCCAGGGACCTCAGCTTGGGCCACAGGGTTCCATAGCCAATTAGCGCCAGGAGAAAGATACCCTCACAGGAGCTTGGAAAAGCCGGGAGTGGGTCCAAGACAAGCTCCACAGCTCACCAAGAACTGCCCCGAACCTGTGAGACACAGGGACTGAGGTAGGCGGGCATAGAAACTTCCTGGATCCCAACAGCGGTGGCTGAGACAGGAGACATCTGCCTGGGCCACCAGGGTTCCATAGTCAAGCAGCTCCAGGAGAAAGTTACTCACCCAGGAGCATGGAAAAAAACACCTCTCAGAGAGAGCTGGTCTTCAAGGAGTATTGATACAGAGGCCTGCAGGTGAGAAAAGCCATAGCCAGAAAGTAAGATCAGCTAACATCAGAGTTAACAAGATGGCAAAAGGCAAGGGCAAGAACCTAAGGAACAGAATCCAAGGCCACTTAGCATCATCAGAACCCAGCTCTCCCAACAAAGCAAGCCCTGGACTCCCCAATATGCCAGAAAAGCAAGACTCGGATTTAAAATCATTTCTCATGATGATGATAGAAGACTTTAAGAAAGAAATTAACACCCTTAAAGAAACACAAGAGAACAGAGGTAAATAACTAGAAGCCCTTAGAGAGGAAACACAGAAATCCATTAAAGAATTACAGGAAAATACAATCAAACAGACAAAGGAAATAAACAAAATCATCCAGGAGCAAAAAATAGAAATAGAAACGATAAAGAAATCACAAAAAGAGACAACCCTGGAGTTAGAAAACCTAGGAAAGAGATCAGGAGTCATAGATGCAAGCATAACCAACAGAATACAAGAGATAGAAGAGAGAATCTCAGGAGCAGAAGATACCATTGACAACATCGACACAACAGTAAAATAACATACAAAATGCAAAAAGCTCCTAACCCAAAACATCCATGAAATCCAGGACACAATGAGAAGACAGAACCTAAGGATAATAGGTATAGAAGAGAGTGAAGATTCCCAACTTAAAGGACCAGTAAATATCTTCAACAAAATCATAGAAGAAAACTTCCCTA
>CM052712.1:36457532-36472700 GCA_028551405.1 Uromys caudimaculatus | reverse complement strand
CTATGTTCATAGCAGCCATATTTATAATAGCCAGAAGCTGGAAACAATCCAGATGTCCCTCAGGAGAGGAATGGATACAGAAAATGTGGTACATTTACACAATGGAGTACTACTCAGCTATTAAAAACAATGACTTTATGAAATTTGCAGGCAAATGGATGGAACTTGAAAATATCATCCTGAGTGAGGTAACTCAGTCACAAAAGAACAAACATGGTATGTACTCACTGATAAGCGGATATTAGCCCAAAAGGTCAGAATGCCCAAGTTTCACTTAACAGTAACCGCTTGACTGAGAGTGAGGTCCAAGATGGAGGAGTTGGAGAAAGGTCTGAAGGAGTTGAGGGAGTTCGCAGCCCCTTGGAGGGAGCAACAGCATCAATGGGCCTGACCCCCCCTCCCCGGTCGTCCTGAAGTTTGGACCACCAACCAAAGAATACACATCTATGGACCCATGGTTCAGACCACATATGTGGCAGAGGATGGTCTCGATGGCCATCAGGGAGAGAGGAGAGGCCCTTGGGCCTGAGGGTGTTAGAGGCCCCAGTAAAGGGGAATGTCAAGGTGGGAATAGGGGGATGGGTGGGCGGGTGGGTGGGAGGTGGAATTCCCTCATAGAGGCAGGGATGGGGAGGGGATAGGGAGTTTCCAAAGAGGAGACCTAGAAAAGGGGAAACATTGGAAATGTAAATAAAGTATCAAAAAGAAAAAAAGAAAAAACAAAAAGAAAAAGAAAAAAGTTATACAGGTATTTGCAATTAAATATCCCCATAGAGCTACGAAAAAAGTTTCAGGTGTGCTGTATGAAATGGATACTCTAGCAGGAAGGATTAGTAAAAAACCTGATCTTTCAAACTTCATCGAAGTAAATATATCTTGCTGTCCTCACAAAATCAATGCAAGCACTGTAAATCAAGAAGGTTTTTATTCTTTGAGAAAAGCCCCACCTTCAAACCCAAAGACAAAAGAAGATGTTGAAGAGCTCAGAGAAATCTTCAATTCTGTGTAGTCCCTTGGTATTCAAACAGAAGATCCATTTATTGTCTGTATAGAAATGGTTGACACATTCCTGTTGGCTGAGAATATATGAAAGAAAACCATCACTGAATAACAGTGCATGTGCTATCTTTATTCTGATGACTGTCTCTATCACACCTCACCAGCACATAGTTACACATCTTTTAAAAGAAATACCTAGCAAAAGCTCCTGAGAGTGTATTACTATAGAGTCTTCTAGAGCAAAGTTGCTTATCAGAAACATCTTCTTAGGGAAACATAAAATAAATAAAATTGAATACGAAAATTTCCATTTTATTGAAATGTACTAGTAAAAATAGCTGCAATTCAGACCACACTTTTTTGTGCCAACTTCTGTTTTAGCTTCATTCTCACATTCAAAGATTTCACATATATATATATATATATATATATATATATATATATATATATATATATATATATATATATACACACACATATATTTCATTTTTCTCTTTATAATCAGTCCCAGCCTAGTTGATGAGCTATTGGCAATTGATGGCTGCTGGAGAAGGGAGAGTCATCATTTTCTGGAATGCAGCCCCTGAAGGTCTACCCATGCAACAGCCTTACACCCTGCATTTACTGGCAGTGCTGAATGAACTCAGTGCTTTTCAATAAACAAGTCATGAAGATGGGATGGAAAAGTAGTGAGGGGAGAGAATAAGGAGAGATTTGATCAAAACACATTATATACACATATGATACTCTTAAGCAATAAAACAAAAGTTTTAAAATGAAAAACAATAGAAACTAATTCATTCATAGTTGTAGATAACAGAAGTCTGAAATAAATGTTTTCAGCGATAAGTTTTTTCAAAAGGCAATAAGGAGCAACCTTCACTTCTTTAGCTTCTAAAGTCTTTATGCTTGGTGCTTTCTGATGCTAAGTTTCATCTCAATCTTTATCTGACCTCCTTTAATTGTCTGTTTTGAAGGCATATGCCATTCAGTTTAGGGGCCACTCTAAATCCAATGATTTCACATTAAAATATTCAAAAGTATGAAATATTTTAGAAAAATTGATGACTGTCTAAGCCAATTCATCTGGCTTTATAGAATGTAATATAATCATCAAGGACAACATTTTATCCATAACTAAATAGAACACTGGACCTAGTGGCAACCAGAACTTAGGTATACTCAATAATTACTTTTTACTTCTGCATATTATTATCCACAAGCTAAGTATTTAATGGTAATAATTCTAATCAACATATATATATAATTTGGTTTGAAATTATTTATTTCAAATTGATACTATGTGACAGTTTGTGTTTCAACTCCCAGTTTAAATGACACATAAGGGATTCTATTTGTGCCCAGAAGGAAAGAAACTCTTACACCCTGTAAATATAGAGATGAAAATACTATAAACAATGAAGAATTTCACTCTATAAATGACTGATGTACAACAACAAGAAGAACAAAATCAATCAACCAGCTTCACAAGGTATTTACTGTTGATGTAAGGACACTAAGAAAGAATACCCTAGATACAATTCACAGACCACATGAAGCTCAAGAAGAAGGAAGACCAAAGTGTGGGTGCTTCGGTCCTTCTTAGAAAGGGGAACAAAATACTCATAGGAGGAAATACAGAGACAAAGTGTGGAGCAGAGACTGAAGTAAAGGCCAAACAGAGACTGCCCCACATGAGGATCCATCCTGTATACAGTTACCAACCCAGACACTATTGTGGATGCCAATAAGTGCTTGCTGAAAGGAGCCTGATATAGCTGTCTCCTGAGACGCTCTGTCAGAGCCTGACAAATACAGAGCCAGATGCACATAGCCAACCATTGGACTGAGCACTGGGTCCCCAATGGAGGAGTTAGAGAAAGGACTGAAAGAGCTGAAGGAGTTTGCAACCCTATAGGAAGAACAACAATATCAACCACTCAGACCCCCCAGACCTCCCAGGGACTAAACCACCAACAAAGGAGTACACATGGAGGGACCCATGGCTCCAGCCGCATATGTAGCAGAGAAAGATCTTGTTGGGCATCAATGGGAGAAGAGGCCCTTGGTCCTATGAAGGCTCAATACCCCAGTGTAGGGAAATACAAGGTTGGGGAGGCAGGGGGACTGGGTGGGTGGATGGGGGAACACCCTCATAGAAGCAGGGGTAGGTGGTTTCCAGGGATGGGGGACCAGGAAAGGGATAATATTTGAAATGTAAATAAAGAAGATATCCAATTTTTTAAAAAAGATAATAATGTAATTTGCAAACAGAATGTATAAAAAGTCCATTTTGAAGGCATAGGCATTGTGACCCTAAATTCTGTTATTTGCCATTGAATCAACACAAACAAAATGTATGTCTCCACAGCAGTAGTAAAAAAGTGGAGATAAGTCTATGAGATCTGTACCCATAATGAAATTGATTTCCACTAGCCGATTTGAACAGTTTAATCTTGTTCTGCCTAAGGATACACCAGTGACCTCACCTACAGAGTTAATATGAAAGACAACACTGATTCTCCTGTATACTTATTACTACCATCCCTCATTACTTATAGGTTTATAACTGAGAGAGAAATTCCAGCAATCTAAATGTGAGGTACTGAGTAGTTCCCATGAATAGATATATTAATCTTTGGAACTTCTCCCTTTTCCAACCTGTATGCACAAAAATCTAGAGAATAGGTATGAAAGGAGACATTCACTGTGTGGTATCGTGATGTAATGAACACAGGATTATCAGTCTAAATTTATTGATATCAATTCACTACAAAAAGAGATGAAGCATTTCAAGTTGAAACATAGAGATTTGGAGAGTTTCTTTGGTTCAGAGAACACCAAAAAGTAACCCAGTAAGGGCAAGCTGAAAATGCCATACGTTAGAGACTAGAAGAATTTGGAGGAATAGATGGGGGATGGGGGGAAGTCATAAATATCTCATTAAGAGCAACTCTGATAGGAGTCCAAAGGGGAAAGGTGTAGAGGCATTATGAATTTTTTTAGAAATTTCTTAAGCTCTAAAAATAATGATCAGAAGAATGCCAGTAAGATTAGCTGTAATAAAAACTATTCTGATGAGATCACAGCTTGAAATAAAGAAGAAAGCATTAGATGCTGATGGAGTCGACCCTCGTTTCCAGGGATATCACAGGGATTTCAGCTCTCTGCTGAAATGTTTCCAGGTCCATGAACTTTATCAGGCAGAATATAAGAGCCCAATTTGAGATATATGGCTGAAAAAAAAGTGTATGCAGCAAAGCACTGAAAGTGATGCATGGCCTCCTTTCACTGTATGTGGTAAAATCCAGTAAGAAGAAATAATTTTAATGTAATTTATCATTAAAAGTTAATAAGAGGAAAGATTGGAGAGCTCTGAGCCTGATAATTTAAAGAATAAAAGAAACAAAAGGTTTGTTTAGAGAAAAAATGAAGAGTGTGGCCAAGTTTGAATGAACAGCAAAAGTGACATGATCTGCAAGGAAAGACTGAAGATGATGGCTAAAGCATTGTAGAGACTTTAGAGGCTGCCTCTTGGACCATGGGTCCAAGGCAAAGTCTTTTTTAAAATGTTATGAGATTATAGTTCATCGACAACTGTCTGCCTCCCCTTTCTTCCTTCCAGTCACTCCCATATGCCCCTCTCCACTCTTCTTCAAATTCATGGCATCTTTTTAACTAATTGTTATTGCATGTGTATATGTATATGTGTATACATACATACTGCTAAATATGTGTTCAGGATGTATAACACTACTTGTATGTATGTTTCAGAACTGACCATTTGTCACTGGACAACTAATTCATGTGTTCTTCAAGGTCTTGAAACCAAGGTTTCCAGAGATGCACTACAGGACCTCAGTTTATTTGCTCCTCACCAGATCTACTGTCTGCTCCCTGGATTCCAGTGCAGTGCTTTGTGGAAACTATAGGTGTGTCTCAAAGCACCCCATGATACAGCTCTGACTATTTCTCCAGAAGACACAAGCTATAAACCTGGGCTGTACCACATGCTACAATCTGTGTAAATACAGTGAGTACATGAGTTTTCGAAGCAAATCATCATCTGCCTAGTCTTCAAAGAATTCAGAAGACAGTCTTGGGGCTTAGATACAACTTGTATCAGTCCTTATTGATTCATAAAGGTAAGGCTTCCACCACCACCACAAACATAGACACATAGAATAACAGTTTGTCGTTTTACCCTGGGCATAGGGCTGCAACCCATGAATATTCCTGTACTGGCTGTTTCTGTCAAACAATGAGAGTTTGGCCTTAAGTTTCCCAAATCCTATTTCAATGTGCCCAGGAAGTGTGACATGACACCATGGAAGACTACTCTGGAGTGTTAAGGTTCGACATTATTTGGACTCACTCACTTAATGCCAGCAACCCCCTTCTTTCCTGTTCTTCCCTTTTAGAATAAGAACATACTTCTTCTCCTTGTTCCACAGATTTGGAAGATTGTAACCCCATTTCCTCCAAATAGAGGTGTGATTACCCTCTTTGTAAATTATCTTAATGGGTCTAACATCTTTTCTGATACTATAGGTTTTGCTTCATGGGTTAGAGGTAATATAAGAGACCTGAGTATAAAAGTAATTTATGACGCTAGATTTGTGGCTAGACACAATTTCAAAAGTGTTCCCAAAGTATTATTTGGATAAAAGCTAAGTTATTTTAACTTTAGGCTTATGGGAAAATCCACCTCAAGATAATCCATGCCTTGCATCCCATCTATATTTTAATTACATAAGAATTTGATTCTTGGGCTCTTATGTTGATGATATAAAAGTTAAAATTTGGTGGAGGATATTAAAAATGAAATACTATATTTCATATGCAAAGGGCATGAATTTCCAATGCCAAATTGCATAATCTTATACTTTGAATATTTTCATTTCTGTACCCATATACAATTTTATTTTTAGTATGACATTTTAAAGAATCAAGACCCTTAAAGATGCTTAGCTCAGAGTTGACCAGGGCCACAGATCTGGGTCTATTACTTTTGGAAAGAAAGAGTTCATGAGCACTTCTGCTTTAATCTGTGCTTACTCTCCCCCCTCCCCCTCACACACACAGTCACCTGTGTGTGTGTATTTATGTATATCCTATACTTATGACCCATCAAATTCAGTAGCATGCAAGTACTTTGGAATCACAATTTATTTCATGATAATTATCTCATCTTCCTTTCAAGAATTCAAACAAAATCCTTGAAAACTCCTTACAATGGTACATTCTTTGAGGAAAAAAAAATACTGCAAAATGGAATTAGTAATAAATGACAAATAAATAAACATTGTTCTTATCTTCAATAAATATTTATCAAATTGGGCATTTAGAAGAGCTTACTATACAAAATTTTAGTTTTGTGCCTTCTACAGCAAATGACAAATAGTCAAGCATGTTGATTGAATATAGAAGTTAAGAGAGGTTGGAAGATTGTAAGTCTACATATAACCTGACTCCTTATAAATGGAGGTTTGGTTAACCTCATCTTAAATTACCTTGATGGTTCTATAGTCTCTTTTGCTATTATAGAATATAATTCCAGGCATGAGGTAATATAACAGGACCGGGCTTCAAAAAAATCATTTACAGCACCAGTTTGGGAGCAGGACACAATTTCAAGACTATGTCAAAAGTTTCTTTAATATAATCCATCTATCTTGGCATGGACTATTGTGGCTTACTGATGGTTTCTAGGACCAATAGGCAGCATGCCAGTAAGCTAGCTGCTACTGAGTCTGGGTACCAGTCTAAGATTTGACTAGATAAAGTAGTTGTAACAGAAGAGCTCAGGGCAGAGCAATGCAGACAGGAAGCCTTGACTGTGCTCAGATATAATATGTCAATTTACCTTCAGAAAACATACTGACATGAGTTATATGAGGAAACTGAATGACTTAGTTTAAGGCTGCCATAATCAAGTACTATAAACCAAGTGGCTTAAACAAAAAAGTTTACACACTTATGAAGTCTGGAAAGCAAAGATCAAGATGTTGGCAAGACATATTCCCTCTAAACTTTGCATGGAGTCCCTGCCATGTTCACGTCTGTGTATAAATTTCCTTTTTCCATAAAGATATAGTCACAATGGACCCATGTCATAACTCTTATCTGCCCTGAGTTTATGCTCACTAAGTGTGACTATATAAACCTTACTTCCAATCCAGAGCCATTCTGATAGTAAAGGCTACAACCAACACCAAGGTATGGAAATTAAAGTTTCACTGTCTTTATGGGCATACACAGCACAACCCACAGCACAGGGAAATAGGATCAATAAAAGAAAAGTACAAAACAAGCAGGTCTTTATCAAAGAGTGAGTTGGTAACGCAAGGTTCTCTTGTTTCATGCACCGACAGTCTGACAAACAGATAGGTTGAACTGCTTTGAAAGCTGAAGGTAATTCCCAATTCAAAATTCTGGAAGACAAGGTCTCTCCTTCACTCCAATGGCAGCCTGCTAAGCTGAAGAAGAGGATTCCAGTCAACCAAGCAAACTGTAAAAAAGCAGGCACAGGGTCAAGTCTGAGCTTATCACCTGGACAATTTGACTGACATTAAGGGGCTGTGTTTGAAGGGTACCGAAGAACAGTGGATAAATGAGTCTGGTCAGGCAAACAGCTGGGCATGTTTTTGATGGAAAGACATCATTCAATTATTCTTCCTCTATCCAGCTCTGTTTTGTCAGGGAGCTCAGCACTATACATGCTTAGGTCTTTGAAGTGGAGTGCATAGCAGGAAAGTTAATGTCACTTCAAACTGAAAGAGGCATGGCTCCACTTTCCATCCTGCCTGCCTCACTGTGGCCAGTTTCCAATATTAATAAAAAGTTCAGTTCCTACAAAAATAACTTCAGACTCCATCCTCTTTCCTGAGCTCTGAAGATTTGGTGACAAACTTGGCATACTCAGTTTTATAGACCCAAATCAATGTTGAACACAAGAAAAGGCCTGGTGCCCAATGGCAATCCAAGAACATGGTTATTGTTAGACTGGAATTCCTTAGCAGCGAACAGCTGTGAAGGTCTGGTGCCACTTCTAGAAGATTATCTTTATATGCCAAAAAGTAACAGAAACAAAGCTCAGACAGCATTATTACTATGAAGCAAAATTATATCGCACTTGGTTTTAAAGATAGTAAATCCAGCAACACTAGTAAAATTAACTAAATATTGAAAGTCTGAAGTTGACATATATGAAAAAGCAAGGAAAAATGAAAGTTTCAAAGGCTATGTGACCACTGAAGATTAACTATATATTAGTTACAAAAATGTTGCTCATTTAATGTTAACACATCTACCTAAATGAATATGTTAAAGATAAATACGCAGTTCTATGAGATTGGCTCCTGCAACCCACTATCAGTTGCCATCATATCCACATCCTACATGACCAGGCCAGTGCCTTACCTAGACATTTTCCTGATTTCAGTTGAGCTCACGGTACTTTTTATAACCTAGTCTTCAGAAGCCTATTCAAATTTCTCCAAATCCTACTCACTATCAGCCCCTGGATCCCATGCTACCCATCCTCCCAGGATCGGTCCCTGGAGAAATCAGGTTCACAGTCCATGATATAAAAATCTCTGATATGCGTTGAGTACTCTTTTTACAAGTGTGGTTATGATCATCCACTTCACTATCGTCACATTCTTTAATATATTTGCAGTTTATAGGAACATTTTGGTCATTGACTTGATGTTCCTTGATAGTAGGAACTGAAGAATTCATATGCCATTTGGTCAATAAATATTTAAAGTGTTTAATGACAAGGTACAAGTTCAATTCACCACATCTGGCATATCACATGATAAAAAAGTATTAACAAAAATTACTAAAATAAGTGGGCTAAGTGGTGCATGAGTTTGATTCCTATACTCAGGAGGCAGAGGCTGGTGGATCTTTTTGACTTTCAGGACTACCTGATTATATATCAAAGTTCTGCCAGTTCTTTAAAACTACTAAGATAATCAATATTCATGGAGAAAACGTGTTTGATATGAGAGAAACTAGTTGGGTCATATTTTACATTAGATTGGTTATTCTTATAGGGGTTGGTTGCTCAGTTTTGAATGCTGTTTTACTTAATGAATTTTAAAATTATTCCAAATACATCTGAATTGAATTTTAAAAGTTTTAGGAAAAAAATGTAATAAAGAATGTTCAAGATATGTACTTTTTCATATCATAAGAAATAAATGTTTATTACTTTGACTTTCATTTCCAATTTTCCTTTTTAAAAACAAACTAGTAAGCACCAATATTCAAAGTGGATGTCAACAGGTTACAGTGTTTCAGAGCAAATGCCAATACCAGAAAAGAGAGGAAAACTGATTTTTTTCCAGAGGCATCATAACTATTTTCTAACACTTCCAACATCCTAAGGAGCAGCAGAATTAAACAAGAATCAATATTATTTGAGAAAATATCTAGTGCCCTTGGAGTAAAGTTGTAGTAACTGTGCTTAAGCTTAATAAAGAATAACATTTTAAGAATTAGAACTTTATAAAACTCTAACTACCTTCTTCAAGACATGTATTTATTTTACCTCAAGGTTATTAAATTGAAACAAGTCACTTATTTAGTGATAATACTAAAGAAATGAAGAATTCTGGGAATGATTTCAGAAGTTCTCCTAACAGTGAGTTAATTCAATGATTCTGTGAAAATGGATTTTTAAATTTCTCATTGGTAACTGTTTCAATTTCATTAGTCTGTTATGGGGAATAAATAATATTGGAAAGGAAGAAAAATCCTTTTAGAGATAGCCAGCAAATGTATGGATGTAACATTTTGTCATTTCAAAATCATGAGAACATAATTTTTTTTTTTTTTGGTTTTTTTCGAGAACATAATATTGACACTCAATAACAATCTATAATATTTTTTACTTACTATTAAGAGTCCTTCCCTCAGCCAGGCAGTGGTGGCGCACACCTTTAATCCCAGCACTCGGGAGGCAGAGGCAGGTGGATTTCTGAGTTCGAGGCCAGCCTGGTCTACAGAGTGAGTTCCAGGACAGCCAGAGCTACACAGAGAAACCCTGTCTCGAAAAACCAAAAAAACAAAAAAAAGAGTCCTTTCCTCAAATTTTTCCAAAAGCCCATCCATAGAATTAAAAAATTTATATTTTTATTCAGTGGAATCTTAATAATATGTGAAGACTATGTTGACAGTATCAGTAAGCCTCATAAGCATGGTGTTGACTAGAAGACACCCAATAATATATACAACAAATATGCAGGCTTAGCAGCAGGAATACAGGAACAGCTTTGTGATTGAATTCATATTCAGAAGGAGAGTAAAGCCATCTAGCATACCTGACATAATGGTTTAACACAAGAGGCGCCATTGGCCCAGACATATGGTCTGTGCATTTTTTCTATCCCTAAAATGTCTTCCTTTGACAAAAAGTCTTTTGAATCACTTCTCTGTTCATTCACTTTCTATCTTCATCACTGTGTTGGTTACTTTTTTGATTTCTGTGAACAAATCCCTGCCAAGAAGTACCTCAAGGGAGGAAAGGTTATTTCTGGCCCACAGTAAAGGGAAGAGGCCCATGGGGAAAACTGTCAGTAGCTCATATATGTTACAGTGAGAGCACAGGCTGAGACTAAAAGGAAGATGAAGAGTTAACAGGATGAGGCTTAGAACAGAGGGAAATGAAGAAGAGGACTCAGAGTTGGGTGTAGATAACCAAGCTAGACAGATAGGAAGTGTAAGGAAGCTGTGGAGTAGTGAGAGCTCACTGTCAGCTGTCCCAACACCATCACTGAAACACTGGTGGGAACACTTATACACTACTGACCTTCCTTATATTCTTGCTTCTAATGCAGATAATTATAACAGACTACATTGTAGGAAATGATTGCTTCTAAGATGATGCTTCCAATTAGGAGGCTATCCCAGACCACCCCCTTAACAAGAAGCTAAGCATGAGATAGTCAAGAAAGTCAGCTACATCTAGGTGGTTGTGACAGAGCTAACTATCTGCTACAATCAGATTATAAAAATTTGAGAACAAAGACAGCCTAAGATAATAATTAGCAGTACTTGAGACACCTACAAAGACAGAAGTAGCAATATTAGACCATGTGTTCATCGACTTTTGTTACTATGATAAAATACTGATAACACCTTAAAGCAGGAATAAAATATGTTGGCTCATAGCTTCAGTTTATGATTACCTGGCCTCTGATGCTTCTGGGACCATTCGTTTGAGAAAAACAAAACCCATCATGGTGGGAAACTCATGGTAGAAAATAAAACAGCTTATGATGAACAAGAGGAGTTAAATAGATTGGGAAGGAGGGAAAAAGGGAGGAAAAAGAAGAGGAGTAACAGAGGGAGAGAATCAGGACATTCCCTTCAAAGGCATATGCCTACTGCTCAGCTCTTCCTATCAGTGACTATGCATTCATCAGTCAATCCCTTAAGGGAGTTATTAATCTCATAATCCAATCATCTCTCAACAGTAATTCCAGTTATGGCAAGCCTTCAACACATGATCCTTTTGAAAGGACATTTCACAGTCAAACCATAAAATTTCCAAGTATATTTAGTTTAAACTAGTCGATTCTTTCCAACAACGTAGAGAGAATTAATCAGTATAGGAAGCATTTAGACCAGAGAAGCTTGGAAGTCAGGGAGATCTAGGAACCTAATTCACAAGGTTATTAACTTTCCTTTTGACAACCATAACACTATCACAGCAGGGCTATAGATGCCAATGAGCCTGATTATGCTAGACAAGAATGAAAAACTGTTAGAAGGGTTTCCTCTCAACATCTATGGTGAAAACCCATCAATTCCTTCATCCCTGAACCAGAAACAAGATTTCCAACAATTTTAAGGAACATTTATTTATTCTTTTACAATGTCATATATGTATAGGACATAAAAATTGTATCACCCAAGATTGCTTTACAAACTCACCAAACACTACTGTGTATCACCAGGATTGAAAAGCTTGGTAAAGAAACAGAAAGTTATATTATTATTTGGCTGTGGCTTGCTTTGGCTTTCCAGAACTCTTGATGTATGGAAACAAAGCAATTGAAATCAACATGAACTGAGTATGATGACTAGCCTCTTCTCCCCTAACAGGAACCCACAGTGTTTTTATAGGTCTCATAAAATGGTTTATGAGGCTTTGATGGGAAGTTGGCAGCCATGACTGCCTACAGTGACCTGTTGAAAAGCAATTCTCCACAGTTTCAGGGAAGGTTTATGGTTGTGGTTGTTTCATCAGAACCAAGGCAACAAAGGCCATTAAAGCCAAAAGGAAGGACATCGGAAAGAAAGTAGAGAGGAGAATCCAGGTTTTGTGTCATCGAAGGCAGCATGCATTCGAAATCCTGAACTGGAATCCCAGGAATCTGGAATGTAGTCTAAATCTATAATTGTCTTGCCAGCTCTACCGAGTCTTCACATCACTTCTCATGACATGCTTAATCTGCTGACTGAGCACATGAACTTAGAAGATATAGAGCCTGTCCCTTCATGATTTCTAGCTATGTAACTTCAAGTAAGTTTGCTTTAGGTTTTTGTATATTGGTTGTTTGTATATTTGTGTGTGTTTGTGTGTGTGTGTGTGTGTGTGTGTGTGTGTGTGTGTGTGTGTGTGTGTCTGAATAGGATAAAAGAGGCTGTATAATTCCCTGGAACTGGAGTTACAGAGGATTTTAAACCACCTGACAGGATTACTGGGAATCAAATTTGGGTCCTTGGAAGAACAGCAAGTGCTATTAACTGCTGAGTCATACCGTTAGCCCCTGAGGAAGTTATTTACTTCATCTTCCTGATTTCTGTTTCTTGTTCTTTGTTAAGAGAAATTAAATGATGTGTCTTTGAGATACAATTTGCACAAAATATCAATTTGGAATTCAGTGGTTAATCACCAATGACTGAATTCAAGACTCACTTCTACCATGACAATTAGATCAAACAAGTGACCAGATTTTAAGCTTCCTGACAACATGGAGGCAGTGAAGGTGAGATGCAAAATTAGTGGTATGACATAGAAACACAATTAGTGCATTTTATAATTGATTACTATATTTTTGTTTTCATACAGGGTCTCATTTTGGGACCCTGGTTAGCTTCAAGCTCTTGTCTCAGCTGCCCAAGTACTGGAGTTACAGACAGGAAGCATGACACCTAGCAAAAGAAATATGCAGATCTTGAAGAGACCATGGAACTCTTCAACATAGACTCCAGAGTAAGCATAATTCTTACGACTAATAAAATCATGACATCTATATACTATATGTTTGATATTTAAAATATCAAGGCATATTTTAAACACTTAGTATGTGTTTATGTATAAACATCACTGCTCTTAGTTACTAATTTGGTGAAAAGAAACTGAGGCACACAGAGATTTAACAACTAAGAAAATTTAACTCATATATCCTTACTATATTAAATATATGGTTTCTATAAATGCTTAAAAATTTACATGCGTAGTTTTGTTTCCACCTTAGTAAAACAGATGTTGCTTCTGCATATGTAGAAAGTGTAGTTTTAGCTAATTCCACAGAAAGAAAAAATGTGTGGCTTATGAAGTTTACGTATATTTTTCACATTCATTTTACAAATCTTGACTGAGTGCTTAAAGTGAGGCAGGTCCCAGGGCAGGTGCTGGCAGAGGAGCTGGATGGATCTGTAAAATGCTTCAGTAAGATCTCTGCATCTACCACTTACACCTTCAAGTCACTATTTCCCATTGTCTTCTGCCTCCCTTCCACATAATCCACTCAACCACATTCTGGAAAAATCACTCTCTGTTCACTTATCAGAATATTTGTGTGCTTATGTGCATTTACATACACCTCCGCAATCCAATTTTACTCAAACTCTTTGTTTTCTATCTTCTATCTACAACTGTTCGCTTAGTTCATGCAGTAATTTTCAATGACCTACATTCTTCCCCAATCCTTGATTCATGGACTATTTAGTGGTTCCCCAGTCCTTCATAATTAAGCTCTATAGACCAATATTTTAAGACCAATTCCAATGATTCTCCCTTAGTATTGCCTCATACTACTGAAAGACCCCCAAACTGGGGAGACCCTCGCTCAAATCTCGGGATGGCACGACCCCCCAAGAACTCACGAAAGACCATCCTTGCTGCAATCACACGAGGTTTATTCAGGGGCGGGGCGGTGAGAAGACCAGTGCACTGGGGTTGAACCCGTAACCTACACAGAGGCAGAGGGGTTCGGCCCCCAGCAGCTGAAGTCAGGGGTATTTAAAGGAAGAAAAAACCTCAAGGCAAGGAAGGAATCACAACTCAGGAAAAGGATCATAAAGCAAAGAAAATTCACAAAGCAAGGAATGGGGAACGTAAAGAATTTGCATTATGGGGAAGTAAGGATTGTTCTAAGCTATTCACAGGTCAGTTGCACAAACATTTCTAGTTCCTGAAACGTTTTGCCTCTGGTCCTGAGGCCAGGTCAAAGTCAACCGTTTCTTAGGAGAAAGAATGTCATTGGGTGGGATTTTTGCCCAGGCATGTAGTTTCTAGTCTTGGCTCTAAGTTTGCTGGGGGTTTTTGTCTGGGCATGTCTCGGCTCTAAGTTTGCTAAGGGCCTAACCTTCCTCATAAGGGGTCAGATCTTTCACTACTTTCAGCACATATAAGTCTTTCAACAAAATAATTCTTTAATGCTTATTATTTGTCTTATCTTTATACATTTATCCAGTATGTTCTGTGAATTAGCTGACCCCACTTGAGTGTGTTAGGGCAAGACCTCATCTTTCTTAATTTTTTTTTTTTTTGATACTTTATTTACATTTCCGATGATTCCCCTTTTCTTTGGAAACCCCGTGTCCCCTCCCCCTCCCCACCTCTGTGAGGGAATGCCTCCTCCCACCTACCCGCCCACCCATTCCCATATTCCCACCTTGATATTCCCTTTTACTGGGGCCACTAGCACCCTCAGGCCCAAAGTCCCCTCCTTTCTCCCTGGTGGCCATCGAGGTGATTCTTCTGCCTCATATGTAGTCCAAATCATGGGTCAATAGATGTGTATTCTTTGGTTAGTGGTCTGAACTAGAGGACGACCAGGGGGAGGGTCAGGCCCATTGACGCTCTTGCTCCCTCCATGGGGCTGCCAATTCCCTCCGCTCCTTCAGACTTTTCTCCAATCCCTC
>CM052712.1:36442105-36457032 GCA_028551405.1 Uromys caudimaculatus | reverse complement strand
GAAATTGGTGGTGATTAAGAAGAGACCAGCATCATTGAGGTGACATCTTCTGGGAAGTGTTTTCTGAGAGCACAAAGAGGCTGTGTTCCAGAGATAGCCAAGGTTGTACCTTGTGCTGTGGCAGGACTTGGTAATGTGTAAGAGTCATCCAGGTGGTACTGGTTTTGAAGGCATGAAGGAGTCATGAAGAGCAGCTGAGACCTGGGCACTGTGAGAAGCCTTGGAAGGTCATTGGTGAAGGAGCAGCCTCAGTTGCATTGATAGCCCAGGATTGAAGGGGTCATGCAAAGGAGGTGAGGCTTGGCACCATGAAGAGAGCCTATGAGAAGCTGTTTGTAAAGCCTAGCTGCAGCGGAAGACAGCAGTGTTTTGGAGATATACCATGAGATGACCACCAAGAACAGCAGCAGCAGTGGAGTACAGGCATCTATCTGGAGCCGTGTGTGCTACAAAGGGCAGAGCTGGAGAAGTGACTCAAGCCCTTAGATGAATCCACAAGATCTTGAGTAGATCCCAGACATTGGATGGTTGGAATCTGATTTCGCTTTTTATTATGACTTTGCCCTGATATATATTTCCTCCTGAAGAAAGAAGGTATTTTAGTGGAGCCCACAGTTAAGAGACTTTGAATTTTAAGACATTGGATGCTTAAAAGGGACTGAAATGTTAATATGTAAGAATTTGTAAAGACTGTGGGACTTGTAAAGTTATTTAGATCTTGGGGATGAATAAGGAAGTAAGGGTCAAGGCTTATAGGTGACTTGTTTGTGTGTCAAGTTGACAAGGGGTCAATTGTACTGGCTATTTTTGTGTGTCAACTTGACACAAGCTGAAGTTATCACAGAGAAAGGAGTTTCAGTTGAGAAAATGCCTCCATGAGATCCAGCGGTAAGGCATTTTCTCAATTAGTGATCAAGGGGCAGAGGGCCCCTTGTGGATGGTACCCTCTGTGGGCTGGTAGTCTTGGGGTCTATAAGAAAGCAGGCTGAGCAAGCCAGGAGAAGCAAGCCAGTAAGCAACATTTCTCCATGGCCTCTGCATCAGCTCCTGCTTCCTGACCTGCTTGAGTTCCAGGCCTGACTTCCTGTTGTGATGAACAGCAGCATGGAAGTGTAAGCTGAATAAACCCTTTCCTCCCCAACTTGCATCTTGGTCATCATGTTTGTGCAGGAATAGAAACCCTGACTAAGACACCGTTTCTCTTGTCTCTTTCTTCATCCATCAGTCCCCTTTCCCTAGGACCACGCTGAATTCCCCAAGGACCAGGGCAAAAACCTACAGAACAAAGAAAGGCTATTAAAAGATGCAAGAGGAAAGAGGCCAGGTAACATACAAAGGGAAAGCTATCAGAATTACATCTTACTTCTCAACAGAAACTCTAAAAGGGCCTGAGCAGATATCTTGCAACCTCTAAAAATAGCACAGATGCCAGCCTAGACTACTATGCCTAGCAAAACTCTCAATCACGATAGATGGAGAAAACAAGGTATTTCAAGACAAAACCAAATTCAAACAATATCCACAAATCCAGCCCTACAGAAAATAGTAGAAGGAAACTCCAACCTAATGGAGAAAACTACATCCAAGAAAACACAAGAAATAAGTAACTCCATACCAGCAAAACAGGGGAAGCACACACAAACACACACTAACACCACCAACATCAAAATGACAGGAATTAATAATCACTGGTTATTAATATCTTTCAACATCAATGGACTCAATTCACCAAAAAAAAGACACAGACTAGCAGAATGGAACTGAAAACAGGATCCATCACTCTGCTGCATATGAGACACATAACTCAACAATAAAGATAGATATTTCCTCAGAGTAAAGGTCTGGAAAAAAGTTTTGCAAGCAAATGGAGCCAAGAAGCAATCTGAAGTAGCCATTCTAGTATCTAATAAAATAGACTTTGAATAAAAATTAATCAAAAGAGACATCCTCGTCAAAGGAAAAATCTACCAAGATGATATCGCAATTCTGAAAATCTACATCCCAAACACAAAGATACACACATTTGTTAAAGAAACATTGCTAAAGCTTAAATCACACATTGAACCACACACAGTAGTAGCAGGAAAATTCAACAACCCACTCTCACCAATTGACAGGCTATCAGACAGAAACTAAAGAGATATAATGAAACTAACAGAAATTAAGAATCAAATGGACCTAGCAGACATCTATAGAATATTTCACCCAAACACAAAAGAATATACCTTATTCTCAGCATCTCATGTATCCTTCTCCAAAGTTGACCATATCACTGGTCACTAAGCAAACCTCAACAGATAAAAGTGAAAAAAAATGCCTTGTATCTTATGAGACCACTATGGATTAAAGCTGAACTCCAACAACAGAAACAGGAGAAAGCCTACACACTCATGGAAAGTGAACGGCTCCTTTACTCAATGACCTCTGGGTTGGGGAGGAAAGAAAGAAATTAAAGACTCTCTAGAATTCAATGAAGGCACAGCATACATAAATTTATGGGACACAATGTAAGCAGTGTTAAAGGGCAAATTCATAGCATTAAGTGTCTTCATAAAGAAATTGGAGCTATCCCATACTAGAAACTTAACAGCACACCTGAAAGCTCTAGAACAAAAAGAAATAAACACACCCAAGAGGAGTAGACAGCAGGAAATAATCAAACTCAGGGCTGAAATCAACCAATTAGAAACAAAGAGAACAATACAAAGAATAAACAAAACTAAGAGCTGGTTCTTTGAGAAAATCAACAAGACAGACAAAGGAGATAGACAAATGCTTAGCCAAACTGACCAGGAGACAGGATCCAAATTAACAAAATCCTAAACAAAAAGGGAGGCATAACAACTGACACTGAAAAATTCAAAAAATCATTAGGTCTTTCTTCAAAAGGCTGTATACTCCACAAAGTTGGAAAATCTTAAGAAATGGATGATTTTCTAGACAAATACCACTTACCAAAGTTAAATCAAGACCAGGTAAACTATTTAAATAGCCCCATAACCCCTAAAGAAACAGAAGCAGTCATTAAATGTCTCCCAAACAAACAAACAAAAAACAAAAAAACTCCCTAGGTGAGTTTTAGTTCATAATTCTACCAGACTTTCAAAGAAGAGCTAATTACAATACTCGAACAGAAGGAACACTACCAAACTCATTCTATGAAGCCGCAGTCTCCCTGATACCTAAACCACACAAAGTCTCAACAAAGAAAGAGAATTTCGAACTGATTTCCCTTATGAATATTAATATAAAAATACTCAATAAAATACTTGCAAACCTAATCCAGCAACATATCAAAATCATCATCCACCAAGATCAAGTTAGCTGCATCTCAGAGATGCAGGGATGGTTCAATATACAAAAAAATCCATCAATGTAATTAACCATATAAACAAACTGAAGGAAAAAATCACATGATCATTTTATTAGATGCTGAAAAAGCCTTTGACAGAATCCACTTCCCCTTCATGTTAAAAGTATTAGAGAGATGAGGGGTACAAGTCATATACCTAGGGTACCTGGGATAAACAGTAGTGAATTGTAACTTTGTCTTATTTTTGTTTGTCACTTGTTCTCATATTTGATTACAGTATAAATGCTAGTTATACATGTATTGTCTATATAATATGGGAAATATAAGACATAGTTTCTACATGATGGACCTTGTAATCTCATGGGTTTTTTTTTTTTTTAATTTATTTTTTATACTTTATTTACATTTCCAATGTTTCCCCTTTTCTGGGTCTCCTCTTTGGAAACCCCCTATCCCCTCCCCCTCCCCACCTCTGTGAGGGAATTCCTCCTCCCACCTACCCGCCCACCCATTCCCATATTCCCACCTTGACATTCCCCTTTACTGGGGCCTCTAGCACCCTCAGGCCCAAGGGCCTCTCCTTTCTCCCTGATGGCCATTGAGGTCGTCCTCTGCCACATATGTAGTCCAAACCATGGGTCAATAGATGTGTATTCTTTGGTTGGTGGTCTGAACTCCAGGACAACCAGGGGGAGGGTCAGGCCCATTGACGCTCTTGCTCCCTCCATGGGGCTACCAATTCCCTCCGCTCCTTCAGACCTTTCTCCAACCCCTCCATCTGGTACCTCACTCTCAGTCCAGTGGTTACTTTTAAGTGAAACTTGGGCATTCTGAACTTTTGGGCTAATATCCGCTTATCAGTGAGCACATACCATGTTCGTTCTTTTGTGAGAGTTACCTTGCTCAGGATGATATTTTCAAGTTCCATCCATTTGCCTGCAAGTAATCTCATGTTATATTTTATTGTTTGGAACAAAAATGTGAGGAAGGCTAAAGATGCTTGCCTTCTGTTCGGATGTCATACAGGTCCCTGCAAAGCTCATCCATCTACATCAGCAGGCTGTTCTTATCTCACTCCCATGGCTTTCTATTAAAGGAATTTGTAAATTTCTTGCCAAAAACAAAACAAAACAGCTCTTTGATTCTTTCATTTTAATAACTTTCAAATGAAGGGCAGTAGAAAATGTTGTAAGTGATACAAAGGATGTAATCCCATCTCATCCTCCCTAACAAGACAAGATTAGTCTAGTTCTCTATCCCCCAGCCTAATGTCTCAATTTCTCATGTCCTCAATACCCAGTTTTTGGTTTTGATTTTGTTGGTGTTTTGGGTGTTTGGGGGGGTTGTTTTGTTTTGTTTTGTTTTTTAAAAACAAAAAACAAAATACCTGTCCCTAGACAAGGGGTCAAATAATGATAGCTAAACTTAACTTATATCCTAAGTTTTAAAGGTGGTCTATTTTTCTGTGGAATATAACATTTCCTCCAAGAATAAAAGCTTGAAAATAAAGATATCCACTGTGCTCCTGAACATCTCTTTCAGATAAACTTATAAAAAAAGCAATTTTATCATTAGTTCATAGAGAAAATTTATATGAATAAAGTGCAGTTTACTCTAAATCTCGGCTCCACTAGTAATTCTCTATTATGCGCCATCCACTAGCTATGAAGACAAACGCCCCTAAAACACATAAGTACTATTCTCTCCCAGTGCTTACAGCCCAAGGGAATCTACTAACTCAAACAAGGATTGCCACATACATTTCTGGATGGTGATAGCAAATGCATGTGCAAAGAAGCTCTGAGGAGAAAGGCACAGCAACGACGGGGACACCTAAGGGGGCCTCAGGCGAGAAATGTGCTAATGAGCTGAGGGGAAAAATTTTATTTTAATTTTAATTATTTTATTTATTTACATTCCAGTCATTATTTCCCCCCCTTCAGTCCTTCTTCCCACAGTTCCTCACCCTGTTCCTCCTTCTCCTTGCCTCCGAGAGGGTGCTCTCCTCATTTTAAACCCCTCGTCTCTAGAAGATTAAGTACATCTTCTTCCTCTGAGGCAGACCTCTGCTACATATGTGCCAGGGGTCGCAGACCAGGTCTTGTATGAGAGAATATCTTAGAACACTGTATGGTAAAACTACAATAGGTACTGTCTGTCTATATATTTGTATTATGTTGAGCAGTAATAACCATCTATCATAAAGGAAGTGGTTTATGAAGGATAGAGATTAAAATCTTTGTGCTCAGGATCCTAAAAGTCTGAGATCATGGTATCAGCATGGCTGGGTCTCAACACAATCATCCTTCTGGGAGCAGGCCACTGACTTCTCATTGTAATCTCAGATGGTGGGATGAGGATCAGAGAACTCAGTAAGATAATTTGTATTACTCTTACAATTCTCTGACAGAACACCTGAAAGAATAACTTCATAACGGGAAGCTTTACTTTGGGTCATGTTGTCAAAGGGTCAGTCCACCACCAAGTGGTGGCATGACATTGAGAAGAAAAAAAGTTCACAGTGGGACAACACAGGAGAGAGAGAGAGAGAGAGAGAGAGAGAGAGAGAGAGAGAGAGAGAGAACGAACAAGTAAGCAAGCAAAAAACAGAAGAGCAAGAAATTAGAAACAAGGAAAGAAAGGAAGAAACAAAGAAAAGATGTGCCCAGAATGTAGCACCCACCTTAAGGACTGACACTCAGTGGCCTCCTTCTTCCAGCCATGCTCTACTTCCAGAGCTCCCAGAAATAGTACCACCAGCTGAGATTTTCAAAACTTAATCTTATGAGCAAGTATTCCTTATTCAAACCTTAACAGGTCATAATACCCACTTACAAGATGCCTCCACTCTTTAATAACTTTCAAAGGTCCTACCTCTGGATACCATAATATTGAGGGCTGAGGGTCTCAGTATTGGCTTTGAGGGGAGTAGAAGTTCTACTGTACTGCATCCTTCCATTAATCCGCACTTGGTCTTGTCCTTTCTTCCCCGAGCCCCAATAAAACTTTCAGCTAAGCTCATGTTATACATGAACCTCCATTCCCTGGTCTTTTCTTTGCTCAGATTGTAACATGGGTTCCCCTACAGGGAAGCTCGTATAGGTAGATTTAAGATGTCTAAGCAGTAAAAGTTCAAATTGTTCTTGTCTTGGGGAGTCCTGATTCTGTTTTCACTCTTCCTCATTCCCTCCCCTTAGGTGCAATCCCTCCCAGTTCTTATTGGCAACTAGCATTATCTTTAACCTTTATGTTGAGCATTGATTTCTAGGATATTGTTGTTATTTTAATTCTGGTCTTCTCTGTGGTTCTATTCTCAAAACAGGTCTCCAACACATATATTCACAATGCACAAAGATAATTACACATGTCAACATACCTACATATTTCATTACTTCCTTCCTCCTCCTCTTCTCATAATTAAATCTGTTTGAATTATTATAGCTGTGAAAATGCTATATACAGGTTGTAATAACCTGGGTAGTAATCTTTTCCTGAAAATGGATAACTTAGGTTGAAGAGTCAGAAAGATCATCTCAAACTGGAACTAGCTCAAGGCTGTACATATATACATGCAGATAGAGAGATAGATAGATAGATAGATAGATAGATAGATAGATAGATAGATAGATAGATAAATTAATTTTGATCAACTCCACCAGACATTTCCCACTCCTTTCTAACTCCTCCCAGATTCTTCACAACCATATCACCCTCTGAATTTCATCTTTCTCCCTTTTAAACCACGGAGTACAATTGATGCTGTAAAATTATACATGGGTATAAGGTTATGCGCTGGCATGGAGAACCTACCTTGGGGTATAACAGCATAAATGTGATGGGTAACCAGTGGCTTTCTGGTTGGATTTAACACCTACTCCCCAGGACACAACCCATGTATCTAGTACTCTTAAATTCACTATTTCTATTTCTGTAACTGGAAGCACTTCCCTCTCCATGCACGAAGGCTGTAATGTATCATCTGCTTTCTGTAGCACTTAAGCACCAAGCCAGTGCAAGCATAAATCAAACACAATCCCCCCATCCTCCTCATATTTTTGGAACTCCCTACAGATATGTGTATAAGCAACAGAAGAAGCTCTGCTATAATTCTAGTGGCTGTCATGCAGGTCTGGGCTGCCAGCTCATGGAACATAACTCTGTTCTTATATTCTGTCACAGATGTGCCATCCCCACCTTGGCACAGAAAGCTGTAGGCTTTATTTAACTTTTAGACTTCATAAGTGTAACAAAACTCAGCTCAGTGTGGTAAGTTTTGAAACAGAGTTACACTGGCATCTAATTCTCAGATAATATTTCTTAAACAAATGATATTTTAAGAACTCGAATAGCATTAAATTATCAAATAGCATTTGATATATTTGATATATCAAATAGTTGTTCTCAGAGGCACAGGGGTTTGATTGAGATATTAATGCTAGGACTTACCATCCATCTATGCTAGATGCACGTTGCTTGTGTTTCCTATGCCACCGAAACTAAAGATCTATACTGTACTACAACAGATCTCAGTACTGCATGCCTAAGCCTACATAGTTTTTGCTGTTCTAGGTTGCAGTCAAAACTGATGTGGTAAATGTTGTTCTGACTTCCTTGTAGAACTCTGTGGCAAAATAACTAAATGCCAAAATATTCTCTATGTATTCTCCTCTCTGAGCTGGTAGCATCAGCCTGGCTTGGCCTGTATATACACTGTCTAGCTTTCCTCAGCCACATTCTATTCTCTCTGCATCTTCAAATTCTTTTCCCTCTAACTTAATTAATATTCCTCTATTTTCCGCAGGCATCGTCTTATTGAAGAACAGTCCATCCTAATGACTATTTTTTTTTTAACTTAGCTCTCTATGTAGAAAAACATATTCCTAAATAAAGTCACATTCTGTGGTATTAGAACTAAAATATATCATTTTCGAGGTAGGTAAAATCCACCTCAAAGAGATAAAATATGCAAGCAAATCTTCCTTGCTATGGATATCATATGCAGATAATCACCTGAACACTACAATCACATGGAGAAAAACAAAAGTTCTCAGACCAACGCCAACTTGCTAAGCATGCAAGACCCAAGATAAGAAGGATCTTCCATCCCCAGACAATCCTTCAGAGTAGATGGTCCAAGCCCACAGATGACACAAGCACCAGAGACATCTTAAACACTAAGATGCAGGCAGCTACTTTTCCATCTAATCCCACAGAAACCATGAGGAAAAATGAAATCTTGTTTTGCTTAGTCTACTATTTTTAAATGACTGGTTTTACAGTGCAAAACAAGGCTTTGGAAAACATTGGTTTTGGAAGGAATTTTGGTTGGTTTTTATTTTTCATTTTGTTTTATTTTTTTTTAATGAGTAACATTCTTTTTATTTTTTGTCTTTTATTTTTTTATTAGATAATTTATTTATTTACATTTCAAATGTTACCCCCTTTCCCAGTTTCCCCTCCAGGAAAACACAATCAAACAGGTAAAGATATTGAACAAAACCATCCAGGATCTAAAAATGGAAATAGAAACAATAAAGAAATCACAAAGTGAGACAACTCTGGAGATAGAAAATCTAGGAAAGAGATCAAGAGTCATAGATTCAAGCACCACCAACAGAGTACAAGAGATAGAACAGAGAATCTCAGGGGCAGAAGATACCATAGAAAACATTGACACAACAGTCAAAGAAAACGAAAAATGCAAAAACCTTTTAACCCCAAACATCCATGAAAACCAGGACACAATGAGAAGACCAAACCTAAAGATAATATGTATAGAAGAGAGTGAAGATTTCCAACTTAAAGGGCCAGTAAATACATTCAACAAAATTATAGAAGAAAACTTCCCTAACCTAAAGAAAGAGATGTCCATGAACATATAAGAAGCCTACAGAACTCCAAATAGACTGGACCAGGAAAAAAAAAAAAAAGTCTCCTTCTGTCACATAAGAATCAAAACATCAAATGCACAAAACAAAGAAAAAATATTTAAAAGCACTAATAGAAAAAGGTCACGAAACATATAACAGCAGACCTCTGAGAGTTACACCAGACTTTTCACCAGTGATTCTAAAAGCCAGAAGATCCTGAGCAGATGTCATACAGACTTTAAGAGAACACAAGTACCAGCCAAGTCTACTATACCCAGCAAAATTCTCAATGATCATAGATGAAGAAACCAAAATATTCCATGACAAAAACAAATTTACACATTATCTTTCCACAAATCCAGCCCTATGAAGGATAATAGATGGAAAACTCCAACACAAGGAGGGAAACTACACCCTAGAAAAAGCAAGAAAGAAATCTTTCAACAAACGCAAAAGAAGACAGTCATAGAAACATAATTCCACCTCTAACAACAAAAATAACAAGAAGCAACAATCACTTTTCCTTAGTATCTTTTAACATTAATGGACTCAATTCCCCAATAAAAAGATATAGACTAACACACTGGATACATAAATAGGGCCCAGCATTTTACTGCATACAGGAAATGTACATCAGTGACAAAGACAGACACTACCAAAGAGTAAAAGGCTGGGAAAAAATGTTCCAAGCAAATGGTCTCAAAACACAAGCTGGAATAGCCATTCTAATATCGAATAAAATCGACTTTCAACCAAAAGTTTTCAACAACAACAACAACAAAAAAAAAAAAAAAAAAAAAAAATAGTGGGAGACTTCAACACCCCACTCTAAGCAATGGACAGACCACGGAAACAAAAACTAAACAGAGATGCCATAAAACTAACAGAAGTTATGAACCAAATGGATCTAACAGATATTTATAGAACATTTTATCCTAAAATAAATAAATAAATAAAAGAATATACCTTCTTCTCAGCACCTCATGGTACCTTCTCCAAAATTGACCATATAACTGGTCACCAAACAAGCCTCAACAGATATAAGAAGATTGAAATAATCCCATGTATCCTATCAGATCACCACGGACTAAGGCTGGTCAATAACAACAAAAACAAGAGAAAGCCCACATACAAATGGAAGCTGAACAATGCTCTACTTAATAATAACTTGACAAGGAGGAAATAAAGAAAGAAATTAAAGACTTTTTAGAATTTAATGAAAATGAAGGCACAACAAGCCAAAACTTATGGAGCACAAGGAAAACAGTGCTAAGAGAAAAACTCATGGCTCTGAATGCATCCAAAAAGAAACTAGAAAGAGCATATACTAGCAATTTGACAGAACACCTGAAAGCTCTAGAATAAAAAGAAGCAAATACACCAAGAGGAATAGATTACAGGGAATAATCAAACTCAGGGCTGAAATCAACTAAGTAGAAACAAAAAGAACTTTACAAAAAAATCAACAAAACCAGGAGCTGGTTCTTTGAGAAAATCAACAAAATAGATAAACCCTTAGTCAGACTAAATAAAGGGCACAGATGAGTATCCAAATTAACAAAATCAGAAATAAAAAGAGAGCTATAACAACAGAAACTGAGGAAATTCAAAAAATCATTAGATCCTACTACAAAAGCCTATACTCAGCAAAACTGGAAAATTTGGATGGAATGGGCAATTTTCTAGATAGATACCAGGTACCAAAGATAATCTAAACAGTCCCATGACCCTTAAAGAAATAGAACAGTCATTAAAAGTCTCCCAACCAAAAAAAAAAAAAAAAAAGAAAGAAAGAAAGAAAAGCCAAGGACCAGATGGGTTTAGTGCAGACACTATGTACCCCATGTGTAGAAACCCACAAATGCCAGAGGAAGGTATCAGGATCCCCTGGAACTGGAGTTGCAGGAGTTTATGGGCTGCCATGTGGATGAAGAAACCAAACTCTTTGCAAGAACTGTATTCTTAACCACTTACATATCTCTCCAATCTCTATATGGTAATATTTTAAGCCAGGCATTAAAAATGGGATCGAGTATTTGGAGCACATCAGGAAGGATTATGCTGAAGCTGCATTGAACCAATGACAAAGACATTTACAATATTGGCTAAATTTATCCATAAGTGAATCATGATCTTACAGAGAGTACATGATTTTTTCCTGGAATTATTCAAGCACATTTTATAATTTAGTTTGAAATGTAAAAAGGAAAAGCAGAGCTGTTCTGAAAACTAAATAGTCACAATAAGTATTAAGCTAAAATCAAAGGAAATTAACATTTTAGTTTTAATGTGTTAATATACAGATATATCAGTACATCCTAAAATAAATCTACATATAGAATCAAATACATATGGTGATTTAATATATGATAAACTTGGCATTTCAAGTCAAGGAGAAAATGTGAACTATTTAATAAATTGTGTATGAGATAAAGGATTGCCATCTGGTAGAAAATAAAGTGAAATCGTACCTCTTGCTTTGTATCAAAACAAAATCTATATTAATCAAAGTTTTTCCCATAGAAAAAAAAGAAACATAAAGAATAATGAACAAAATGTAAGTCTCATAGTAAAGACAATTTTAAGGGTTTCTAAAATGCAGAAGCCATAAAATGTAATAACCACATACATAAAACAAAATGTGCTTAGAAAAAGCCACTATAAATAAAATTGAAAGACAAAAGATAGAAAGTCTGAATGGAGATTTCAAGCTTATACTACAAATAAAGGGTTAGTTCCCTTTTAATAAAGACAAAAATAAAAATGCCATTCCCATAGAATATGGCTGCGAGCTATAAGCCCACTCCATTCACAGAAAAAGAATTCAAAATGCCTCTTAACCAACTAAATAAGAATGCATTAAATTCACTCATATTAAGTAAAACTGTTACTATAATACAACAAAATCTCTTTTAGAAAGCACCATTCTATATTAGGGGAAAGAAAATCCAAAGAAAAAGTTAAACAGATACAGGGATTTGAACTCAGGTCCTCATATTTGCAGAACAAACACTCTTAAATCTGAGCCTTCCTTTTAACACGGATTATACTTGTGTGCATTTTACTACATACACAGTGGTATGAATGTAAAACAATACATATGCAATAACATGTGTTGCTTCTTTTTGTAGTCTCATGACAGTGGAGGAACATCAAGAAACACACAAAAGTCAAACAACACAGGGCTGAGTAAGAGAACCATGCTTCAACAAGATAAGCCACAGTGGAATGAACAGACTGAAGCCTGGTTAGTGTTTTGGTTTTTGTTTTTGTTTTTGTTTTTTTAATGTGGATAAACCTGAAATCATTAAACTAAGTATATTGGACACAAGGAGATGAATCTCCTGAGAGTTCACTCACAGAAGTAAAGAGCGGAATATTAGTTACCAAATGCTGAGGGGAGGAGAGGATGGAGAAGGTTGGAGGGGTGAGTGAGAAGACACAAAGTCTCAATCAGATGAGGTGAATATGTTCTGGGTCTCTAACATACAGAATGATGATAACAGTGAACAGTGTTGTACCAAATAATTCAAAATAAACAGAAGATAACGGCTTGAATTGCTTCATCGCAAAGAAATCAAATGCTGACCCACCCATCTATTCATCTGTTAATGAGACTAAGAAAGACAAGGTGGGGAACCACAACTACTCTTATGTCACATGGCAACCCCTAAAGTTCTGGGAACACAAACCATTGCAAACTAGTTTTATAGATATTCTGTCACCAAAAAGATCACATATTAGATGTTTAATGCCAACAATGTACAACTGAGAGCCACTGTGGTACTCAGAATGCCCGAGCCCAGCTAAACAAGTGCCACACTGGACATCTAACTTGAGTTTCCTGACATCAGCTCAGAAAGCTATTTCCTTTCTTTTGCTTCAATTATACCAGCTTTAATTATATATCAGACAAACTTAATGAACATCAATTCTTGACATGTTGGGTCATATATAATGAAAAGAAGTTGTACGTACTTATAATTTAGTAGATAATACATGACATACCATAATACGTCCTTCTTTCCCTCTCTCCCTTCTTCACTCCCCCTTCTCTCCTTCTTCTCTTCCCTCTGACCCTTGATAAATGGCAGCTGTTTGTATTGATCTTCTGTCAGTGTTCAAAGTACTGAGAGGCCTAGAGCCTGCTATGTGTACGTAGCTGACAATAAAATTTATAGCAATGCAAACATGTGAAGTAAGTATAGAGGAGGAAGAATTCTGCAGGTCAGTATTCAGGCATTTATTGAATTATTGGGCTAAAGTATCTTTGTGATGCTACTTTTATAATAATCAGTAATGTTGGGATTTTTATTTATCCTTTATATAGTCACTCCCTGTCAGCCCATCAGCCCATATAATTAGCATATCAGAAAAATGAAGCATCAACAGCAAATGAATTCATCAGCAGCATGTAAATAAGAGCTCAGGGAACCTTGGCATCATGGTCTTTCTTGGCTTTTCGCTGTCCCTACTATCAAGTCCCTGTAAATTTTAATGTACTTTTGGGGTATTTCTGTCTCCTTCTGTTGAACAATTACATCTCTCAACATTTTAGAGTGATCTCTTAGGTTCAGTGCACCCTGAACAGAAATAAGAAGATTTTAAATTATGTTTTCCATTAATGAATAAAAATGGTACCTTTTTTTTTTTTTTTGACACATGAGGACCCGTGTTTGACTTTTTTTCTTGGGTTATGGAGCGAAGGAGACATATTTCTCTTTCTTGGAACAACCTCTCCATGTGAGGTGAGCAGCAGCCTTAGCTGTGGAGGGACCGTTGGTGGTATTTTTTCAGCAGAAAGTCATCTTGCATTCCACGGATCTGCATGGCAGAGACTGCACATCTGCTCATGCTGGCCTCTCAGAATGGTTCATCCACCAACGTGCTGCTTCCTCTATCCAGGTCCCATGTACTCAGGCTGTGCTCAGGACAGGATTTCACCTCACTTTTGGTCACTTTTGGGGCTGAAGAGAAGAGTTAACATTTTTTACCAAAGGAGTTTCCAGGTATCTGTTTCACTCTGGGGCTCTGGCCTCTCATGTTCATCTGCTAAGCCAACCTGATTGTCACTTCAGTCTCTGTGGGCCCCTATGAACCCTGCTTAGTTGATTAGGGCTGTGTTCTTGTGGTGTCCTTGACACCTCCTTGCTCTATGTAATCCTTTCTCCCCCTCTTCTGTGGGGTCTCATGAGCTCTGCCTAATGTTTGGTTGAGCCCAGTGTCTCTTGTCTGTATGGGCCTGTGGTGAATTGAAGCCCAACCTGGGTAAGAGTAATTTGAGAAATCCTGCCACAAACAAACAAACAAATGACCCCAAACCAAATGGTAGCAAACAAACAAAACCATAAATCAAAAACAACAGAGAATTCGATCCTCTCAACTTCCCAGTCCAGGGCTGTTTTCAGCCCAGAACCCAGGTTCCAGTTTAGCAAGGAAACAAAACCCCATGCCATCACAATATGAAGGTGTGTTGCTCACTCTGCCATAGCTCTGCCTTTTCTTTTTTTTCTTTTTTTTCTTTTTTTTCTTTTTTTTACTATTTATTTTCATTTTTTTATTTTTTGATACTTTATTTACATTTCCAATGTTTCCCCCTTTCCACCTCATACCAGTCAGAATGGCTAAGATCAAAAACTCAGGTGACAGCAGATGCTGGCGAGGATGTGGAGAAAGAGGAACACTCCTCCACTGCTGGTGGGATTGCAAGCTGGTACAACCACTCTGGAAATCAGTTTGGCGGA
>CM052712.1:36374489-36442005 GCA_028551405.1 Uromys caudimaculatus | reverse complement strand
GTGAGGTCCCAGATGAAGGAGTTGGAGAAGGGACTGAAGGAGCTGAGGGAGTTTGCAGCCCCATGGAGGGAGCAAGAGCGTCAATGGGCCTGACCCCCCCCACCCCCCATCTTCCTGGAGGCTGGACCACCAACCAAAGAATACACATGGAGGGACCCATGGTTCGAACCACATATTTGGCAGAGGAGGGTCTTGTTGGCCATCAGGGGGAGGAGAGACCCCAGTAAAGGGGAATGTCAAGGTGAGAATATGGGAGTGGGCAGGCAGGTGAGTGGGAGGTGGAATTCCCTCATAGAGGTGGGGGAGGGGGAGGGGGAGGGGATAGGTGGTTTCCAAATGGTACCTTTTAACAGTCTGTGCCAGTGTGGCTAAAAGCAGTAGGAAGAAACACAGTTATAGGCAAAGGTACCTTGTCTGAGCACAGTCTCATCATTCTTTGATATCATGTCAGGAGTGGGAGAAGTAGTGATGTCATCCAGACTCCAGGACAATATGACTGATACACTATCCTACCTCGGTCATGGAAACCAGAGCAGGGTGGCGTCCTCAGAGGTTTCTATTGGCGGTGACAAAGTCCAGGTGTCTTTTCAGACTGCATTCACTCAAGAGGGCAGATGTGAGCACCGAGGTACACACAGAAAGTGACATGGTCACTTTCCTCTCCATAATACTGAGTCTTGTCATCTAGGTAAGCAGCAGAAGTAGGGGAGCCCCTCTGATCAACTCTAGTTGTTTGTACATATCCAAGACATCCCAAGAAAGTCCTCCTTGCCTGTCTTCCCACAAAGCAGATCATCAGACCTAGGAATGTCATCCCTCCCTGATCCCCTGAAGACCTCTGTATAGCAGGTGTCCATCCCTGTATCCAAAAGCTATACAGAGATCCCGAGGCGAATCTGAACAGCCATGTCTTGTTGCCTTTCCCCAAGTTTCTTTTCCTCTTCCTCCTCCTCCTCCATCATCACCATCATCGTCGTCGTCATCATCATCATCATCACCATTACCAACATCATCATCATCCCCTTAGAATGTATCCTTGTTTCCTGGTTGTACTTCTACAGTGCTCTCAGAAAAGTTTGTTCTTCATTCCTGAAGGCCTCTTGTTCATTCTTTTGGTAACCTCTTTTGCTAGATATCCACCACAAATTCTGTGTTTTATTGACAAAAACTGTATTTGCATCTCCATAGAACCAAGGATTTTTCAAAACATTCCAGTGAGTAGAAAGGGTAAAGAAGAACTCTATCTAACACTTTCTGTTTTTAGGAAAACATGGGAATCACAGAACCATATCTATTCTATCATTGGCCAAATCTATTCACATCATTCAAGTCACCAAGAGGAGTACTGGAAAAATTTTTCATAATGGACAATCATGTATACAACAGAAAATGAGAAAAACTGACTTCAAGAAGAACTAATCATACATGTTACAGGAAAACTTGGGCAAAATGCAATTCATGCAAGCATGGTAAAATTGCTATGTAGGAAGTAATTATTATATTCTTAGAAAACTTCACAAAACCACTTAGAATACTGAGGAGTCTAGTAGGTCGGGACTGCTGAGGTAACATTAAAGGACACTACTATATGTGTTGACGCCCAGGAAGCTAGGTCACAGAGATGAAATAAAAAATTCACAGCAAATCTGTAGCTGTCAGGAAGAGAGAAACATATAGAAAATCCCAAGGAATCTCAGCAAAGTGGCCCAGAAGTTACATGGCCCTGAGGAAGTGACGGGAGCAGTCGCCTGTTAATCACCGCTGTCTTCCAGCATCTCATTCAATGCTGGGTCTCAGAAATAGCTTCGGAGGGCTGGAGTAAATTAAAACTTTCCTCTGCTCCTTCTCTTAGACCTGTAAGATTCAGACAGGAAATCTCATTGAAAGGTTTCTTTTATCCTTCAGCAGCTCACAAAAGCAGCAGAGCCCCATCTCTGCAGAGCTGAGTGAAAGGAGAACTTCAGACGAATAAAAGATACTGAGCTTCAGAGAGATCAGTCTAAGGAAGGTGCAGATGCTTGTCAGTCGAATAAAAGTGCTGAAAGAAAGTACATTATTCCGAGGGAACCCATATTGCCAGAATGACTAGAAAAGGCAGAATTATCTAAGATCTGGAAAGCACCCAAGAGAGGGTCATCTAAGATTGGGGAATAATATTTAAGAATTAGATAGTTTGCTGAATTGAAAACTACAGTGTAGATGAAGATGAGACAAAGGAACCTAATAATCATCAATTTCAAAACAAAATAATGAAGAAATGACAGCGATGCAAGCGTAAATGAGAGGCAGGGATGTTTACTGTAACGCTTTCATTGTGAAAGGTACTTGAAAGGCCAGTAGAAAAAGATGTATTTAAAACAGAATGAGACACAGTCTCAGACATGCCCTCAGTGATGTTTCTCAAACAGGAAAATGAGACAGACAGGAAGAAATAAGATGTCTCTTAGTTTGCAAGATGGCAGAATACACTCAGGCAAGATTGGCCCGTGTCTCCAGGAAATAGTCTATGGAGAGCTGAAAAACAACTGTCAAAAGAGATGCCATGGCAAAGGCTAGCCCAAGGCAGCAGAGGCAGCGACAGAAGAACCAGGAAAACTCTCATCTTGGCACAGGGCTGCTTGGCACCAGCAGTGACTGAGCAGACAGGAGATGTAATTTCTAAAAGACTTGAAATAATTAATGTTTAAAATGGAGAGAGGGGAGGAGGCTAGAGGGGGAGAGAGATAGAGACAGAGACAGAGACAAAGACACAGAGACAGATAGACAGATAGACAGAGACAGAGACTCCTGCTACATAGTGGCTTTAGAGCCCAACACTCTGTAATCCACACTCTGAGAAACTGGAAAGGGGCAATGGTCTGAAACCTGTTAACACAACAGTGTGTGGCTGTGGAAAAGGATCCTGGAAAAAGATCTGAAAAGCAACCTGATGGGGACTAAAGTCCACATCACAAATCTCCAGCAGGCTTCGGCAAGAGCTGAAGAGGAACAGAGCCAGCTATGGCAACTGGAGCCCAGAAGACATTCTCAGAGCTGTGACCAGATCTGAGACTCCACCTGTAAAGCACACTGACAGGGATAGCAAAGGTAATCCAATCAGATAAAGGAAGACCCAGAGAGGACATGACTTTTCATTGCAAGGAAACTCGGAAGTTTGAGGAAGGAATGTGAGAGTCTGGACCACAACCAATAATCAAGGCAATTAGTGCTGATTTCAGCCGTTGTCAGAGAAGCTTCTTCTTGCAGTGTTTTCATTCATTGCACACTCATAGCTGGGGGGAGGGTGCAGAGAACAAGCAAGACTTGAATGACTAGCCCTAAGGGATGACAGGAAGAGCAAGGCAGCCCCCTACTCTATAGGAAGCTAGTCAGAGATACAGCCCTCCCAAAATTAAAAGCATCCATATGTCTGGTGGAACTTCTAGTCATCTCCAAGAATGTGGCAGTTTTACAATAAATTTTATACAACCTGTGAGCTGAACAATGTAATGTACAAATCACTGACCTATCAGGATGCTGGATAGGTATCATTAGCCTTTGTTCTTTTACTTCCTGGTTCCTCCTTCTCCTGGAAATTGTTGGCCCTCTTTTTTCTTGCTGAAGGGTCTTTCCTGAGCCTGTGATCCTACACTTGATGCAGCAACCAATCATTAGTCCCCATGGATGCTGAAGTTAACCAACTCCATCTTTCCCAGCTGAAATGTCCAATTTATACACAGGCAGGACTAAGTGGCTCAGTCCCAGGACATGATCATCTGTCAAGCCATTTCTGCTAAAATAATGACCTGAGATGAAATTTCTTTAAAAGTTTAAGTAGGTTTTTTTCTGTTTTTGTTTTTTTGTTTTTGGGATTTTTGTTTGTTTGTCTTTTTAAGAAAAATAAAGAAGTTTGCCATCAATGATTCCTCCTAAAATTGTAAATGTTGGCATCAGGACCTCCAAACTGGTGACATTACACCCAGGCGACAGTGCGACCCGCACTTGTTGCCAAGGCAACAGCCACCATATTCCCAGAATCCACTTGGCCACCTCCCACCTTTATGTGGCTATGTCACTCTCCATATATAAATGGAAGACCCCTCTGACCCCTCTGATCGATCTCTCTCTCTCTCTCTCTCTCCCCTTCTCTTTTCGCTGCCACCTTGCCCCCATCTCTTTCAATAAATCCCATGTGGAACTGTTTGGCCTGGTGTGGTTTCTGGAGCTGCATGACCATCACAACAGTAATCATCATTATTTAGGAGTACTCTGACATTAAGGATGATAATCATGAGATTAAAACTAAATATAGAATAAGTCTAAACAGTTTTCATTGAAATGTACATTTAAAGCAAACGACAAAATACTCGATGTACCATAATATGCACAAAATAATATGCACTCACACTTAGTGTGCAATGTAGCATAAGTTCATATTTATTAGAACCCTATTTGTCTTGTTTGTTTTATAGAAGACAAGGTTCACTCCAGCCCAGACATGCGTGAACCCCAGGATGATCTCTGACTCTCAATAATCCTCGGCCTCAGTCTCCAAAGTAACAGTATTACCTGAATGAGTCCTGTCCTGCTGGAACTCTGGTTTTTAAATCTCTCGGGCTTAAGCCCTAGATTATATCAACAAGAAAAGGGAGAAGTGTGGTATCTGAGTTGAAAGTGTAATATAAAACCACATTCAAGACTCCAGTACATTCAGGTACAATAAATATATGCATGTGGATGTTGATAACTTCAAAGAAATGTCACGTAAAATTACTTAAAGCAAACTTACAAAGTACAGTGTGAACTGAGCTGATGGGCTGAGGATTTACACAGGATCCAAGTCCACCGGCATGATTGCTGTAAGTAGTAGCCCTGGCCTATCTGGATCCAGATTCTGCCCCTTTGTTGCTGACCACACCAAAATACATGGAAATACACCCTCACAGAGTACCACCTACTTAGGAGATCGCTGTACCTCACACCAAGTTTGTATACTTCCACTGGTAGCTGTGCACATAAAGTAGTTCCTCCTTGTTCTGGCCCGTGGCCTCCCAGAGACTTCAAAGCCATCTGGGAGGAGGAAGACTCTCTCACATCTTGCCTCCACCAACTTCCTGAACTCGCTTGTCTCATCACGTCCTCAAACCCAGATCATTAGCAGATGGTCTGTGTGGAGCTTACCAAGTTCAAGTTGCTCTTAAAAACCCATCAAAGGGTTTCTCATGAGCTTTTGATTCACTGGACCTGAGTGGACCCACTTCTAACTTTCTAGCCCAGCCCCTGAAATTTCCAGCCAGGGTGTGCAAACATAATTGGGGGGGAAGGGGGAGTCATCTTTCCAGAAGTGTGCACGGATGGATTATCACTCAGAAGTAATTACAAGACTAAGGTATGTTACGAATCTAGTTAGTCTTAAATGCTTTTAATGTGCATATGGGCGCATTGGGGGCAAGGATGACAGAATTCCTCAACTCCATACCTCACAACAAAGCCAATCTGTGTTGGATCCAGGTAGCAGGATCCAGAAATGTATGCCTGCCTGGGCTCCATCCTGCCTGCTGCTCAGAATCCCTCCTCCTGTAAGGTCTCTGAGCTGAGCAATCAGCAAAGCCCTGTTTGTTTTCACACCTTTCTGCTTCAGGGGAAGTGATAGGCTTCCAGGTTCAGAAGAGCCGCTCTGAGCTCTGCTCCACAGAGGAGTGAAAGTAAACAGGAAGGCAAGCGTCTCACACAAGGCTTTGTAACCCTTGTGTTAAATTATGTCAACAGGATGCTGAGTACAAGATCTAGGCAGGAAATTCCTCAGCCCAATGATGAAACCTCCATGGCACCTGGCTGGCAGAGACGCCTGGGTGGCATTTGCTTTGATCTACCCACCTATAAGGACGATTTCAAGGAGAAAATAGAAAACTAAAGGCAAAATTTAACATGAAATAACCCAATGAGTTAGATCATTGCTTAAGGGGCAGCTAGACTCAGTGCCCACCTTCAAGGCTCGGGCTTCAAAAGGACAGCCAAAACTTTAAAGTCCGATTTTAGCTTTAGCTTTGGGGAAAGGTCTGTGCGTTTGTTAGCACTATTCGGAATTTTTTATTTTTTTCTAGAAAGGGACTAACTTCAATCTCCAAAGTACACATTCAAGTTAATGAAGAAACATGAGGGGCAGCAGCATTGCTCCCTCCTTCCTGTTCACCTACTCCAGGGACACACTGCCATGTGGCAATGCTTACTCCCCCCACCCCCCACGGTCTTTCTCAGAGACATCAAAGGACACTGAATTAGGCTTAATAGTTGACAATCAGAATTTGTCTTTATGGAAACGTACAGCTGGCTGGCTGTGTAATTTATGGAAATTAAGCATGCATACATCTAGATTGTGCTAGGACACATTGTTATACAGTACGATGAGACAGACAGGCAAAAACCTCATAATGGGTCAAAATGCTGTGTGTTCAAACACAGCACAGCGCCTGGAGGGAGATTAAAAGTCTACTTTTACATCACAGGGCAGGGCCTATTTCAAGAATAAACTAGAGCCATTCTTGCCCTGTTGCTTTGAGAAAAGCCAATATTTCATGGTATTTTTTTTTTTTTTTTTTTTTTTACCGTAAAGGTCACTTTTTTCTCTCTCTTTTTTTTTTTTTTTCCATCTAGAAGGATTCTTTTTAGAGTATTGTTCTTATTTGCACATAGAAAGACAGGATTGTATTCCTTATACGTTGAGATAATTTTTATTTATTTAATTCAGTAAGTATAGCAATTTCTGATAAGTACTGGAAAGAACAAATCTCGATGCCCCCCCCACCTTACTAAAATGTTGCTGGGTATAAACTTTATAAATAAGGACATTTTCTTCATTAAAACAGTGTCTGCTCCGGTAGGAAATACTATTTATTTATTTATTTATTTTTATTTAATAAGTAAGGGTTGGGGACTCACTCCTCAGACTGTTTTTTTTTTTTTTTTTTTTTTTTTTTTTAAGTACAGAGAGACCAAAGTACGGAGTAATAACCGTAACTGGTGATAATACAAATGGTTTTGCTCACAGGCTCACCAGGCATTTTCAGAGGTTAATGTGAGTGTGCCTAGTTGATTAAAGTACCTTGCCTGCTTGGGAAAATTCACTTCGATTTCCCTTTATGATATCTATTCTCAGGCAGTCACAGTTGGGCAGGGTCGCAATGGTTCTCCACAGCAATGAGTATCCTGTCAAGAATCTAACAGAATTCAGCAGGTGCTCTTTGGCTTTCTCAAACTGTAAAGAAATTCCAAAGAGGTTCACACTTGTTGAGGGCCTGCCAAAAGTGAGATAAAAAATTACAAATAAATGATTCTTTAATTTTGTTAGCTGATGAAACCGTGGATATACAAAATATGATTAAAATGAAGAAATAAAAATTAACTTTATTTGGGAGAGAAAGTGGCTACAGAACAAGTAACTTCTTCGATCTGACTTTTAGAAATACCGACTTAAATTATTAAGAAATATGGACTCCAGTGGTAAATGGGATCAGATGTGCGATATTTATAGTCGCATAAATAAACACATTTCAAATTTTGTTTATTGGGGGCTCTTAGTAAAAAGAAGAGAGCACTCCCGTTGAAATGGGAACCCTGCCATCTAGTGGTAATTTGGGGTATCACTTCTTAGATAATAACATTTCACAAAAAGTTGAGTCAGTTTAAGAATGAAGTATTTTAGATTTCAGAACTGCTGGAAACAGAAAAGTTGAAGCAATACCACTAAATGTTTCTTCCCCAAGGCTTACAGTAAAATAGCTGTAATGTTTTAAGTAGTATCAGAATAACTAGGTCTTTAAACATAAGTTATTCCTCAACATAAGCCCACTTAATTTTAAAGGAATAATTTTTTAAATTATGAATTGCTGTTTATTCAGTTAAAACCTTTGTGAAATTGCACCTACTAATCTATGTAACAAACTCTGCACACTTTCATAGTTAATCATTCTTGTGCCTGCAAGAAAAATTTCAAAGACTCAAGAAAAAAACAAAACAAAAAAATAACTTTATTTTTGGTTTTGACTTTCTTTTATAAAATCAACCAACCAGAAGGAGGTAACAATATTCTGAAGCTTCTTCATGCTTCATTGAGTCTTGAAAATTTGAATTTGTTCAATAACAGTTGACTTAGTTACAAGGAATCACAGCCCTAGTGTATTAAAATACATTATGTAAACTGACATTTCAAAAGGAAACTCTAACGAAGTGGTGGGGAAATGTTATTTCACTTTGAGAACCATGCAAATGCTGGGCAGTGGTGGCGCACGCCTTTAATCCCAGCACTTGGGAGGCAGAGGCAGGTGGATTTCTGAGTTCGAGGCCAGCCTGGTCTACAGAGTGAGTTCCAGGACAGCCAGGGCTACACAGAGAAACCCTGTCTCGAAAAAAAAAAAAAGAGAGAGAGAGAGAGAGACAGAGAGAGAACCATGCAAATAGTGAAAATATCATTTCTTGTCATATAAAAATATTATGTTTGGGTCCAGAGATACAGATCTGTGGAGCTATATGGAGGAGGAAGAAAACCTCCACAAATTCTTCTCTCTACTACACACACACACATACACACACAAATAAATAAATAAATAAATAAATAAATAAATAAATAAATAAATAAATAAATAAATAAAAAGAAGTTTAGAAGCATGCTTAATCAGGAGTCATTACACTCATTTATTCAAAAAAATTCAATATAAGGGGTCAGGCAAGGAAGACACGACAATGAATATACCCATTCTCTCCCAAAGATGTTACTACACTGAAGACATAGAAGACAGCAATGTGTGTCACAAGTGCTGTCATAGTAACATGTGCACATGGCTCAGCCCTGCTGTGATATAAGTAAGGAACTGAGACAATGCCTCTCCCTGCCTCCCTCCCTCTCTCCCTCTTCCTGTTTCCCTCCTCCCTGCCACCCCTCCCACCTTCCTCCCTCTTCCCTCTTTCTTTCATGTAAACATGTAATTGTGGGCATTGAACCCAGGGTAAGCAGGTGTTCTATGACTAGTGCTCCAGCCCCAGAACTGTGAAGACTCCCTACTTGGTAAATGAGGGGAGCAGCTCATGAGGAAAAACCATGTATGCAGATGTGGACATTGCAGGTAGGAAGTAGAAGCAGAAAATGGTCCTCACATGGAGGTGTGGTGTCTGTGTGTGTGTGTGTGTGTGTGTGTGTGTGTGTGTGTGTGTGTATGCATGTATGCATGTGTATGTATTATCAACTCCTGCAATGTTAGGCCTTCATATTGCTCTTTTCATCTTATCTTTCCAAGCATAGGCGCCCTCATCTGTTCTGGGCAGGACAGTGTTATCAGAATTGAATATGGTTTATTATTCAGAGAGGAACCGATAGTAAAGATGGCATTCTGTCTTCAGATAGATAGGTAAGAATACAGGAGCTGTAGAAGCTCTTGGTTAATAGCCACTATGGACAGCCCTGAAGGGACCCTTCAATCCTGTGTCTGAGCCCCACCTACAGCTTTGGAATAGTCACAAAGTCATAGGAAACTCTTGAAATTCGAGTTGTCTTGGCTATCATAATGTGAGGATTATTTCACCCTTTTCTCAGAAAGGAACTTGAGGAAGCCCCAAAACATTGAAAAAAGGATGGTTGCTTTTGTGTTTTTCAGTTTGTCTCACACTTGTGCCCAAATGTGAGAGAAACACTGGCCAAGACATTGCTGCAACGCTGTTCTTTCAATGAAGTTTGAGTAAATCAAGCTCCCTTTCATCATGTGGTTGGACCTTATCCAAGCAGTTCAAGTACTCAGGGCAGATGCAGGCTGAAGTCCCTCCAAAGAAACATTCTGCCTCCAGACTGTCTTTGGCCTCAAAGCTGCAATGTGAACTTTCCCCTGGCTCTCTACTGCTAGTACACTCTGGCAGATCTCTGGAAATTCTACGAATCTTCACTAAAATAAATTCTCTGGGGCTGGAGAGATGATTCAAAGGTTAAGAATACCAGCTGTTCTTCTAGAGGCCCCAGTTCAATTCCCAGCTCTCATGTGGCAGCTCGTGATTGTCTGTAACTCCAGCTCCAGGGATCCTATGCACTCTTCCTGCTTCTGTAGACATTAGGCAGATATATGGTGCATAGACAAACATAAAGGCCAAATAGCCACATATACACAATACCACAATACAAATGAAAAGTAAAATTTCTGTGGGGTTGGAGAGGTAGCTCAGAAATTAAGAGTGCATTTTTCCTCTTGCTGAGGACTTGGGCTCAGTTATCAACAGCTACATTGGGCACCTTCCCTCTCTCTCTCTCTCTCTCTCTCTCTCTCTCTCTGCCCCCTTCTTTTCTCCCCATCACTTTTTCCTGTAAAAATAGTCATTTTTGTACACTTCATGTCTCCTTTCAAGACATAGCTAAAGAATCAAATCATCACATCAGCTCTAGAACGAGAGTAGAGTACGGTTGTCTCACAGGTAAGCTTTCAGTCCACACAATATGATAGAAAATCTGTAAAATATATGGAAGGTACAAATGGTGTTAGAACTGTCCTTGTGTAGCTGTCGTTAATGGACACTGACAAGCAGAACAGGAAGCAAGGCAAAATGGCCCTAGATTCGGTATCCTTTTCTGCTTTTGTAGATCTTCTTTCCTCTAGGTGGGAATATGAACCATTTACAGGTTTTGAATGTCCAACGTAAAGATTCCTCATCCATCAGTGATATAGCTGAGGTTTTTGCAAACATAACAGTAAGGTTTGCTCTGGGACTGACGTAACATCAATCTTGAGTAGATAACACCAGATTATGAAAAAGGAACAGTGTCCTCATGGCATGCTTCCTGGCCTTGCCATACTTAAATTCCTTTTTAGGGAGTCTAGATAGAATTCTGAAAAATAAATCTCTGAAGATCTGTAGTAATTGTTAGCATTCTGTCTAAACTCTACCCCACAGTTATCGGGCAGCAACCAGGTAGGCCTGACCCACTGTAAAAGGGGCTGCTTGCCCCTTCCTCTCTCTTGCCTCTCTCTCTGTCTCTCTGTCTCTCTGTCTCTCTCTCTGTCTTTCTCTCTCTCTGTCTCTCTCTCTGTCTCTCTCTCTCTCTCTCTCTCTCTCTCTGTCCTCTTTCTCTTTTGCCTCTCCCTCTTGCTCCCCTCCCTTCCCCATTGACTCCCCCCCACGTATTCATGGCTGGCCTCTACTTCTCCACTCTCTCCCTATCTCTGCCTTTCTCTGCCTCTACTACCCTCTTAGCTCCCCTCCCCATGCCCTAAATAAACTCTATTCTATACTATACCATGGTGTGGCTGGTCCCTCAGGGGAGAAGGGATGCCTTGGCATGGGCCACTGAGACAACCCCTTCCCCATACCTCACCACACTCCCATAAAACATATATCTCTTTATCTTTTATAAACACATCAGTAATTACTTGTTCTTCTAAAAATAGTTCAATCATTCCTAAATCAAACTGATTCAGAGTGTTGCATGGTAGAACTATGCTGAGTTCTAGGAAAACACATCACAAATTGTAAAATTTTTCTCAAGTGAGAGCAGACAGAGAGAGAGAGAGAGAGAGAGAGAGAGAGAGAGAGAGAGAGAGAGATTTCATATCTGACTACGACCCTGGGAAGTTTTTTCTGGAAATTATTTATATAGCCACATGTGAGCATATTTCAATCCAAGTCATACTCAAAACTGTACTACAATCATTCTATAAATATGACTCTGCAACAAAAAGCAACAGACTATTGATTCATGCAACAACATAGATGGATATCAAGGGTATTCTAAGTGATAAATCTGAGCCCCAAAGATGATATGATGCATGGTTCACATGGCACACATAACATCACATAATTATGGGAATGGAGAATATATTATTTGTTTCCAGCAGTTGGAGTTGTCTTGGAAAAGCTTCTCTGGTTTAAACAAGGTAGCCTGGAAGCTCCAAGACAGCAACATGAAAACAGAAGCTGTTAATTAGCATACATGTGATATTTATATGTTATACCAATATGCCTGCTTGATAAACATGTTAAAGGTTTACTGGATGAATTATTAATAGATATATGAGGAACACACAACTTAAAAATAAGCAGCATTAAAACCTTAAAGTTGACTCACAGCATTGGAGATATGGAACCTGAAGAGGCCACCTCCTGCAGCCATGCAGGAACCCCAGTGGAGAGATAGAGACAACTACCCACCCATAAAACTTTCAACCTAAAATTTATTCTGTCTACAAGAAATACAGGGATGGGGGATGGAGCAGAAACTAAGGGAATTGCCAACCAATAACCAGCCCAACTTGAGACCCATCCCATGAGCAAGCACCAGTCCCTGACACTATTAATGATACTCTGTTATGCTTGTAAACAAGAGTCTAGTATGGCTGTCCTCTGAGAGGTTCCACCAAGCAACTGACTCAGATGCAGACACCCACAGCCAAACAGAGGATGGAGCTTGGGAACTCTTATGGAAGAGTTGGGGAAAGGACTGCCTCTCTGAAAGAGATAGGAACTCCACAGAGAGACCAACAGAGGCAACTAACCTGAACCCTTGCGGCTCTCAGAGAGAGCCCCACCAACCAAAGAACATACACAAGCTGGACCTAGGTCTCCCCACATATATGTAGCAGGTCTATAACTTGGTCGTCACGTGGGTCCTGAACAACTGGAACAGAGTTTATCTCAAAAACCATTACCTGTATGTGGGATATGTTCTACCTGGGCTGCCTTGTCTGGCCTCAGTGGGAGAGGATGTGCCTAGCTTCATAGAGGCTTGATGTGCCAGAGTAGGAGGATACCCAGGGGTGGCTTCACCTGCTTAGACAAGAGGAGATAGTGGGGGAAAGAATTGTGAGAGGGATTGACTGGGAGGGGTCAGTGAGCAGGATGCAAAGTGAATAAGTAAAAAAAGAAAAACCTTGAAGTTGGCACTTGCCCACAGACTGAAAAATCTGAGATTAGTTTCCACAACCCACACAGTGGAAGGAAAGAACTGATTTTTCCAAGTTGCCCTCTAACCTCTAAATGCAAACCAGGTACACGTGTGTGCATGCACCCACATTGTAAATAAGTAGTGAATATTGATTTAACCAATATTGCTATGATTATATTGAGTAAATGATAGATGATAATTGTTTTGAGAATGATGAAAAGACACAGAAAAATTAACAAAATACTGGGGAGCTGGAGAGATGGTCAGCCATTATGAGCACTTGCTACTTTTCCAGAAAATCTAACTTTGGTTCCTACCTATTGGCCATGGTGGGAGAGTCTCATGTATACCAGGAACTTCAGCTCCAGGATATTTGAGCTCCCTCTGGTCTCTGTGGGTGCTCATCCTCAACAATTGACACACAAGTGCACACACACATATATAAAATTTTTTAAATATATATTTTTATCTTCCATATTAGAAGGATAAAGATATATCTGTTCTTTAGAAGTTAAAACCGAGTAACCAAATATATTATTAATGCATAATGTGATAAATATTATTAAAAACAAATTCTTTTAAATATTTGTTTTATGAAGAAAATATGTTTATTTTCTATTTAAAACTATGTTGTTTCAATCATAAACTTATTAGAATTATTGAACTTTTAAAACTATGATAAATATATATAAAATTAACTATGTTTATCTCATAAGTTTGGGTCCAGCCATGGCAGTTCTACAGCCTAGACTTAAAATAAATAAACACAGATTAAGATAGTATAAAAACATGGAGATGGGCCCATAGACTGTTGGGAAGGATTCAAAATACACAGAATTAATCTCAACATAAATACGTAGAGAATTAGGTAAATGAGAGCTCATTCATAATGTTGAAAGACAGGAAGCCAGGAAAACATCTCCAAAGAGCATTAATATATTAGAAAAATTATAATATGATAATAGCATAGAGGTACACATTTTATAGGCCTTGAATAAATAAAAGTATAGCACATGTATGGATAAATATTATATTATTCATGTACAAAATATATTTTAAGGAAATAACATTTTAACACCATGTATAAGTGATGATACAGTTCACCATTTTTGTACTTCAGTATTTTGTACTAAATTTTTCAGTATTTCCTAACTGATTTCCTTTTTAACCATAAAACTAATCTGTATTTGTCAACAACAAACCAATAAACCTCAGTTAGTGAAGTTAGGTTGTAAAAGTAAAACTTGGCTCAACTTAGCCCACGAATTATTCTGATGGTACCTCTGCAATGGATCGAGTATAGCAGCATGCAGTGACGATTTGTTAAATCCAACCCACAAGCTCTTTTGTGTATGGATCCCTCAAAAACCACATGGTTAAAGGCCACAGCTCTCTGCATGATAGCGATTCAAGTAGATACATCTACTCTGCTATAAGGGAGCCCTAGATTCTACAAAGCAGAGGGAAATAAATACCTTTCATCTATTCTGAAAATATGTTTTTCATATGGACATTCATTTGTGGGGAAGCTGAGTAGGCCTGATCAGACAGTACCAGAACCACAGGAAATTTCTGGGTCACTGTGTTAATCTGTTGATCAAGTATAACATCAGTGATGTGTGATAGGGCAAGGCAAACTTAAATCCTCAAAAGCTAGAGGATAAATGTAATCAGAGCAGAGTGACAGTACCCTGAAGGTACTCAGCAACAAAAGAAGTAATGTCAAGTTCACTGAAAAGTACATACGCATGAGCCCCAACTGGGAAAAGGGAAGTGGTCTGATTTCACAAATCATGGTACTATGGCATCTCCTGTTTCTGAGTCAGAATTGTACTTTGACCAGCCAAGGGAAATGACATAACCTTGATAATGAAGGCATTTGGCAGGCATGGACCATTATGGCTTCTTCTTTTGGATAAAGCCAAAGCCAAATACACTTATTTAACATGATTCTCCAACTGAGATTTAGAACTGAAATACTTTAGCTTTTCCTTCTACGTCCTCATCACATATTCTCTCTTTATTGACCATGGTAAGGTTGAAGGCCAAAACCTAGCACCAAATTCAGAGAGTGTGGCAATGGATTTTTACCTTTCTGCTTGTTTTGATTTTTTTTAATAAGACAGGATCTTTCTATGTAGCCCACCTAGCTTTGAACTCATCATTTGGCTAGGCTCAAAACTGCTGTGATCTTGCTGCCCCAGGCTCTTGGGAGATAGAATTACAGACACGTGTCACTATTCCCCCCTGAAACAACTTCTTGGTGGATTGATTTTTAAAATGAGTTTGAAAAGTGGATTCAGAAATAACGAAGAAATTATAACTACTACATTTATTCTACTTATTAACAGATTTTAGATATTTTCACTTGTTATATTTTTTTAATTCATTGTCTGCTTCAAGGGACACATCACTCTACTTAATAAAGCATGGAAAATATGACTTACAAGCTCTTTGGAAAATTTTCATGTGTTGTTTAAGCTTGTTGGAAATGAATTCTAAGAGCAATGAGGGTTCTCCTGTCCCAGACACTAGAATGTTTATTTCATGGCCTCCAAAAACCTTTGTCTGCAAATTGATTGTAACTGACTCTGTAACGAGGAGGAGGAGTGGTAAAACAGCCCGAGAGTGAAAACAGTGTGCCCTTGAAAACAGCTAGAAGGCAGGTCATTTTTGTTGTTTAATCCCATGATGTAAAAGTTTTCACAGTGAACACAGGAGGATGAATGTTCAGACATGGTTAGGGTTAGGATTACGGTTAGGGTTAGGGTTACGGTTAGGGTCAAGGTCAGGGTTAAGGATAGGGTTTGGACAGGTTTAGGAATGGACAAGACTCTGAAACTCAATTAGGAACTCCCTCTAACTAGCCTTACTTGGTTTCTTCAGCTGATTTAATGTTAACTATCTGCTGCTATTTGTTCTTTTTGTTTTGGAATCATCCTCACTTGAGATTCTTTACTGCTCTACCTAGGATTCTCCAGAAGGAACTCCCATTGACTGAGTGAGCCTGCTCATTCAATTTCTTCTAGATGTGTGGAAGCATCCTACTTGATGATGCTCTTTCAATTGGGCTTCTCCATTTATCTCTATTGTATGTTTTGAGTGCCAAAATTCCATAATATTTTATTATCTAGCCCTCTTTCTCCATAGATAGATAGATAGATAGATAGATAGATAGATAGATAGATAGATAGATAGAGATATATACTCACACACATAAATAACGTACCTACTAAAGTAATGAGCTTACTAAATTAAAATAGATAACACACACACACACACACACACACACACACAGAGGCGCGCATACATGCACACATAGTGTTGTGGTAGTTTAGATCAACTTGACACAAACTCAAGTCACCTGGGAAGAAGTAGCTTTTCGATTGTGGAATTGCACCATCAGATTGGTTTTGGGCATATCTGTGTGGAATTTGCTTGGTTAATGACTAATGTTAGAGGGTCTAGCTCACCATGGCAATGCCACTTCTGGGGGGATGGTCCCTGATTGCATAAGAAAAATAAACTGAGCAAACCACTAAAAGAAGCCAGTTTGCATGAGTTCCACTGTGGCATCTGCTTCCGTTGCTGCCCCGACTTTCTTCAATGATATGCTATAACATAGCCAAATAAACTATTTACTTCCACAAGTTGATTTGGACATGGTGTTTTTGTCTTAGCAACAGAAACAAACTAGGATAGAAATATTTGCTGCTTTGCCCTGTACTTAAAATTATTAAGATACTATTCTAATGGGAAAGACAGAAAAGAAATAAAAACTATGATATACTTTGTACTTCTAATTATATACATCACTAAAATATTAACATTACTAAAAAGAATTTAAATAATCCCTAATGCCTGTTATGGATTAGTCAATTAAGTATTATTGTTCTGTTATTCCATTGCTTTAATACTATAATTGTTTTCAATGACAGAAACTGCACCAAGATACATTATACATGCTTATTCCATTTGCTTTTCACAAGACATAATGGGTTGAGAGTATCATCCTCATTGTATTTAATAAAAGAAACCAAAACTGAAGAGATTAAGTCACTAGCTAAGTGGAAGAATCAGATCTTGAACAGGATGCCTTATAGAATATAAACTATAAATATTATTTTCCTTTGTAGTTGAAAAACCATTCATATGTGACAAAAGCACATTGATTAATTGCTTATGAACATAGAGTGCCCTTTATTTTAAAATATCAACAACCATTCCTCATCATTATCACATAAATGGTAACACCCCATTAACACTTGAAAAATGTCAAGCCCTAAGAAGTCAGAGGACTTGAGCTCCCTGCCACATGAAGATTAACAGGAGAGGAGGCAGAGATGGTGGCCTGATTCTCCATGATTCTAAATACTTGGTAACCTTCCTGTAATAGAATATAGGGTGGAGACATTACTCAAAGATTGTCCATCTAGCCCCTAGCCAAGATTTTAACTTGTCTTGAATATCTCAGGGAAGTTGGTGTGAAGGCTCAAATTAATTGTGCATTTAGTATGGCCTACATACTATATATGAGAGATGCTTAATATGTTTCACCCCATTTAAACTTCAGGGTACCCCTGGGAGATAGTTATTAATTTCATAATATAAGAAAAATTTAGAGCAGTAAGATAAAGTCATTTGCTCAAGGTCAGATAACTGATGTGGTAAAATTGAGATTGAAAGCAATGTTACTCAACACTAGGGCATGCCCTGCCTCTTTATCACACATCCAGTAAGCATTCTGATAACCCTAAAATATTGACAGGCATCCCAGCTAGCCCTTGTAAACTCAAAGAGTATATTCATAGAAGTGTTTGCAATGTATAGTTTTTCTAGTGTTGGGGAGCAAATATATTTTCCATAAAATTTCGTAAGTACTTCACAAGAGCCTAAAATCACTCAGCTACTAGTTTATTACAAATAAGTGGCCAACCATGAATCTTCAGCCTGTTTAATGGAAAAAACTACTCTGCCCATGAGATTAGTCAAAACCAACTAGTCACAGGGGAAGGACACTAATACTTTAAAGATCTCTGCTGATCATCACCCCAGGTCCCTATGAGCATTCTTTATATGCTTTTATGTGGATAAGGTAATGAAAAGTGCCACATTTTAATTAAACATATCCTCCAAATGAACTTCTCCAGCTCATCAATACACATCCCTAGTTTACATTCCCATTTCCAGCATAATCCTGGCTACCCAATAGAGCCAATACAAACCCAAATAACACCACTTAATCCTTGCAACATCAAGATTTGAAGGGAGTTAGTGATCAAGTATATATGAAACACGCATAGACTAAGATTATTAATAAATAAGTGAACAATTACTGGCGATCAGCCATACTTACTTTAAGCAGTCGCCATGCTGAATGTTGTTTTTCTATATGACAACTATTCTACGAGACTCTGTAAACTCTGGACTCTGTAAACATTTTTTAAGGAAATTACAAAATAAAGGAAGTTGCATTAGAACATATATGTGTATTCATATGCATACATACATTAAAAGCACGTACATTTTCAGAGGGATGGACCTCAAAGTGCCAGTACCTTGTACTGCATCTGCAATGATACTTTCAGAGGCCCACTAGGCCTCTGGTTCTTCCCTCACACCTTCCTCGTCATTCTTTCTTTTGCAATTGCTGGTCTGTTTTCAGGAGTCCCCATTCCTCCCCATTTGTAACATTTTCCATTGTGGCTTTTTGCCTTCGACTGCTTTTGTTGAGACCTCAGATTCTTAGATCTGGCCACCGTCTAGCCCTATACCGGTTTCTACCCTACATACTTTACCATATCAATTTAACACACAAATTTGGAGATTTCTGGAGCTAGCTGGATTGGAGGAAAATAATCCCTTTGAAGTGGATGCTTTTATGGATTTGAGATGGCAAACGACAACTGTAGGCAGCAAGTGCCCATTATGCAAAACATAAGCAGAGTACATCCATCTTCTGTAAGGTTATGTTTTACTTTAACTGTTGACTTTAACTTTAACCTAGGTTGGTGTTTTCAATTGGATGTGGTCATCCATGAAACTGGGTTTATAGCCTTGAAAATTCACTGAGTCAAAAATTATTATGCCTGCATTTTTTTGCAAAGGCTGAATAATTTTATTGCCCTCAATGAGGTTGGTAGCCGAGGAAGCCGAGGCAATGATGAAAATAATTAAATCATGTGCTTCAGGGCACAGAGCAATCAAATGCAGATGAAGAGAGAAATGCTGCGTTCCCATCAGACCCTTTTGACCTCCTCCTCCCACCAGCACCCCCTCCACCACCCTGAGCCTGATGCAGCCACTGTCTAAGAAGACCAAACAACTGTGCCTTTCACTGGCAACTTAGTGAGCTGTTGTTGCCTTAGCCAAACAGGATTGGATCCAGACAGTAAGAAGATGAGGTTCTGCCAGAGATGCGCTTTATTTCCTTGGCTCCTTTCTCCTTTAGCTGACTGGGTAAGGACTTTTACTAGCATTATTTCTTATAATTAATTGTTTCACTTCGCTGATCAAAAGCTGCTTCCAAATCTGATCCAAGGACAAACACAGTCCCTGAAATTCATGGATCTTGACATTGCAAGCCCCATAAACCGCCAATGAGGAAAGGCTGAACTTGGGCAGAAATGCCTTTGGTGCCCTTTCACAGACCATAATCCACTCTCTGTATAGAGCAATGGAAATGTCTGGCTACAGCTAGGCAGAAGGGACTTCAATGTTCCTGCCTTTGAATTCTCAAATGAACAATGCACTCTTACCTTACACTGTGACTATCTATGCACATAGATTTTCAGAAAAAAAAAAAAAAAAAAAAAAGGCATCCTTGCCCTTGCAATCTATTGCTCATTTGTAGGTGACTTAAAAGAGTAAATAATTCTCCTGGGGACATTAAATGGGTTTTTCTACTATGAAGTCATAGTGCACAAAGGCTTAAAGACAACCTGTTTTCATTATAATATAAAGATTGTATTATATTCAGATGTTTTCCTTTCTGATTCTTACACAAATTTATTTTAAAACATCAAAGCAATCATACTTATTAGGAAGACAACTAAATTTGATGAAAGAGAAGATGACTTTATCACAGTTTCACAGTAATGATTTCAATAAATTCAGATTTCAATAAATTTTAATAAAGATTAATTCACTAGTCACCCTTTTGTATGTTAGGGGTCAGCACATGGGCTTTAAGGCTTGAGGTTATTTGTCAACATTCTTTATCACTGTTAATAGACAGCTCCTCCAAAGTGCAGTAGTCAATCATTGTTAGATAGATGATAGGTTTGATGACTGGCTACAGGGAATCTATCCCATAGCTTTGTGTTCCTAACCATTTCTTCTGTTGATTGGCTACTGAATAGAACTACAGCTCTTTCCAACTTGAAAACAGGGCTAAATAGAGGTCTAGTTGTAGAGGAAATCAGAGATTGAATGACTATAGGTGTATGTGTAGAAGACATGCAGAGGACCAGCAACTCAACCCATTTGGGTCTCTGGATAGCAGTGAAATAGCATTAGCAGGATTATATTTTTTTCATGGAGCTTCAGTGACCCAGCAGGACCACTCCTTATATACTCTTGATCTGGTATCCCCTGGAGGTTAGCTAAATCATGCATAGCTCTTATACTAGCATGCCTTTTCTTCTTCTATAGAGAGGTACTTTCTGAGAGGAAAGGTTTTGTGGCTATTATGAATTGCTTCTGGAGTCTATGGATCTTTAAGGTACAGAGGTAGATAATAGATATGATATAAAGTAGTTACAATCTGGTCAAGTCATCAGACCTTTTGATATTTGTATTTCTGGGAAAGCAATTATTTATAAATATGAAATTTTATTAAATATTTTCTCTAGAATATATAATTTAGAGGGAAGGGATTTTATTTGCTTCTTTTCATAAACATGTGTACAAGAACAGTGAAATTCTTCTCCAATAATTTCTACAGGGAAGACAGATCTAATTCTCGCCTGATTAAATGGCTCTTCACTATATTTTCAATGTAGATGTTTAGGGTGTGGGAAGAAGCAATGTTATTAGGAAGGGAAATTATTTGCATGGAGTGCTTCATTTTAGGCGACAAAATATGAATGTATAAGCCTACAGATTCATTTAAACACCCGTGCTTCTAAAAATCGCAGTCTAAAACAGCATTTATATGGCTTCCCAAAAGAAAGATCAGAGTTCACCCCTCTTTATACCATTATTTCTTTTAGTTTCTGTGCCTACCTAATTTCTCTTCAGGACAAATATCATTCAAAAACATCTTCTCCACAAGGTCTTTTTTGTTGATTACAGATGAAACCTTCCCTCATTTGTTTATCCTTACCTTCTGGGTTAGCTCTATTACACAATTCACTCTATTAAAAAGTTCAGATTTTTTTTTCATTAAAAATTAATTGAAAACTCTTTGCATTTAAACCCACTACATCAGTTTACCAACCATCCCTGTTTTCTTACCATCTAGTTTACGAAAGTATACATTCCCATTGCTATCATCATAATAACCAAAAACTTTGTGGCTTAAAATAATACGAATTGGTTACTTTGCAGTTCAGGAGGTGGGACAAACAACTTGCATCTTAACAGGTTAAAGGTGGAGGTGTTGAAGAGCTGTGCTTCTTATGGAGACTCCTTGGAGAGACTCCACATGCTTGTCTTTCCATCTTACGAGGGTCACCTGCATTCCATGGTGCCTGATCTCCCCCTCCATGTTCAAAGTACATGGCTTTAAACTCTGTTCATACCTTCACATCTGTATTTCTGAGCTTTAACCTCTGGCCTTTCACTATGAAGACCCTGTCATTTTACTTGGTTTACCTGGGTAATACAGAATAATTCTCTCATTCAGGATATTTAGCTTGATCACATCTACAAAATCCCTTTTGCTACATAAACATATTTGGGGATTAAGATATGGGCATCTTTATAACTGTATTAATCGATCTACTTTGTTTGTATAATTAATTTCTGACAGATAGTAGATAATTAATAAACATGAATTCCATTAATTATAAAATATAGAAAATATTTCACAGTGAGGTTATAGTTTATATAACAAAAAATATAATTCTAAGTTTTTTCAAATCAAAATACTTAAAATTAGATAATTTTTGATATATTTTATATTCATGAAATTCTAATACCCTATTCTCTAATAAGATATTTATTTCCTTTATAAGTCATATTTTGTGAGATGACTTAATGAAACACAGTATCATTTATGCTAGGAAATAGTTACTTTCACTATAATGCTGAGTTATGACAATTGTTGGCAGCAAGTTAGTGCCCATTATGTACTAAATGGTACAATAAAATCCAAACAGCCTTTTATGTAAAAACAAATAGATTTGCATCTGTCATCAATGGGAAAATTATACATTCTTTTTTATTCTCTGTCTAATTTGGGGCTTTAGTAGAATGTTTTCCTATGGAATCAAGGGTACTACAATCATATTGTGTGAGGTTCAAAATACTTAACATAGTATCTATGTCTTCATCCATATTGTTATAGTCTGACCCAAGCAACCCTGGCCTTCTCCAAAAATAACCTTCTTATATACCATTGACTCCTCATCCTTTCCTTTAAAGGCTATTCACCACCTAACATCTAGAGTCACTGAGTAATTGATAACAGCTCATGTATACTCTCTACTTAAAACTTTTTGATGGTTTTCCAAACTTCAAAATTCTGAGTCTGGTTTTGAAGCTCTTTCATGAGGTGAAGTCCATGTTCCTGTATAGCTCCACCCCAGGACACAATCTACTTATGCATATCTTTAAATAACCACATTTCACAGGGTCACATACAGTCCTTCACATGAATGCTATTCCTTCTTTAAGAACTCATCATTATTCAACTCTCAGTCAAATAAAATTTCTCAGGCAGGCTTCTTAGAGTGGATATCATTTTCTCTTTTAATTCTCCAAATTTTCCTTATAGCATTAATTGAAGTTGTGCCTTAGTTTGCACTGCTAGGTGCTATCTTTCTCCACCATTGGTACATGTGAATACCATGAATGGAGAAATAGGATCTTCTCAGTTTATGTATGTATACATAATCCATAATAAGCCCTAATTCATATTTTTAAATAGCTAGCAGGCAATAAACACCATTAAATGTTTAAATACTCAATGTATACAAACTCCATGAAGGTAGGCATGTTACTGATTTTCTTTACCACCAACCCACATGTATCGTACATATACATTACCAGTAAACAATGCTGATAAATAGTTGAGAAATGAATAAATGGTACAATAAAATCCAAACAGCCTTTTATGTAATCAATGGGAAAATCATAACTTTTTTTATTCTCTGTCTAATTTGGGGGTTTATTAAAATGTTTTCCTATGGAATCAAGGGTACTACAATAATGGTGTTGTCTCATATAGTGTATGCAAGATCTCTTGAGAAACACATTCAAACTGGAGGATTAATTCAATGCAGCTGTGTGTGGGGACAAGGATTATACAGAAGGAACCTGCTGGGTGTTGGTCTGATATGAGATAGTCAAAGGTTTTTGTGATAATGACACCCTGTGTTTCAATTTCTCTTTGGATAGACATCTCTCTGTTCTTCACCAGTTTATAATAGAAATATATGCTTAGAGAACAGGACGACTAGGAGATACCTAATACTTGAGTGCTGGTTAAAAAATGGGAGTGCAACTACCATCTTTACCTGCTTTAGCATATGCTAAAGATATGAAAGTGTTGGAAGATATCTATAATTTCCTGTCCAGTTCATCTAGATGGAAAAAGCAAGAAGAATGTGAATTATTTGCCTTCCTGTATCTTTTGTATATTTACTTAGTTCTTAGACTACTATGGAAGGAATGCATATGACTGCTTTCTAAATTGTCTCTCTAGATATGATCTCATTTCTTTGCAGAATATATTCTACAGTACTGTTCTGAGATAACTACACTCCAACTAAATCTGGTGATGCCAATACAATACCTAATGGTTTTCAGTGTCTTGTTTTAATTGGTAGATGATTCAATCTTACCAAGGCCTGCAAGGATTCACATCTCATGGAATGTCTCCTTTCTTTCCATGTCCCAAGTTCTCATTTCTTAGGCTTCTTATTACTCCTCAAAATGATGTACCCCTGTGTTTCCTCTACAGTATGTTCATCCCAAGTATTTTAAAAGTTAGTTTAGTGTGTATGTGAGTTAAGGTGTTTGCATACCTTACAGGATGCATGTAGAAACAAGAAGGCAACTTCTCTGTGATCCCATTCCTGGGGAAATGTGAATAAGCATAGACAGACCAAAGTAAGGCTAGCATTAAAATCCAACTTGATGACCCAACAGCAAGCTTTATTGCAGGTGCTTATAGGACAAGTGTGAGGAGCAAAAGTGATTCAAAAAGAGCTGTATCACAAAATTCCATTCCAGGTCATGAAAGTGGAAATCTGCAGCTGATGACACAACTTGCAGGCAACTAGATAAGTTAAAGAGTATCTATTTAAGGCAGATCAGTTGGTTCAAGCTTCTTTTAAGCAGCTTGTTGCCTGAGAGTCCCTCTCAGTAGTACTAATGGTTACATAAAACTGAGGATGGAAAGGCCTAGTGGTTTGGTCCATTTCTGGGAATTTCTAATGTTTTGGTGTTGCTCATGAGCTTCCCTGTAGAACATCTAGAGTCTTAAAAGGCTTCTGTCTAAAATGGAATATTTAATGGCCATAAAGTTTCTATGACTGTGACTTTCTGAAATCAGAAGTCCATTCTCTCCCAAGCACATTGTAGTACCCAGGAATCAAATCCAGTGCGTCAGGCTTGGATGCAAGCAGAGCTATCTTGTCTGTCCAATGCTTCTTTTCCAATTGCTCCTAGACTCAAGTTCCTTACAGTCAGGGCTCAGAATATTTCCTCTGTGAAGCTTCATGCCATTTCACACCAGCAGACGAAAAGCTCAGGTTCCCTTTGCAGCATATTCTTAGCACTCTGCTCTTTAACATTTACCACAAATGCAATTAAATACCAGATTTGTAGCTGGCTGGTTAAACCTAAGAGTGTCTCGGAAGCTAATGCTCCAATGCTTTAGAAACTAAAAGCATCACCTTCAGAGAACATCATTTTTATTCAACTCCAGACTCCCTATAAGGTTTTTCTTAACCATGTAAGCTCCATAATGATATATGGAAAGGTAAACTGAACACAGGTATTACCTGCTAATTGTTTTTCACCTATAGATCTCTTTACACATTTGAGTGACTAATTCTTCCTCTGCATTTATACATCGGGACTATGGTCCGAATGTCCCTCCAAAGCATGCGGTAAGCTTTATGGGAAATGCAACTCTCATCATGGTGGTATTAAGAGGGAAAACCATTGGGGACATGATAACTCTGCCTTCTTGAGTTGATGAATATGATGTATAAGGAGACAGAGGTTGTTGCAACTTTTTTGATGTTGACCTGTTTGTATCTGAGGGCACACTGTGTTTTTCCACTCTGGAGGCTGCAGTAATTAGGAATCATTTGGGGGGGGAAGCCTGAGTCCTCGGACACTGAACTGGTTAGTATCTGATCTTAGAATTCTAACCCCTAGAACTATGAGAAATACAAGGTTTAATAAATTACTCAATCTCAACAGCATAATCAAAAATAGTTAACAATCCTCAAAATGGCAGTAGTCAAATATCTGAATTAAACTCGTACACCTTAGTTCCAATCTTAGCTCCAAGAATTGGTTTAAATTTCTATATTTACACCAATGTAAAATTTCCAGTTCTTCTAACTTTAACTTTTTTACTTTTTTTATGTTTTAAGAATTTCATATATGAGCATCATATTTAAACCATTTGCACACCTCTTTCTTCCACTCCAACTTCCTCCATGTCATGCCCCCACGTCACTTTCAAATCCATGACTTCATACTGTAACTATTATTTCTACGCATGTGCACATACATACATATATGCATGCATTCATATATGAGGGGTGAGAACTACACATATCCGTGGATATAAGGATAAGCATTTAGAATACTGTTAGACATTACATTGCTTTAAGGAAACGGCAATAGTTGATTCAACTCTATTGAGCTGATGTGATAGATGTGAGTGAGATGATGACATAGCCTCTCTGTATCCTCTACCATCCCATCAACCCTAGGGAGTTGGCTCGGTGTACAGTGCCAGCGTGAATCCTTCCCTGATATGTAAGCCTTAAGTCCAATTTAGACAGCTGTTGGTTAACCCTGAGATAAAAATGCCACTACTGCATCATTAAGAATAACTTGTACTGGTTATCCCTGTGGTTGATAGGCTTTAGGAGTAGGTTTGACTCTTGATTGCTTTCCTCCCTTGGCAGCCTACATAGCACCATTGGTTACTACAAAAGCTAGCCTCAGGACTAGGCTTCCAGTTAAGATTCCGCTTGATTCCTCCAAGTCTATGGCTGAAGTATATAGTGTCTTCAATAGAATCTTAACTTCATGACCTGACAAGCAACGAAGAGTAATCATAATAGCTTATATGATTTGAGTAGCTTCTTAGAAACCCCTAACCAACTACTCAAAGGGAGGTTTCTTATGCTTAGCACTGGGAGCTTTGTTAGATTATTTATGGCTGTTAGGGAGAATATCACCACATGTAATATAGCTACATTGTGTGTGCATGTGTGTGTGTGTCTGTGTGTATATGTCTGTGTATATGTTTAAACATGTAGTAATATTTTTCCTTATGGCTTCGTCAAATATCCAGATCATCACTTTCGCTTGCTCTTCTTCACTATCACCCTCCCTCTCCACTCGAATCCACAGTAAGAGGAACCTTTATTTGTTCTTGACATACATTTATGAGTTTTCAAATTTTCATTTTAGGGTATTATTTAGATATAGTTTTGGTTTTTTTTTTTAAAAGAAAAATCAGTGGGGATGATACTTCTTAAAGATCTACTGCAATATATTTTATTATAATGCTGCAAGATAATCATGCAAGTTGAGGCTACTAAGTGGTTAACTGTCTAAGTCTCCGGTAAATTTGAATTTTGAACATTCTAAGATTAATAGTTTTCATGAGTAAAATATTATAGTCAGGTAGAAATAAAAATGAAGTCAAGAACGATGGCAGAAAGTTAATAGAGTAGATAAAAAGGGAGAGGGAAGAAGAGGAGAAGGGGAGCGGAAAATGAGGGGCAGAGCATTGTGAGTATATTAAATGTTAAAAGTGTATTTCATTCTAGACCTCACACTCTGAAATTATATCACTTCCTACCGTGAGCTGTCTTTGCCTCAGTAATGGAAGACAATATATTGAGACTTCCTCAGAATGTCAAGAGAACTATACCTCCTCTGTAGCATATGCACAGATCATGCCTGCACAATTATACTTATTTCTGTTTTTATTTTAGTTTCACTATTAAATGAAATTGCTTATTTCACTTAAAGCACAGTATTTCCTCAGGTATTTTCAAAATCTTACTACCTATAAAATAATCATAAATAATTTGCTCAGTGAAATAGTGGTATTTTCTAATGTAACAAGTAATTTTCAACCAATACACATGGCCATGTATACTGTTGGTGCCAAATTTGTATTAAAATTATCACAAAAATCCATTTAAAATGATCCTTTCTTATTCTCTGGAAGTTGTTTCATATTTTCTCTACAACTTTCATACTCACCTATACACATTGATTTTTTTCCCTATGTACACAGTGAAAGTCAGAAATGCCTCAAATGAAACAAAGCATTAAAGGGCTCTACCTCCTCACTAAAAAGACAGATGGGCAAAAGCATTAACAGATATTTAAAACTATAAATCTTGAATCTGAAAGAAAGCAGAAGACAACATTTATGAAAGTGAGACCTCTCTCACTTCACGGCTGTGTCAGTTATGTATGTCAGCCCTAGCCATTCAACTGTAGAGGTAACATTTATCATCTACGGATATCAAAACCAGCTTCAGAACTGGACATTTCTCACCTCTCCTAGCCTCCATATTGTTCTTCATAAAGCCTGGAGACAAGGACTTCAAAGGGAATTCCTTCCTTAGATCAGCTCTCAGTGGGAAGCTGAGAGCGACAAGAAACAAGATTCTGCTTAGTATTTATTGAGTGCCAAGTGTTTCCTCAACAGTATACAATACACAGAGAAAGACATGGTCCATGCCTCATGGGGTTACCCTGTAAATAGGACTGGTGAGGTGAGGCATAATTGGCTGAATTCTTACCCTGTGTTGATGACTTCTCTATGGGAACTCAAATCGTCCTCTGTGGAGACTGGTGTTATTCTCCAAGTACTTAACAAGTGCTTTATATCTTCTGAGAGCCTGGCACAGAAGGCCCCATAAGGAGGGAGAGCTCTGTGTTTGTCATAGCTGCCTTGTATTCAGGCTGTTCCTCAAACAGGGTCTTCAATAGCCTTGACAGCAGTGGGGAGTCAATAGATGGCTTTGTGGATGTCCAGGAGAATCAGGAAGACCCTTATCCTAGAGACAAATGCTCAGCCTAATACTTCCAGAATTGCTCTCCTGGCTGCCATTTCTAGCATATCATTTCAATTGTTACAGCTCCCAAGTGGCCCCCTGTCTTTCCTTATATCTAAAGGACACCTTTGAGAACTACTGCAGACTTGACGCTGCCCTCCTGATGGCTAGATTATGTCCTTCGGAAAGCCTCACAGACTCTCATTCTGTAGAACCAAGGTAACTCATAAACTTAGAAACTGCTAATCCTTCTTTACCATGTGACACCCCACCCCATTTTATATGCTTATTCTGAGGAATAAAAAAAAAATCATACCAACTCTAACATCTCATAATACCTTTCTAGTTTTTATATTCAGACTTTATTTCTAAACACTTACTTATCTTTGTTTACTCTGGCAATCTATTTTGTACAAAAAGACATTCTATATTTGTAGCTAATTGTGCAAATATGGAACAATCTTCTGTAAAGCCCTCTTTGCTCAAATTCCAGGCTGCATTATTTCCTGAATATTCCAAAATGTTCTAAGGATGTAACAGATGAAGCAAAGGTTGGTAGTCCATTATGGTTGTAGTTCCTAGCATTTTATCTCCAACTGTTTCTTGCTATATTTTCTGTATTTTATTTTTCTCTTGGTCTTTAATTTTTTGAAAAATATTTTGATATAGCATTGCATGTGGTCCAGGATGCACTGCCTAGTGGAGGCTGAATTAGTGATTTTCTTACTTCTGCATCCAATGTGCTGAGTTTGTAGTTCTTCACTACCATACCCATCTCTGTGACTTATCTTTAATATCTACATTTAGCCAAGTAGAGATAAGAACTATGGGGTAAGATAGACCAGTAGTGAAGCAAAACCTTCTCCATTAAGGAGCTTCCCTGCAGGATAGAATGTTTCTGCCTTGGAGGAAACTTCCATTCAACATCATCTCAGTTTGCAAAGTAGCAAAGAAAAGTATATTCTCGATGAAACACTCTGACCTTAGCCTAAAGCTGTACAGATTATAACAGCTTCAGTTCACGTAAATATGAATTTATAATCTAAGATTTAACAACCCTTTGAAAATAAGTTATACTCTGTAGAAAAATAGATCATGAAAATACATCCCAGAAATTGAAATTACATAATTATCAGATGAGAAACAGAAATTATCTATGCTTGAAATATTTCATGAAAATCACAGATGAATTCAAAAGCATGAATAAGATACATAAATCTATGAAACTATAGCAAACATAATTAAAATTTGATTTATATAAATGCCAGATCTATAGTTAAAATTAATACACAACTTAAGCAAAAACTTGTATATAACTGAAGAAATATTAAAGTGAGAGATAATTTTTAAAATGTTCAGCGAAGAAGAGATGTACAGCTTAATGGTTAAGAGCATTTGCTGCTCTTGATGAAGACCCAAGTTTGGTTTCCAACACCTACATCAGATGTATCACTTCTGCCTGTAACTCTAGTTCCAGAGGACCTGACACTCTCTTCTGACCTCTGTGTGCACGAATCATGCAGAGACACATTATCAAAAATTTAAAATAAATCTAGAACATAACAAAAATATTCAGAATGCAAAGAGAAGGAAAATGAGATATATTAAAGACAACTATGGAGGAGATTATCTCAATGTCTAACACATATCTGATGAACGTCATATCACAGAAAGGAATGGAAGGGCAACATGTCAGCTATTGTTATGGCTATTCACAGTTGGTGTTTTGACTATATCTGGAATTAATGAGAACCCGCCCATGTAGCTGCATACATCTATGGGGGGTTATTTTATTTTATTTTATTTTGATTGAATCATTTGAAGAAGGAAGACCCATCCAAAATCTGTATTACAACTTCTGGGGCAGCCTACTTTGCCTGCTTGCCCTCACTTTCACTGACAAGTTCATGCCTTCACTGTTATTAAAGCCTACTTCATCAGAATTTCAATGTACATTGAACACAAGCTTCATAGACTGAACACCTATTAGGTTGTTGGACTTTCTCTTGGAATAATTAGACTGAAGACTGTAAGCCACTGTGTGTGTATGTGTGTGTGTGTGTGTATGTATGTATGTATGTACATATGTATGTATTCATAATATCAGTTTTTTAGTTCTCTAGAGAACCCTGTCTGATGCAGCTATTTACTCTAGGCTTAAAGGTTAGAAATCCATAGCAGGGATGATATAATCAGAAAGCCACACAAAAGACACAAATGTGATATGGGAACTTTTTCCAGTTGAATATTGGCAGTTTTTCAGAATGCCATTAAAATTCAATGACCTTTAAAACCAGAAAGATTTTTGAAGGAGAATAGAAGAATTCCCAATGACAACAATGAAATGGCTGAGGAAAGAAAGAAGAGGAAGAGGAGGATGAAGAGGAGGAGGGGGAGAGGAGGAGGAGAAGCTGAAAGCAAAGGAAGGGAGTAGATTTGGTAAAAGCTGGAGGAGGGAATAGATATGATCAAAACACACACAACCCTCAGAGGGGTAATAAAAGTTTGTGAGGTGCTTAACACACACACACACACACACACACACACACACACACATGCACACGAGTTACCCACTTGAGGTTAATAATGCTTCTCTGAGAGAAGTATAATAAAAATCCAGTGTCAGCTTGGGAATCCTCCATTTGAATTGTTGGTTAGAGGTCCAGGAGCCTCCCAAAACAATATAGACTAGTTCCACTGCCCTTGGTTGCAGGTAAGACTTCATTGCTAAAGATATCACACACTTCAAACATAGAATATGGATGAATTGAGCTAGAATTGACCTAGAAGCATATCTTTAATATTGCTGAGTCATATTCCATTTTACTATAAAATACCACAATTGGTTTCTATATTCAGTTGCTAGACATTCATTCCTTGGTTTATAGAGTAAGCTGTATAAATATTTTAGGTAGGGTTTTGTGTATTTCTCTTGGTTAAACGCTAGGAGTAAAACTGCTGGCTCATATGGTAAATGAGTGTTTAACTTTCTAAGTAACTGGCATATACTCTCTTAAACTGCTGTAGCATCCTGCATTCTTGCCAGTATCCTGTGAGGTTTAAGGTTCCATCCAACCTCAGCTTTACTGAATATTATTAGGTTTTGATTTTTAACTCTGCTGAGAGGAAGACTTATTTGGCTTTTCTCAGGAATGTATGGTTGCTTTTATATAAAAATATTTTACTTATTTTGTTATATGTATGGCTAAGCAGTCCATATTTTAACGTGTTATTATAAATAGTATCATTTTCATATTGATTTCCCATCAGGGAAGTTTATATACAGACTATAATTGAATTTGGATACTGGCCTTAAATTCTACAGGTTGATGAAACTCACTTTATGTCCTTTTAGATTTTTTGATAGATTCTTTGTAGTTTTGATAGATTCCTTTGTAGACAAGCTTGTCACAAAAGCAATTTTATTTGTTTCCAGAATATGTCTTTTGTTTTTTTTTTTTTTTACCTTGTCTCATTATATTGGCCAAGACTTAAAGGCAGGGCTATAAACTTGGTCTAAATGTGTAAATGTGAGCAGCCCCACTTGAGAACCCGCAGGACAAAACTGCAGTTTGAATCTAAGGGTGCATGTATAGGATGGAATTCTCAGATGAGAATTCCCACAATTTGCTAGACTAATTCTCATTCCTTTCTACTGACTTAGAGGACTAAAGCACATAGACAGTGACAGAGTGGTTTTTCTTATTGAATATTTTGTTCTATTTATTTCATATCATCTTTCTATTGCACAGTTTCCATATATTAAAGATAACATGAGAGACACATCTTTAACACGTGATCTCATTTAACACTGAGTCCTCTGGTTGTATCCTTTTTCTACAAATGATAGTAGCTCATTCTTTTTTAAGGCTGAATAATACTTTGCTGTATGCACATAGAGTATTTTCTTTGTCCATTCATCTGTGACTGGCACTTAGAGTAATTGCACATCATGGCTTTTGTGAATGGTACCACAGTAAACACAAGGCACACATGTCTCCTTTGTATGGTGACTACACCTCTTGATATATACCCAGGAATGGGATAGCTGGATCACACAAGAGCTCTATATTTAACATTTGAAGGATTTTCTACACTGTATTCTAACAGGCCTGCCCTCATTTGCATTCCTTCCAGCATTCTCCAACACTTAGATTTTTATAAAGCCATTCTAATATAGTTGTAATCATATCTCATTGTGACTTTTATTGGCATTTCCCTGGTGGCAAACAAACAAACAAAAATAGCTTTCTTTTTTTCTCTGAAGTAAATGCATTTCGGATCCTTTTCATATTATTTTGACTGGATGAATTACTATTTCATTACTTTCTAGTACTTTTTACATTCTGTAGGGTATTAGCCCTCTGTGCAATGCACAGGTGACAAAGATTTTCTACACAAGGTGGTTTTTAAACATCAGCAATTAATGCATCTGAACTGAACCGTTACTGTTTATATAAACATGTGCAACCTCCTATCTTAGTTCTCACACAACAAATAGCATTGCTCAGTTATTCAAGCCAAAAACATTTAAGAATATTCTTAATTTTTCTTCATATACTCACATTCCTGATCTATCCTGCTGACGCTCTTTCTCCATTCTACTATTATAGTCTGGTATATAAGTAGTCTAAAGATGTCTCCAATGTGTTTTCTTGACCTGAAATATTGATGTTGTTTCTTTCTTCATAGCAGGCTAGGTCCATGATTTCATAGTCCCAATGCCAAATTCAAATCTTCTCATATAGTTCTTTTGAATATTGTCTTAAATATCTCTCTATGTTTAGTCATTTACAATCTGACTTATGTGCCCCATGAAATTGTACCCAACATCTGTAAACCATAAACCATGACAAGCCCTGAACAATATAAGACTCCAACATGCTGATGCCCTTCGAGACCTGTGGCCTGGAGAATTTTTCACCTTGCTGAGTGGCATCTGCTGCATCTGCTGCTCCTGTGGCTTCTCCATCCCTCTATGGATCTCTCTGGGATATTTCATTCTGTGTAGTATCCCCATGCTACTGTCCCTGAAACATTTCTTACTAGGACAGGCTTACTCTGACATGAATCCTTTCCCCGTGTCCCTCAAAGTTTGTGTCCCTCTCATAAAAGAGTCCCTTTCAAAACCCTGGACTCTTCATAGTATCTTATCCTCATCACCAGGACTTACAATGAAAATTATTACAATGGTCTCCCTCCTACCATCCTAGGTGTAGCCCAACTGAGCCTTTCTCTAGTTAATAGCTGACTTACCTTTCTTAAATGATGCTACTTTGCTCATGGAAACCACTCTCACCATTTGCTAGAATATATCCCTTTCTCTCATTCTCCTTTGTCCTGTTCCACTCCTCATTTGTGGGTTTGTGGGTTACCTTTAAATCCTACCTTCCTTCTTTCCCTTGCAATAACATGTTGGCATATTCTCATTTCAGAAACTCCATTCCTTGCCTGAAGGACTTCTGCTCGGATATTTCTAGTGCTGCCTTCTTTTCAATCAGGTTTGAGATTCACTCACCTCCTTAAACACATCTTATACTTGTTTTCGGTTTCAGCACTTACAGAATTTCTAGTTACTTATTTTGCTCCATCCCATGATATATTTTCTTTCCATCAGAGACAAGACCTAGTCTACTTGATTCTGTACTATTATCAAATATCTATCACAAGGGAAAATTTAAAAATTTGCTACATATGTGAGAGAATTAACACTGGGCCAAATAGAGATGAGTCTGATATTAGAATCTGGACATTCAGATCATGGAAAGTAATTCAGTCTCATTCCTCTGTTCCAGCCTTCTAGTCTAAATGTATAACCAATATTTAGTTTCTTGAATTCAGATATTATGCATTTGATCTCTGTGTTGACACATTTACTTTTTCTTTCCAATTAGTTAACCAACGCTTCTTTGTTCAAATCACACTGAAAATTGTGCTCAAAACACTCTAATTTCACTTTTATCATGGCTCTTACAACATATTGTAATTTCCTGCTCTCTTGCTAATCTCCTCCATCACACATTGACCTTCTTAAAGCAAAGAACATGTTTGTCTTCTCTCAAATATCTATTATGAGGATGACACTTTTATGCTTGAACTATCCTTCCTAGCTGTGAACAAATTTAATTGTTCTTAGATTTTGGTGTTAAATTTTATGCTCTCTGATTTATAAAGAAAAATTACAAAATAGGGCTGAATACTCATGTGTCCCTATGTTTTGGAATAACAAGGAACATTAGACATAAAGGGATCTACTTGAGAAGCAAGATGTTATCTCTATTCTAACATCTAAAATTGTCATATTAAGTTGGTTGACAATTACAGTGATGTGGAAGAAACTAAGGTTATCAGAGGGATCCATAAAGGTGATCATTCATATTGTGTATGAGCACTGACACAGTTATAATCATCCTAGGCCCAGATTTCTTGACAACTAGCTTGGGTTGGAGGGTAGGTTAAATACCAGTATGTGTGAGTCAGTCTGCTGCCACTGAATCAAAAATAGAATTTAAAGAGAGGAAAAATTTGTCTTAATTCCTTGTTTCAAGGATTTTGTCCCACGATTAACTGGCTCAGTTGCTTTGGGTCTGTGGTAAAGACCACATTGTGATGGGATCATATGGTTGAGGAGGGTCTCAAACTAACCAGGAAGCAGAAAAGGAGAAAAGGGAACCAGAAACCCGTGATCTTTCCCAAGACATTTCCTCAATGACCTGCAAACTTCACTAGGCTCCCACTCATTGTCCTCTCCACTGCGCATGCCTACATTACTTCTCTACTGCAATCATTTAACGACCTTTCAAAACTGAGGAACGGACCTACAATACATATGCCTATCATAGAATATTCCAAATAAAGTAGCATTAAAGCCATCAGCCAAATTAAAATTTTGAACAGACAGACAGACAGCCATAGCAAATTGGTTTGACTCAAAGAGATACTTCACCCTAAACCTTGGTAGCTTTCCATGCTCCCATTATCATTGGTCTCCCACAATCTCATAACACGATATTTATGTTGATTGAAGCTGTCTATTTTAGTGTTAGAAAATCCTGAGGTTACTATAGTTTTTAATGGCAAATTTATCTTCTAATACATTTCCATTTCAAATATTTTATCTTACAGTGACTCAATGTGACCCTGATAATAAGTCAAGTGATTCTCTAGGGAATACAATGTCACTGGTTTCCCCCCACACACACACTCTAAAATGACAGTCATCCCTGAGGTCCATTTGAGAGGTAGGTTTTTCTTTGTGAGACTCTTCAGTGTTTGTCTATAGACAATTGTAGATACTGGTTGGTCCCAGGAAATTAACTCTCCAGTAACCAAGACATACATTTATCCTGAGAATCAGTTGATCTCAACTTTTAGATAACAGTAGAAGTTTATTCTTTTTCCTAGGACTGCCTCTCATTCCCAAGAATAAAAAATAACTGGATGCCAGAAATGGGATAATATTACATCTTTTGCTTAAAGATTGGCATGATTTTCCTACTTTATAAATACAAAGAAAGTAAAATTAAATAAATAAAACCTAACACCCATAAGACCTATCAAATTTAAAATTATTAGGCTAACAAATATAACTCTGAAGACTCTAATTAATACATGCCACTGGTTTGTGTATGCTGTCTCAAAAGTGTATAGTCTTACAGTCATGCAATAAAGTTATACAAGATGAATTGGTAACATTATGGTCATGAGAAAAAGAGGATGTGAGTCTAAACTTTGTGGAAAGCACAGTTTACAATATTTAGCCTATTAGTTCCCTTTGTGGTTTTTTTCCCATTTCTTTCTCTGCCACATATGTGTATGTCTGTATATGTATAAACATACACATATGAATATATCTGATATACATATGCCTAATATATGTTATACATATATGGATGTGAGTGTGTATATTTAATAAAAACTAACTCACATTGTTTTCTCCAAATCCAAATTCAGTTTCTGTTGCTTTCATCCATCTAGCAGTCCATATGACTGGAACAAGTTATCTCAAGCCATCCCAGGTATACATAACACAGGTGCATAACACAAGTCTGATGAATGCTGTCACTATTCTTTATTGATCTTAGTAGTTACTCTCCTCTCACTCTCCACTTAGCCTCCGAAATCACTCTGTGGGGACTGCAGAGCCCCTGCCCCGTTTCATTCTGCTCAGGATGAAGGCTTCTCTCAGCATCCTGTGTGAGGATGCCACTGATGCTACTTGAGGTGGCTGCGACCCACAGTGATGAGGCTCACAGAAGATGATGGGCTCGTTAAGCTCATCTCATTTTAGACACACTGCAAGTGGCATTTTGTTTATATGGTTCATTTCGCCTACAAATTAGATTTCAAATTGATTGCTTTCCAAAATGGCTTTGTTCATCAATTCTGCGACCAGGAAATTACAATCAGAATCCTAGTAATTAATGGTCTCCCACATTAAAAATGTTTTTTAAACAGCAGTCCAGTCAGGAACTCCAGTAGAATGTAAAATGCTCTCTTGACTTTTAGCCTTTCTCAAGAACTTTATGGGATAGGCGAGAAATAAGGATTTTCCACACACTCACTGTGAAAATAAAAGACCTGACAATTCAAAACAGAGAAGGCTAATACTTCTTAGTCAGAGACTAAAACTAAGGCCAGGCAGAAAACAAAGAAAAGTTTTACTCTAGATTAGAGTGTACCTGATATTGGGTTGTGAATTTAAAGCATGTAAACTATTTTGCTAAAAAAAAAGAAGAAAGAAAGAAAGAAAGAAAGAAAGAAAGAAAGAAAGAAAGAAAGAAAGAAAGAAAGAAAGAAAACCAATGTCTATCATACACCGTTTTTATTTTTCAATAGTACACAAGATCATTTTGTAAAGTCACTATCCATTCTTCGGTTTCATTTTTGAAATAAAAATATTTACATCGCTTTCTTAAAATCAAATCGGAAATTTAAAATAAGCAAAGAAAGCCCTGAAGGTTTCATAAATTTTATTTGCTTGATGTTTTCAACTGCAACTTTTTCCTGCCACTAGTATCAGAATCCTTCCAGGTTCTTTTAGGATTTCAATCGCATCTGAAACCTACCCATACTACAGTTACCCTGCTGAGGGTTTATAGTCTTCACAGCTGTGTGTTGTAAAATAAACCATAAATGCAGATTATGACATAAATCAAATGCATAGCTTAATTATTAATGACATGACTTGGGAGACAAATAACCTTTTGTTCCCATTTGAAAAGAGTCTATCATCAGCCACATCCTCATGTCTGGTTCCTCTCCTAAGTAATTGTGGTCCTGACTTTCACAGTAAGCACTTCCCTCTGTTAAACAATAAAGTTGAATTTCCCAAATGAATATTCTTATATCAGGTTTAATATTTCTCCAGGAACTAGAAAAGGACTTTTATTTTACAAGTTCTAGTTTAGATATCTGTGAGGCACACATCAGTTAGCTCCAGGGAGTGTTTGTGTGCGGACCATACTTAGCTCAGTAACGTACTTACATGTAGTCCACTCTATCTTCCTCCACTTACCTAAAACGAAGATGTAGCTTTCCAAGAAGACAGCAGGAACAAAATCAGACCCCAAAGAAAGGGAAAAACCTCAGAAGTCCTTTGTTAGAGAGAAATTCAGAATTCAACCTTGCCTGCAGGTGGAGATGCAAAGATAATGGAGAAAAATCAATCCTTCTAGCTAGTTATAAAATTCCAATTCAGACTTTTTTTTCTTAAAAAGAATATTAGATGATGTGTTAATTTAAATTCTTCTCTACCTTGTAATGATGGCAAAAATCAACTTCAAATAAAGAGAAGTTTACTTTCTCATCTGAAGTCCTAGAACCTCGGATCTCCAGACCTTAACTGCAACCTCTTTGCCAACATCATTGGATTCACTACTCTATTGTTTTCTTGACCTCAAAGCTTATGGTAGCTTCCCCTGTTTACTGCATGAAGTCCAACAGTCTTTGCAGGTCTCCTTATGCAGAAGTTGGTCCTCTGACACAATTTGAGGGTTAAAGGACACTCTCTTCCAATTACTTTACATTCTAGACCAGAAAAGTGTTTTGGCAGTCTCCTCTCTATTTCCTGTTCTGGAGACAGATTATTTTGCATCTGAGTAGTGAGCCAAAATTACAAACCAGAGCACAGTGGCACTCTATGATGACATGGGATTTGAGGTTTTACCAAATGGAGGTGACTTAGAGATGATCTATCCATCACTAACCTAAGAGAAACATGGGCAGATAGGTAGTTAGTATCAGTAGGAGATCTATGGAAACAAATGGAGTGACTCGGAGACCAAAGATGTTTGCCATTTGTAGTATCAGAAACCCTCTCCTTCTAACCGCAAAAAGCATGAGTTTTTTTCTTCATATTTTCTATGGACAAGAGCTTAAAAGACATCTCAAAGAAAAGTTAATTCATGTTTTTCACTCCTTAATATCTTCCTTCCCTCTGCTTTTGTATGAATTGAATTTAGGTGTGGTGTGCCTACTAAATAATCAGCACTGTAGACTTCATTGTGCCATTTGATCCTCAAAATGGCAGAAGGTATCTTTGTTAACCCAGTTTCACAGTGAGATTAAGTTCTTTGCTCAAGACTCTTGCTGTTAGGAGCAATGGAATGGGGGCAGGAACACAAGCAGCCTAACTCCAGAGCCAATGCTCTTAACTGTCACAATCACTTGGCTCTCTATATCATTCATGCCATGTCAAACAGCCATCTCTTTCTTTGTTCCTGTATTTTATCATCGTGATTATGACAAATATGTATTTTTCTTTATTTAACTTCTATAATTCATTTTCTGCTGGTTACTTTGGTGAAATGTGTGATGTTGGGTTATATTAGAACCAAGATTTTAAATTTAAGATTATCTGTCTCTTCTTACCAAATGAAATTGGTACCATATGACAACACATAGGATGGTGTCATATGACAATGATAAATAGAATATGTAAAAGCACAAGTTCTGACTGGAGATGCAATCTCAATGTTGCTTCTGTTTGCATTTCCCCAATGACTACAGATGTTGAATGGTTTTCTGTGTTTATCATCCATAGGAATCTTTTGAATACTTTATTCACTTCTTTAGCCTATTTGGATTGGGCTATTTAGTATTTTTGGTATTTTATTGGCTTTTTGGTGTTTTATTATTTAAGTTTTTAATACATTCTAAATATTAACCTTGTGTCAATTGTAGAGCCACCAAACACATTCTTCCATTTTGTAGGCTTTCTTCATTTGGATGTTTCCTTTGGTGCAAAAATCACAGTAAGCAAAGAAAGCCAGACTGAGAGGGACTAATACTGCACATTTTTCCTCATTTGTGTATGCTAAATATCATAAAGATGCATAAAATTTATATATTTGTTTTATAGAGATACATAAAATAAGTATATATGACATAAAAAGAGAAGGAAGACTAGGAGGATAAAGAGGGAAGAGGAAGAGAGCTGGCCACTTAAGGTATGAGACAGGTTTCTACAAAATGTCTTCTTAGGGTTATTTTATTTTATTCTTCATAATGTGTATGAATATGTATCTCTTTGGGTGGGAGTGTATACGTTAAGCCCAGAGAGGTTTAAGGCAAAAGGTTCTCTGAGTTACGGGCAGCAATGAGTACCTGATGTATGTTCTAGGAACTGAAATTGGGTCTTCTCCAGAAGCAGTATGTTCTCATAAATGCTGAGTCACTTATTCAGCTTCTTTGAATATGTTTTCATGAAACTCATCAGGATATGCAGGGAGGTTTTTTTTTTTTTTTTTTTTTTTTTGGTTTTGGTTTTGGTTTTTCTAGACAGGGTTTTTCTCTCTGTAGCCTTGGCTGTCCTGGAACTCACTCTGTAGACCAGGCTGGCCTCGAACTCAGAAATCTGCCTGCCTCTGCCTCTCAAGTGCTGGGATTAAAGGCGTGTGCCACCACTGCTCAGCTCAGAGAGTTTTTAAAAAAAATAGCATTTCTAACAAAAGCTTTACAATTTGTCTCAAGTCAGAGTCTTGTAAATGCTAATCAATTCAATTTAAGATGTTATCATAGCTCAAATTTTCAGCTATTATATGCTACTTTCTATAATAAAGCCTCATGCCAGGAGCCTTAAAATTCAGAGAATAATATTTTATCATATGATTAAGCAGTATGACATATAAAAATTCTGTGCCAAAAATTTCTTCAAACTGCTAGGAACAATGTACATCTGATAGCAAAAGATACTTTCCAACATGTCTGTGTTTGTGGAGAGTCACAATTTTAACTCTGTAAAGACCCCAACTGACAATCGGAAATGTCTGAAAATGTCTAGAGGTGTAAAGTATGACTGTTCTGTGTGAAGCTGTGCATTCCCTAATGCTAAAGATTTGAGGCTGGGGCATCCAGGTGACAGTGCTCTGGAAATGGCATCAGTGAACTGCATTCTTTGTGCAGAAGAGAACTGTGTTCTTTGTGCAGAGGAAAGGACTGTAGGCCTTTTCCCTTCTAGTTCTAAAGTTTATCATTTTATCAGTATACACCATAAAGGACAGTTACCATCGATTAGACCACACACACACACACAAACACACACACACACACACACACACACACACACACACACATACACACACACACACACACACACCTCAATAGTATCACTTATACTATTATGTTATGATCTTTATGTACATTTTAGTAATTTAAAATCCTGTCTTTCTAGAAGGTAGCAATCTGTTTTGTAGTTTACATTCAGATCAACAGTATTTGAATTTCTTGCTAGAAATAAGAATTTTCTAACAAATTATTTTTCATTTGCCCAAATAACATAAGCTCAAATATTTTCCTCATTGACAGCATATTTTGCTTTTTTTCTACATTAATGCTTCCATTTATATTCAACGACAGCCATATTACATGAAGAAAGGAAATGCTTATGACTTTGAATTGGTTTAATGTCCATTACAGTTCCCTCTACTGGGCTTTTAAAGATCTTATGAAACAAAATGCAAATTAAATTGTGTGAAGAAGAGACAAATGTCTCTTTCATTCATAATAAATTGATGCCAAAAGCTTACTGATTATCCAAATGCTGCATCTGGACCTGGTGTTACCACATGGAAATTCATTATAGAAAATATACTATGCAGATTAAGAAGGCTAATGTTGCATGAAAACTATAATTTCTACCATGATTTAGAATTATACATTCTCATCTACATGAAGATTGCTCTGACAAGCATTGACATCAGCTACCTCATATTCTGGCATTTCACTCAAAATATATGGAACAAATATTTATAAGCCATGTCATAAGGTCACATTATTTCCTAATTCCTCAAGAATAACACTTGGGTAGACAACACCATTATCTTCTCCAGCAGAGAAATGAAACACTAGCTAGCAATTTATGTTTTTAATCCATATCAAGCAGCTATCTCTCGTGAACTTCCAAAGCAATAAACGTTTGCCCCAAATGTTAGCCACACACAGTTTCAAATGTTGGCATCACTTTAACAACAGAAAATAGAAGCAGAGGAAAGTCATTCTATAAGCAGTTTATTTAACCTGTCATGTACAAAATATTGGGGAAAGTTGCTTATATCTGTTGACTCCATGGCCTAGTTCCTGCACTGGGATCCAAGCATTATGAATGTCTGCTCCAGTGCACTCTTTTTGTTTGAATAAAGGGTTCTGGGATACTGTGTGTGCCACGCTGGGTATGCTTGTATGCTGGGTAGAGACTACTGAGTGTAGCCAGGGAGAATGTCCAGTCTTTCCATCTAACTTATCTTGCTCATGGCTCACTGTCAGCTTGCCCCCTGCCTCAGTGCTGGCACACTGACAGAAATGACACGGATGACTCGGTCTGCTGTAATTATTTTTCTTTGGTCACCAAAGTGCACATGAAACAAAGGCAAGATTAATCTCTGCTATAGAATGTACTCAAAAATCAATAGCCGTGCTGTTATTAAATTATATGTGAAATGAAGCCATAACTCAACAGAAAGACATAGTTCTTTGCATTATATACCAAGTTTTATTGGACTGGACAGTGAATATTCATTTTCTACCTAGCAACTCAATAACACACACTTTAAGAAATCCATTTGAGAACCACATTTCCTACACCTTGTATTTTGTTCCTCACTCCTCAAATTTCCTCTCAACCCAGGTTGTAGGAAAGTCTAAGCTCATATTTCTATTTTTGACAATCTACATTCGTGAATTTCCCAAGACTGCCATAATAAATTACCACCACATGGGTAGGTTTAAAAAGTGACAATTTGTTTTCCTATTCTTCTAAAAGCTTGAAATCTGAAATTGAAGTTTTGGCAGGGCCACACTGCCCCTGGAGGCTGCAGGGGAAATCTCATTTATGTAGCTCGCACTTTAATATTGTATGCTTTAGAGTTTACACTCTTAATGTGTATTTTTAAAGGTTTATACTTAGATATTAAAGTAAAGTGAAGTTCGGTTCTCATCTCTGATTCACATTCTGGCTTTGTAGACTTAGACAAGAGCCTCACCTTTCTGCACTTCAATTCCTTCACTGTAAATTGGGTTTATAATTGTAGTCACTCACAGAGCTGTTAATGAGTATTAAATGAAGGAATGCTTATATGCTAGTTGGAACAGAGGCTAGCTTATTATAAGTTAAAATAATCACTCATGATCTTTATTATTGTAGACATCATGTTTAGAGTTATTTTGTAGAGAAAATAATAGGCTCTTTGGAACTATATCTGTAATTTGATCTCTATTGCTATGTCCTGATGCACAAATAAATGCTTAATGTACCACAACTTGTATTAACTGAAACTCATGTAATTAGAATTAAATCAGAGCTATTTTTAGGTTTTAATGTAAATAAGTTTTATGCAGTATTACCACAAAATCATTAGCCTATGCTCTTTAGAGTATATCTATGCTGCATTCTAAAATCACTGGATTCAATAGATCCCATTAGCTATGCAGTGTGCACATAGATGTCCATGTTGTATATTGGATTGCCCTTGAAGACACTAATTCTGCCATCTTAGTGAATGTGTCAGATTACCATAGTCTCTCTGACTCTAGGAGCCTCTAATTTTCTTACACCACATTATTACCAAGCATTCGAAATTTAGCATATAGGCTATATTCTAATTTTTTGACCCTGAAATTTTTCACTCCTACAGGAATTTTTAAAATGGTGCATTGATCACTGTAATCTATATGAATTCACCGCTTGTTAAGATCTTCGTTTTAAGAGTTTATGTCCTATTGAACACATATGACTACATAAATTGTATATATCCTGACATTCACCTTTAGAGGCACATATTTTCTAAGAACAATATAATCTTTTATTTGGACTAACCACTGTGCTGTCATCAAATTAAAAACTTTATAATTAAAAAATGATGTTTTTTAGCATACAGCACACAGTCAAGTTTTACCAGCCTCCCCAGTATGTCAATATCTGGACCATCATAAGGGAAGCTAAGTTTCTCAGACCCTCAAACACTATTATGCATATTTAAATATTATGTGTCACATGATTATATATTTCATAGTAATACTTTCAATATTCATATAAATATCATATAAATAAGAATATTGAATCGTTCTAATCTTGGTATTAAAGTGTCAGTTCATTAAGTTGTAAAGTCTAGATTTTTACCTACATGTCTTTCCAGTCTATCATTTTGCCTCTCATCAACATTGATTTAAACTTATTTGTGTGTGTGTATGTGTGTGTGTGTGTGAGTGTGTATGTATTTGATTGAATATGTGTGTGTGAGTATGTATATAAGTGTATGTGTGTGTGTTTGAGTGTGTGTCCATGTGTGTATGAGTATGTGTGTGTATATGTGTGTGTGTGAGTGTGTGTGTGTAAGTGTGTATGTATGTGCGTGACAACAATTAATGAGAAAGAGCAAAGAAGGGTATATGGAAGGGTTTGACAGGAGGCAACAGAAGGGGAAAATGATACAATTATATTGTAATCTCACAAATAAAAGAAATATTTTTAAAATTTAAAAACATTTGGCTAATATTAGTATAACCAGCACTGTTTTCTGTGTTAATATTTCAGAAAGTATTTTTTGACATAGTTGATTGCAATCTATTTCTATCTTTGGATCTTAAGTTTCTCATACATGGCATATAGTTGGAACATGGTTTGCACTTGTTTGTTTTTGTTTGTTGATTAGAGAATTTATTCAGAGAACATTTATATTAGTTACTGATAAAAAAAGAATTCAACTTTTGTCTATTGCTTTATCTATGTTCTGTGGCTTTTCAGTCCATTTCCTGAACTAGTGTTATCTCTCTTGCTTTGTTGATTTCTACAGAGAAACATTTAAATCACTTTCTTATTATCATGTATTTTTTAGCAATTTTCTTTGGGGTTACTATGGGAATATATTTATTATAACATCCTAAGGTTATGAGACTGTAACTTGAGTTTACACCAACTCCATGTCAACAGCACATAAATTCTCTGTTCTTTTAACATTTCTCTTTTAAAAGATTTATTTATTTTAACTTTAGTTGCCTGGAACTGAGGGTACAGACAGTTGCGAGCCACCGTATCAGTAGTGCTGCAAGTAAACACAGATCCTTCCCATGAGCCATAAGTATTAACTGCTGAGATATCTCTCCAGTCCCTTCTTCAACACTTTGTTACCCAAGCCTTGCTACTACTAATGGTACAAAATCTCAAGTTTATATAGTGTGTGTACAAACATATATTAATCATTAGATTCTGAAAGCATGTAGGAAAAAATGGACCAAAAATCAAGAGTTTTAATAATATTATTTGCTTGTACATCGGAGTTAGTGTGTTGGTTGAGTTATTCTCTCTTTTATCTATTAATTATTTTCTTTCACTGGAGGCAATTGTTATGTTGCAGAGAGAGTGTTTTATTATAGAGTTGAGGTCTTTTTTTTTTTTTTCCTCTCTTAGATTGGAATTTATGGCCAGAGGTTCTACGCCCAGTCTGTAGTGTCTGGGTGCTATCCTGGCTTAGCTCATGTCTTTTGCCTGTCTGCAGCTCCAACTGGAAGTTTTAGACTCCCCCTCCCTCCATGGTACATGTTTGCCTCATGGGAGAACCACTGAGGCATCTTCCTTGAGTCAACTGTTTCACCCTCCATGAATTGTGCAAGTTCCCACATGCCAGTGCTTCTTAACCTGGGTCAGATTCAGTTTCCACCTTGGATCTGAAGCTACTGCTACTCCTGAGCATCTATACACCCTGCACTGAGTCACGGTCCTCTTCTCATCTCGATCTGCTGCTCGCCTTCCAAAATATGGGCTTCAAAGGAGTTAGATCAGGCCCCTTAGGAGCTTCCTCTGAAGCCACTGTGAGAAGTACAATCCCCTGTTGTTCCTCTCAGCCATATTTTAAAAGGACAATAAATAAATAAATAAGTTCATATAAACATAATGTCAAAAATTCTATGTTTAAATTGAATTAAAAATATGTTTATTTTTCAAAGTATCATTTTTATCTGGAAAAGCACTGGGCCTCTTATGTTTGGGGTTTTTTCTTCCTTTCTAAGAATGATGAAAATATTATGAAAAGGTAAATTTTTGTTATATATTTATTTTTAACAAGACAATTTATAAAGGAAAGAGCTGAATTAGAAGAAAAACCTCAATAAAACACATATTTTTTTGCTAGATAAAATGGATGCTTAAATGTTACGTGAAGGAAAAAAATGAAAGAGTAATTCTATCAGAAAATAGATTTGCATGTGAAGCTCAACTTTGTAATTTAATTGTTGTGTGAACAAGAGCAATTTCGACCTCTTGAGCCTTCTTTTCTTCATCTCAAAGTTAGACACTCTCAAATTATGCCCATTTGATCTGCTGTGACAAATATTCTGAGACAGAGTAATACATAAGGAGCAGAATCATCTTTCTAATGGTGTCAAGGGAAACTGAAGAGCAAGACCTCGGGACACAGATTGGGAGGGCTGCTCTCTACTTCTGAGACAACATGCTATTTCTGAGTCCTCTGGGAAGAAAAATAGTGAGTCATCTCATTGAGGAAAAGATGGAGAGACAAAAAAATTCTGATTGAGTATTCTATGAAGTTTCTTTTATAAAGGTCTAAACTCCATTTACCATAGAGGAATGCCTATAGTTTAATCACCTCCTTAAAACCCTATATCTTAATTGTATTTCTTTGGAGATTTTAACATGACTTACAGTGATCCAAACATTTAAACTTTAGAGACATTACCATCATCTCAACTTTGTAGTGTTGTTTTAAGAACTAAGCAAGGTACAGAATTTAAAGTATACTTCAACAAATTGAATATTGGCCTAACTTCTCTTGTCTTTACTCACCAATCTATATCTTTACCATGTTCTCAGTGTGTGTAGAGAATATGGTCTTTAGGCTTAGCTCTCACTGGCTCCAAGCAGGTGACATGAGGCAAATGTGGCACCATTCCAAATCTGAACCAGCTCTTCTAAGACCTTACTCATCTGGTTTGGACCAGCTAGTCAATCAAAGTAACACAGGAGACATGTGGAGCAAAGTTTCTACTGTCTGTCACTGCTCTATAACTTAAAGTCCAGCTGCTAAATAGAACCCAGCTTAGATAATAGACCCATTATAATAAATATCTGTCTTAAGTCACTTGGTGTCAGATCATTTCTAAGCTATATTATGTCAATATAATGCCCAATACTGTGAAAGACATAATAATCATTTGACAAATATGAATCCCCTAATAACGTAAGAGATTATTTGACATTTCAATTTATTCATACTCTATTAAATACCAGAAAGAAATATGTAATTTTATTTTATATATTTTGTTTTGAAGGACAAGTACTAATGTAAATTGTTAAAGAAAACTTAAAGATGACAAGTATAAAGCCCTTGGTCTGATAGTAAATGTCAGATTCCTTCTATGATCTTTAGACATGTATGAAAATACTGTGAACATAGTATGGCATGAAGTTCTCCACATCAGATACCACAACACTAATTCGAAGTGTGATATACAGTTTCAGGGACAGATGTTTTACATGCGATGAATTACATCAGCCAGTGAACACTACTGAACTTCTTTCCCACCCGAGTCAAATATGAACAATAAGTTGTGGATAACAGAGCTGTGTTATACTGAAATAATCTTAGGCACAACTCAGTATCTCCAAAAATAATTCTAAGGCCTTAAGTGCATAATACTTGACCACAGAGAATGTCACATTACTTACAAGTCAGTTTTCTTTAGTCTATTGAGACATTCAACAGGAAGAATCATGCTCAGCCTCACACTCTCTCAGAGGACAGGGAAGACAAATTTCCCATGAGCCCCAATGAGGAGCACTCTAGAATTCAGAACTCAGAAAACCCCTTGCATGGGTGTCCTTACCTCAGATCTGGAGGGGAAGACACTACTCTTGCCTTGGAAGTTTTGCATTAGTAGCTGAACACACATTTGACAAGTACAAATTAGAGAATTTACCTATGGGGAAAATCCTTGGAAATTATTCATTAAATCTGCCTCTGTTTAATTTCTTATCAGAAAATCTAAACCAAAAAAATGTTATTTTCATTTCAATATATCACCCTTCTTAGGTTCAACCATACAACTGCTGACAACTGCTGAACTCCTAGGAACTATTAAAAGAATTCCCAATTTGCTCTCAAATATTAGGGAACCGAAATAAGGATTTATGTATCATCTATTCCGAACTTTCTTTTTTTTTTTTTTATTCCTTTTTACTTCCACACCATGAGATAACACTCCTTTTCTGTGAACTTTATACGAATCATCACTAACACAGAGGAGTTTAATATTAATCATAAATTGGAGAAATAAATATTCCACTAAATATATACCACGTATTATAAAAGAAATTTAAGTGGTCATGTAACTGCATGTTGGTAGGGGTGAAACATAATTGAGTAGTATAGGAAATGCTTGTATGTAGAAGTCATGTTGAAGCTAATGAGTAGAACATAGGAAGTAGGGCAAGGAGGTATCCTTCAGGTGATGCAAACAGCATATAAAAAGTGAGAAGTTCATTCAAGTAACAGAATGGAGAAGTCTAAAGCAGAAGGAACAAACATGCTAGGGAGAAGTGTCATAAACTTAAATGGAAGAGTGTCTGACTAATGTCTTGGGGTTAAGAAGCTCCATATTCATTTGGCTTTGCATAGAGTATGTAGACTATGTGGTTATGTTGCTTGTCCACCATATCTGGCATCCTACAGCTTTGAGAATTCTATCAATATATTTCCTGTCTTCCCTCTTCCAGATAGGTTCAGCCAGTTAGAGCTCTAACATATTGGCCAGTTCAAGGAAAATAAACCAGAGAATAAAATGAAGAGGACACAGGGGGAGGAACTAGTAATCTGGAAGACGAGGTGAAAGAGAGAGAAAACTGTATTCCTTTACCTCTTCCCCTGCTAGACACTGGGTACTACAGAGCTTCTCACCACTCTCTTCTCCCTACTCATCCCTACTTTCCTCTTTCTCTGTTTCATTTCCAACAATGTTCCCCTCTTTAGCATATTTAACTCAGGGTGGTAATAACTTTCTGCTGTTTCGAGCATCTTTGCTGGTTTTCTTTAACTCAACTCATACTTTTGGGATGGCCTTTTTTTTTTTCTATTAAACTCTTATTAATTATTCGCTCTAGTGTGCCATTTGTTTTTCATCATGTCCTTGAATACTGCAGCATTATAAACTATATTCTTAAAATTAGCATCCCATCTTAAAAGAATTGAAATGGAATTCTTAAAAGTATTTGTGTACACTCTCACGTATGGGCACATATGTGTGCTTAGGCATTTGAAAACAAAAGGTATGCTTTGATTCAGAGTTACAGAATCAGTTTGGATGCAAAATATAAATTGGATTAGAAGAGGTAAGAACACTTAAGAGCACTGACTGCTCTTCCAAAGGTTGTGAGTTCAAATCCCATGGCTCACAAGGGTGTCTGAAGAGAGTTACGGTGGGCAGGGCCAGAGCAAGAAGAAAAAGTGTCTGAAGACAGCTGCAGTGTAATTACGTATAATAAATAATTAAATCTTTTTTTTAAAAAAAAATGAAGAGGTAAGAATAGATAGAGATTTGATATTTTAGGTTAGGCTTGACATGAAACTATCTTGTATAGGAAAATAATGATGGAAATTTAGAGAAACTGCTAAAACGAAGTTGGGGTAAAAGTCTTCAAGGGTAGTATCCAATATTTTGCATATATCATCAATGGAAAGGGGATTCTTGACTGAGCTGAAGTACCTGATAAAGTTCCAGCTTTGCCTTTGGATGTGTTGAAGCTGAGAGGCCTTGAGATAATGTCCACGTGGTGATATGAAACAGACAATTAGTTAAATGATCTGAAACTGTCTGGAAAGGTCAGGATTCCAGGACATCAATTTGATGGTTTTGAGGCATATGGTAACGATCAGTACTCCTTCTTGAGTGAGGTTTCCTACAGGGTAAGAATGTGGCCCACACCCAACCCTCAAGAGCTCTAACATACTGACCAGTTCAAGGAAAATAAACCGAAGAATAGGGCAAAAGGAAGCAGAGGCTTCGGGGAGGACGTGTGTGATAGCAAGAATGTGGTGGTATGGAAGACAAGAATCAGAGGACATAAAACATAGAGTCCTACACAGCCTCTGATTTACTAAACTGTGAAAAAGTAGTTTTCCTACTGTTTTGTCATTTTTCTCTGCTTTTGACATAAAAAATGCTGTATCCTAAAGAAAGTCCTTTTTATATTTGACACCAATTTGAATCCTTAGGCTCCCTTTGGTCCTATGGACCCCTTTTGGTATCTGCCTCATCTTTATAGTCTTAAATATGCTGTACTATCCTGTACAGTTCAGGGAAACCTCTGGCTTCTTTATTACTGATTGCTCCATGCAGAATCAGTAAACCAGATGTAGCACTAAGAATTTTGGTATCTGCTAACTATTTAGTCTAAAAAATTTCTGCATTTTAATAGAGAAAAAAACCAAAAAATTTAAAAAACAAAGCACAGTTGTCAGTCAGGTGCCTATTCAGGGGCATATGTTTAGCAAATCACAATGAGATTAGGATTAACATTTGCTAATTTCCAAATTCCCTGTGGTTCCCCACATGGAGGAAGCACTGTAACCACTCAATGATGTGCCTTTCCTGATCTCTGTATCACAAACTAAATGTAGCACAAAGAGAGATTCATTAAGCACATGGAAAATATGCATATTAGAGCTTATAATGAAAAACTTGTAAGTTCAAAAAGACGAAGACGTTGTCTGGTATTTTGAAAACTGTGTGTGATCACACTTTGGATATGGTTATCATGCTTTTTTTTCTAAACTCATTGAAACCATTCTCATCCTTAACAATGTAGTCTATTCCATGGTTCTCCAGGTAACAACAACAAAAAAAATGTTTTCAGCTCTCACTTCCCTTGTATGGATAGACTGTTCATCTGTTATAAAAAGAGCAAAAGACAATCTGGAGATTTAAGTCACCCAAAGTATTCAAATAGCTTGTTTGTGTGCTGGTTTTAGTGACTATTTACCATGCACCTAAAGTGGTTCTGTAACAATTGATTCTATCCTACTAGAGAGGTGAGTACCACATTAGAAGACTCTGCTGACACGGAGAAATAACGGACATAGGTTCAAAACAATGTGTTGTATGTTAAAATCCAATTAAACTGATTAATATTATCTCGTTGTTCATGTAAAAGTATGCTTTCTATAACACTGTAGAAGCTTAGAAAGGTCACCTCACTGACTGAAGGATAACAATGTATCCAAGAAAGACTACAAATACACACACACACACACACACACACACACACACACACACACACACACACACACTAAAATAGGCTGCGGCGAATAGAGGTTTGATAAATAAAATCAAAACTAGCAAATTTATGACAAAGCCAAATTGATATGTCATTGATGTGCTACCAGGTACTTGGAGAATGATCTCAGGACAGACATCTAATAGACTGTCATTGTTTTACTAGACTGAAGATGCTGCCAAGCCAACTAACACTGCTCATACTCTCTCTTTCCCTTTGGAAAATGGTCAAATGCAAGGTTGCTCCAGGCCTCCTAGAATTTCATGTCCATCTGTTCTTCATCAATAAGAAAACTCAGGGATAGAATGTACCCCGGACCCTTAGACAACTTCATCATGATGCTGATGCCTTGGCTTCTTGTCTTGTTATAGTTCTTCCTTCATCTGTGAGCACAAGAAACCTACTAAATTGTCCACAGGAAACCATGATAAGAAAAATATAGAACAGTCAAGTCCCGGATTCTAGCTTACATGGATCATCATCACTAGGAGAATGAACTTTGTCATCCAGTGTACTTTTCCTGATTACCATAAGAATTTTGAAGTGCTTTTTGTTTTGTACAGGACTCTGAAGGTGCAGGGATTGAACGTACTTTAGAACATTGGTATGTACCAAAGCCTAGTGCCAGGCCAAGATGGATTGCTTCTTTTGGAGTTATTGACTAATGACTTCCCATAGACCTCAACTCCAAATGTTAGAAACTATTGCAATTATTATTTTTTGCTCTCCAGAATTTGATGATATTCTATTGCTGAAATCACCAAATACTTGAATCAGATGTTGGTACAATCTGACACTTACAGTCTTGGGAGTGTCATAACTACTGGCTATCTTTCATAGCACTGGAAGAATTTATGCATGCTACCAGAAGAGGAAAGTAACCATCAATAATATCCAGCTGTGAACCCTGTACGTTACCACAATAACTGGCTTGGCAAGACATGCTCACTGGTGCTACAGTAATGTGAACATCATGGATTTAACCCACCACTTTCTTATTAGGTTTAAGTCAAGATTCACTAGATAAAAAAAAAAAAAAAAAAAAAAAAAAGACAAAACAAAATAAAACTATACCTGGCACCATTACCAGGCCAAGAATCTTTGACTAGACATGTCATAGGTTCTAGAGGAGAACCTACAATTATTATGCTGCAAATGGTTTCTAATGACTTATTGTTACACCATTTGATCAATGTCTCTCTATCCTCCCAGCTGAGAAGTTTCCTTGTAGTAGATGATGAATAACACAAACACCATACCTGGCCACAGTGCTAAGAATAAAAGGCTGTAGAACACTCAGCACTAGGTAATAGACATATGCTGTGGCTCAGGGATCACTTCAGAAAGAGAAAGAGCGAGCTTAAGAGCCAGAATGGTGGATGATTACAAGGAAACACCTGAACTGATACAGGAGTTCGCAGCAATCATTACGGCATGTACAAAACCGTGCAAGCCAACGCTCCACCAAATACTAGCATGAGGAGTGGAGTCGGGCACATAATCCTACTTCTAGCTGTGAAGCAAAATGAGATGGTTAGCTCTGGGAAAGAAAGAAGCAATTTTTTATAAGAGTGTAACCCCTGATAAGACAACCATTCTCTGGTTGAAGACCACACATCAGAGAATATTTGAGCAGTACGAATTGTTTTGAAGGGTATAATTTAAAATATTAAAAGGCATGTAGATGTATGGATAGGGACGGAGAACTGATCTGGGACAAGCTGGTTAAGGGAAGTTCGTATGTTCAATTGATGATGTATGAAAATCAAAACTCTCAAAGAAGCATTTTTAAATACTCTCTAAAATAAATAACTTGACCCATTGAATCATCTTGTATCATTTGTATTTGATAGTAGAGTCTGAGTCTACCCTATGGATGAGTGTCAATAAACAATCCTTAAGTATTATGATTCAATTTCAGTTGGAATGTATTAGAAAGTATACAATCATCAATGGCTACATATGGTATTCTGGGAATACAGAGACAAACAACTTAAAGTAACTCTAGAACACAAAGGAAATTATCTTTAATGAGCCAAAGTGTTGGGTCTATTTGATTGATCCCAGCATAGAGATTAACAAACACAAGTTTTAAGTGAAACTACAGAAAGGCTAATAGGGGTGTCTGTATCATACAAGCTTATTTCAGTAAAGCAAGCCTAGGATCTCAAAATGTCTCATATTGAATTACCAGGCTGTCCTAACGATCTATTTAATCTTCCAGTATCTGGTGCCCAATGAATCTTGGCAAGGAACTGAAGGACTTAACACCTTCTGGAAAGCTATTCTCCCCTTTGCAGATGGATTTTTGCTTTGACAAATTCAATACCTTGCTAATTGCAATCTTCATTCTTTGGAAATCAAAGTCAAGAGATTCCCTTGACAATCTTCAAGATCCTGACCCCTTTTCTCAAGGAACCAAAGGTCAAAGTGAAGTTCTTTCACAGCACTGGTTGCATTCAGACACCAAGAACAGCAGGGATTTCCTGATTAGAAACGTGGGCAAGCCTGAATTATATGCTCAGAGATGTAGCCAAATGTGCTGGAAAGAAGAGAGATTCAGCAAACAAGGCCCCCTGCTAGTGTCTCCAGCCTGCTCACACCATTCCTGCTTCTCAGTCAGAATTGGCATGATTGAATTTCATTGAGGTTGACCTGTTACTTCAGTCTGTTTCTCATTTGCATCCTCTCCTGCCTCTGGGTCTTGGCATGTTTGCTCTCTGCTGTTCCTGGTGTGTAAATACCATGATTTCTTTAGAATATGCCAATGTGTCCCTCAGACATTGGGTAAGCATGTTTTCTTTAAGAGACTGGTCACAGGACTAAAGAGATGGCTCAGTGGTTAAAAATATTTGCAGCCTTTGCAGAGCACCCAGGATTAGTTTGCAACACCAATATCAGGCAACTCATGGCTCTCTGCAACTCCAGTTCCAACACCTTCTGGACCCAAGATATCTGTTATCCACTAAGGACTCAATGGATGTACATGAGTAAATCATAACGCATCTGTGATTTTCAGAAGCAAACAAAACAAAACAAAAAAAACCAGTCATGTATTTATGCCGCCCACAAGCTTTGCTGTCACAGTCATGACCTCAGCATCTTAAGCCACCAGCAAAATAGCTTTGTTTTCAAACTCTTATTCTGTGTATTCTTAACTCTTTTTTCCTACTTGAACTTCACCTTGGGAGAAAGTAAAGGAAAAGGTGGCCCAGTGACTGTGATAGATGTATTTGATATGGTAGTGGGACATGGCACATCTACAGATGTCTTCCATTTCCTCTCCTCTCCACCTGGCACACTGTTACTGGGGACACACTGGAGGCTTGTGCTGTTCATTTATATCCCAATAAATACCTTGATCACATGAGATTTTTTATACTAATTTTTTTTAACTAAAAGCTTGTTAGTTCTTATACCTGAAACTTTGTGACTGGGCATTTTAAAAGTTATTTACGTTCACTTATTATTTAAATATTAACAGTTAAGGGGCTAAGGAGAGATGAGTCTGTGCTTAAGAGCACACACTGCTCCAATAAAGAGAGGTTTGAAGTTCGAGTCCCAGGCATCCACATTAAGGTGATTGCAATAGCCTGTAACCACAGCTCGAAGACTCTAATCCCCTTTTCTGGGCTTCATAGTTATCTTCCTCCAACACACAAACACACACACACACACACAGACACACAGACACACACACACACACACACCAAATAAAAAATAGAAATAAATAAGCAAATAATTCATAAAAATCAGTTGAATTGAACACTGCAATACAAATATGCTGGTTTTTCTTCAGTTGCCAGTAGGTCCTCACTGGTGAATCAAGTTTTTTTCTCCTCTCATCTCAGACTATTAGGACTCCTCTTCCCATGTGTCCAATACACAGGTAATTTTTGCCTTGGGTTTTAGTACTATCTCTGGAAAAATCCTTACTGTTTCCTGGGACAAGTATTGTTAACAAAGTTTCTTGTATACAAGAAGAAAGAAAAGTATATCGTTGGTATTTCTTTGTTCTCTATTAAATTTGATCTTATCTATTAGTTATAAACTGTTCAAAACTCACTAATGGCTACTAAGTTTCAGAAATCTCAAATTTTCCATTGTTAGAATCAAAAAGAGAAACCATAGATTTTGTTCATATAATCAGTATACACAGCCTGTCCTTCCTGCAAATATCTCCTGGTCAAGCTATGGAGTTCAAGATAGGAAGTTTAATTGTTACCTCTGGAAGCTCATGAAAATAAGACCAATATGCCCCAGTGAATTAGAGAAAGAACCACTTAGAAACAAGTAAACACTTAAACTATAGCAGCATGGCCAATAAATTTCTGACTACACAATCAAGTAGAAAAAAAACAAGAAATAAATTCAGTCTTGAAACAATAAGATACTCATTATTCAGGTACATATAGAGAGACTGGTACATACACATAGACACATATGTATATACAAATATACAAGATGAAAAGTCAAGAAAATCTTTCTAAATACTTATCTTCCAACTCCTGCAACCAATAAAATCTCTCTCTCTCTCTCTCTCTCTCTCTCTCTCTGCGTGTGTGTGTGTGTGTGTGTGTGTGTGTAAAATTTCTTTTCAACAGCAGAGATGAATTTAAATAGAGTAGAAGCAATGTAAACCAGAACACAGGGAAATCAACACATAGCAGTGGAGAAAGTCTGACGCTGATAGGCAGAAGAGCATGGTCCTAACCTCGGCTTTCAAGTAGCAGTAGATACAATGGACATTGGATGGGTTAAACTAAGGATCAACATTTAAAAGCATTTTGGAAATACTCCCTTCCCAAGCTGTGTTTAAGCTTGTATTAAACACAACAACAAGCAGAATGGACAATAGAGTAACCTTGCTTTAAACATAAGTAATGTGGCCCTAATTTCACTTATGTCAATTATACATAAATATTTGAGTTGTGCATTCTGATTAAATTACCCGAGTCTACATTTCCCTTTGATAAGAATCTGTGGGTGGCAACTTAGCTATTCCTAACTGAATATTGGGTCCTATAATTACTAAGAAATCCTTGCAAGACATGGTCATTCTGGAAGATTTGGGAAAGGAAAATTGTAGTCTTAATATAACCATCTTAGTGTCTGAGCCAGTGATAAAAATGCACATGATATGAAAGTAAATTCACTATCTTCCACTTCATCAACTTTGGGTAACTATATTTCATTATGTGATAAGGAAATCACTGAAAAAAACCTGAAATGAAAATCTACAAGCCATAAACATCCTCACTCTAGCTCCAAGAATCAAATACGAGGAGAAAGCAGCATTATTGCTATGAATCAAAATATATGGGATTGTGAGCAAACATGGATCTCAACTCTAAAACACAAGAATATACAGAAATTTAAACACCACATACCCAGGGATGGCATGACCTTGTGCCAACACTGGGGGACCATTTCCCTCCCTGTGCCTTAGCTCTTTCTTGAGTGTGGAAATTGGTTATCTGGCTGTTAATTTGTGTCTGTGGCAGTATATAAAAGACTCAATAACAACAAATCCTTTCACCCTGAGTTTTTTAACCCCACCTTACGGAATTCATCTAAATATAATCTGTGTTTAAATTCACTCATAAATGGAGCCTCATGGTCTACATGGAGCCTAATTGGAGAATTAGTATTGTTTCAAAAGCTTCGGCATTGTCTCAAAATGAGCTGACCTCAGTGTGACATGCATATCTAATTTCCTTCATGGTTGTATAAAGTAAGCAAAGGAAACATTCTCAACCACTTCTGACAGCTTTTATCTCAAGCTATTCAACAAATGTTTTCCATCCATTTGTGTCAGAAAGTTGATTGAACAAAACAGCCAGGGGAAGTAGAAGAAACATTCATTACCTACCAAGAGAATAAAGGATATTTAAAATGAATGGATAGTTGACACAAAAGGAACACTGGGAAGAATTGCATACACACTCTTTTATTGTAAAATTGGCAGGTGTGTGTGTCAAACTATACCATCAAAGACAAGAATTCCTACTGCATTCATTACAATAGTGGCTCTCAACCTTCCTAATGCTGATATAGTTTCTCATGTTGTAGTAATCCCCCAACCATAAAATTATTTCACTGCTACATGATAAGTGTCATTTTGCTACTGTTATGAATCATAAATATCTGATATGCAGAAAATCTGATATGTGACCCCCAGAGGGGTCATGACCCCCAGTTTGAGAACTGGTGCATTGTAGAGATAGCTGTCATTCTTCACCTTGGTTAAATGGACCAGTCCAAATACCTACGTTGGTCTTCCCTTGGCAATCTTAGCACACGTTGTTTGGATATTTTCTAAGTAACTCTCTATGTGCAGAAAAATGCCTAGAACAAATCATTTTAAATGAAGAATGATTATTTTGGCTTATTGTTTCAGAGAATGCAGTTCAAGTTCAGCTGGTACCAAGGAACCTGGGGCAATGCTGAATATCATGGCAGGAGGCACAAGGTGCAGCAACATTTCTCACTCAATGGTGGCCAGGAAGCAGTGAAGAGTAACAAAAACGGCTCATTATAAGGTCTATCTTTCCAGAACACACCCCCAGTGACATACACTTCCCAACAAGGTCACATTTTCCAGTTATAATACTTTTCCTCTGCTTACTCAATCATTCAAATTTTTATTCCATCAGCGGCTTAACCCATTAGCGAAGGCAGAGACATTGTGATTCAACCACTTTGAACAAAACAACTCCTCTGAACAGTTTGTGTTGGGGAACATACATTCAGTAGAGGAGACTTTAGGAGTGGGGTGGATGAAGCTATCTCATGTCCAAAACTGTTTGCTTTATATCTGCTAGAAATCACTCTTCATCCATGGTGTTCATCAGGTTCTGAAATTGCTTGTAAGCTCAATAGAGGCCATTACAAAGTCCACTGCCAACATCTTTCTGGTTCCTACAATTCTGAATAGGCCTATGTAGGAATTGGATATTCTTATTTAAATCAGCTAGACCCACTGAAATCTCTGAGTGATACTATGAGATTTATCACTATGCTTGTCATAGAAACCAACACTTGGCTGATTTTCACAGGTTGATGCTGGCTTTATTTTCTTTAGATTAGAACTAAGAAAAAGGTCCAGAACATGACTGCTTGGATTTGAATCTGAGCTTTATTAGTGAATTGTCATTTATCGTAGATACATGTAGCAACAATTAAAGAAAAAGACGCCATGAATTTTGGAAGAGAAGAAGAGCAGATAACATGGGAGGGCCTAGGAGGAGGCAAGAGAGGGGGGAAATATTATAATCTACTTTAAATATTATAGCACTTTAATTCTAAAGAAAAAAGAAAAAAATTAAGTAACATTTGTATATGCCTATATCCGTATGCAACCACTGCACTAGTGTCACCTCATTGTTCCTGGAAGCTACTACAAGAGGGGATATTTATCAATATTTATCGAAATCTCACTAGGTATTTGTTATTCTGTTCTTGTCCAGCACCACCTATCAGCCCAGCCTCATATACTCTTTCTCCCTTTATGGACTCCTCAGTACCACCAAAGCCCTACCTTTCTTTAATTCTGTAACATTTTTTCATTGCCTTCATGATGAAGATATAAGCTTCCTTTATATCTTTGTCCCCCTGTCACTCTACTGATGTCCCTTTACCTTACATGGTGTCAGGAGTGGGGCTTAGCTTATCATCTTTGCTATCTGAATCTTCCAAGCTCAATCAAGGAAATTGTCATAGGATCCAAACCTCTTTCTCCATTGAACCCCACTAAACTGAATATTTCTTCTAAATGACCTCTTTTCGTTCATTTTGCTTATCTTTTTTTACTAATGAAGACTATTATAAAGGGAATTTTTGATAAATATATGACTTAAGACTGAATCTGTGGGTGAAGGATGATTACATAAGTAACATTCTGCATCATATCTGAATTGCCTCCTAATATAGGCTAATTCTACCCATTTATATTTCCTGATGGAAAAGAAACTCTCCAAGACAAGTTGAATGGTGTATTAATTTCACATATTTTAGAAACAGCCAAGGTCTTATGAACCAGGGGGCATTTCCAACCATATGCTTTTCGTGTCCTGGTTCAGCTGAAATGGTCTGGAAGTAATTGTAAGGCCAGTCTTTTCTGGGATGTCAATATACATTTATCAAGGTTTCCAGGCAGTAAGTTTCTCTTTTGAAATCTTAAAAGATGTGACTCTTGGCACTACTCTATAAACATTAGATTATTTTGTTGATTTTTTTTTTAATTTTTTGCTTAAGAACTATCATTTGCTTCATCTGCCATGATAACTTTATAATGTCCTTGAGGCAATCCAATACACAAACTACTTGTGTCTCCGTACTTCAAATTCATTACAATAAGAACCCTGAATTTTAAAAGAAATAAGAATAAACCTTTATGAAAGCTAAGAGGCAGGACAAACGGACAACATTCATTGTCGTAAGATGACATTCTCATCCAATGGATGAGTCTCCTTTTCTTTACATCTCTTCTTCCTTTTAGTGAAGTTTAATTTATTCTCTTTTTAAAGGCATCAACTGAATTTTTTTTAGGCCATAATTCTTAATCATGTGATGACTAGTTTCAAGGTGGTGCATATAATTTACCTTCAACCACAATAAATGTACTGTCTTAACAAAGCCCACTACCATTGCAAGACATAAGACCTTTAAGAATGGGTAGATGAGGGAGGAAATATTCAGGAATCAAATGCACAAAGGAAAACAGTAGCTCAAACTATGGTGTCTTGATTGAGAATGAACCTAACTGGAAAGATGTCGTAGGAGTCCCTTGCTGATCCACACTGACCTTGGGGTATAAGAAGAGCACACAGGTGAATGAGTCCTAGTGATTCCCAGAGAGCCATATGAATGGAAATAATCTGGATGTCATTAACCAGGAGTTTAATAAGATGGTTCCAAGTCACTGGGGAAAGGATGAGAGAATTAGTAGTAATAGGAGGCCAGGGCTCAAATACAGTAGTCTCATCACTGGGAGAAAATTGGCAGCCTCCCAGTAACAGAAGCAGAAACCTATAAATAAAAGGAATCCAACTATTTCAGTATAAGTACAAATGCATTTGCAGAAGATCCATGTAGAACTTTTCCAGACTGCCACAGGGAAGAACTACAGAAAACCATTAAGTGTATGGGCTGTTTGAATCCTATCCTTAACTAACACGTGTAATTTTGGAAAGGTCACTTGTGTCTTGAATGATTCCTATTTGTGTCATTTAGTATACTTTCAGTGGTAATTGACAAACCAAAGTAACCTTGGATGGACATTTAAGGAAGGTGAGGACATTGGATTGAAAACATGTCCTACACTGTGTCTTCGTGACAAAACATGTATGGTTGTGTCATCTTGTGCTTATTTACTCTTGTATTGACATAAAATGGAACATTTGTTTCTGAGACCACCCTCTTAATCCTAAAGACTTTGTTTCCAAGCAATCCAGGAACAAGAATTTTCCAAAATTATATCATGTGCCTACACTTCAGTCAATTCATGGACCTAGACTCTGCTTCATGCAGAAGACATTGGTCCTGAGCTCCTGAACAAATTAATAGTAAGGGCTGAAGTTCTCATCCACCAGTGAACTCTCTCATAGAGATAGGGTGCTATTCCTGGGCTGCAAACTAGACTGCATTGAATTCAAGTGTCCTGAGACAAATAGAACCTAAAGAAACAGGAAACAGGAACTATCAGCAATGTTAACATAGCTTCTCAACTTGTAAAAGGGAACAATAATTGTACCAACTTTGGAAGTTTAGGAAAAGATTAAGAGTTAATGCATGCCGGACAGTAGTGGCGCATGCCTTTAATCCCAGCCCTTGGGAGGCAGAGGCAGGTGGATTTCTGAGTTCAAGGCCAGCCTGGTCTACAGAGTGAGTTCTAGGACAGCCAGGACTACACAGAGAAACCCTGTCTCAAAAAACCAAAAACCAAAAACCAAAAACAAACAAACAAACAAACAAACAAAAAAAGAGTTAATGCATAGGAAGCACACAGCACACCCTCTAGGTCCTAGGATAATAAATTCAAGGTTGTTGTCCTGCCATTATTACAGCTATCATTACTATCCTGCCTTTTCCACTTGTATCTTCTATGAGAACCCCACATGCTCTATTTATCCCTCTACGCAATTAATCCCTGATGGCTGATTGCTGAATTGGCTTAGGAATTTAATTATTGACCCTGGATTTGCACGGGTATTAGCTCAAGAAAGTAGTGTGCTACTGCTATCCTTTACAAGGGGCTGTGCAAATTACACAGAGGTCAACAAACATAATTGAGGCCATTGCTTTAATGCTAAAGTTCTTTTAGTTTGGGAGAACTGAATGTCTGCACACATTCCTCTTTGAGAATTTACCAGGCATCATTGCCTATACCAGACACACAGTGAAGGATGCACAGTAAAGTAAGATGAAGCCACTTTGCCAAGTTTACTACATGATATCCACCAGCATGACCAGCACACAGGTGATATCCAATGAGCTCAATAAGTTGAAGTAGCATCTCATGAAAATATCATAATAATCAATGAAAAATATTTGTGATGTATGGAGATATTGATAAAGCTGTTTTCAAAGTTGACAAGATAAGATAGAAATACTAATTCAAATTGGGGAGCAATTTGGTATACTTTCTCAGAGGAAATGAAATTGAGATGGGGTGAAGGGTCTTACATAAATTCCAGCCAATGAGTACATATGCTCAGTTTCCAGCATCCAGATGTATTCATGTATCCTGTTTGTCTATTCTACACATGAAATTATTTTAGACAGTTAAACTTTATCAATTGTTTGTCTTGGAAGGCTTTCTGATTTTCCTTGGATAAAAACTGGAGTTCATGGAAGTTTTCACTAACTATCACATACTCTGCCTATTAGGTAATAAGCTCTGTAACAGAATATCAGATGAAAGACATCTGAAGCCAGCATCCAGACTTGCTTCCCACTGCATGGATCTATAATTTCTTGATGAGGCAAGGCTATGTTTGACATAGTTTCCTGTGGTCTTCAGAATTTGCCTTTTCAGGCCACATAACCCTGGTATTTATTATTTCACATTTAGTTTGCCTTTGGTAATGAAAATGGCTTAAAGATAACAAGATGAATACTTGGGGGTTACAGAAAATCTGGCTTCACTTCTGAGCCAGGAATAACTTGTAGTACAAGTTAGAAATTCAAAGCAATAGGGCTTAAAAGGGGAAAATCAGCATGGCCCTGTGGTTGTAAGCGACCATTGCTGTGAAAACAACATTGTCACCAACTGGTATAATGTTTTATCATTCATTATCATGCCTGGCCCAGGGCATATTATACAAATATAGGCAACATAGGAACATATTATGCATGGCAGGGGTAAGGTAATGAATTTCATTTCTCCAGACTTGCAGTCATTGTCATATATTTTAGTAACAAAAGACAGAGTCTCTAGCTCTAAGCATTCCAAGTATGTTTTTATAAATTTTGTCTCAACATATAGTTCTCAACATTTTAAATAAGAGGGGTAATAGAAATAGCTCTAACATAGAGTGATTTCTACAATGTTTTGACAGTATTTGTCATAATTCTCATCACATGTGAAACTTAAAAGATCCTCATTCTACTATAGAGGTAAAAGCATTCTTCAAGTATAAAAAAAGAAATCTGGGTAACTTGAGACTTATTTAGGAAATTTAATCATTCTATTGATATGTTAGAGTTCGTTTTCCAACTGAAATTTAAATTTAAGCCAACATTTGTAACTGATAAAGACAAATAGATATGAAATAAACACAACTACATTAGTGCAGTTTTGTATTTTTTTCTTTGTATAAAATAAACATATGTCTAACTAGAAAAAATATAATAAAGTTAAGGATCTGAGAAGTTCCCCATGTTAAATGATTTACATTAAAAATATGAAGATATAACCCTCCAAGTATTTTAATAATTACCATAGTAATTCCAACATGTGGGAGGTAGCAACTTCAGCTATATAGTAAGTTTAAGTAAGCCTTGGATACATGACAGTCTTCTACACAAAGAAAAAAGATTAAATTGGGATTGAGATTGACTAGGAAGACAGGGGATAAGGAGCACATGCAGTAAATAAGTTATCAGCATCCAGCATGCTCTGTGTGCTTATGCTGAATGACCCACTACTGTACCTCCACATGCTGTCTTGGTCACTGCCTTTATTACTCCCTACTCCTCCTAAGGAGGAGTCTAAGGAGAATTATTTTTCAAATACACAGGAACTGATGCAGAATTCACCCTCTTAAATTCCTTTCTTCCAATTAGGAACAATAACTATGACTTAAAATCTGCTGCAATTATTTTGACTGTGTTCTCTATACCCTTCCTTCAACTCTTTTTTTTTTTTTTTTTGTAACAACAGCAAACATTTATTAAGTATTGATTATTCATCATGGGTCAGGGACTGTGGAAGCATTCTTCAGTCATTACAGGATTCAGAATTCACTTTCTGCAATTATCATCCAACATTATGAATAAGAAAGTGAGTCGTTAAAAAATTAAATGGCCATAGTCAGTACATAGACTTGATTTTAATCCACCAGGGAAGAACACTGTGTTTGCATCCAATCAGAATACAGATATGAAATTCAATACTGTCATTTTAAATAACTGAAAAGTGAGCTTCTTCCATCCATTCATGGAAGAGTTGTCACAAAAGGAGACATCAGTGATGATCATGTAGGTAATACCGTAAATACTGCATGACTTGCTGGAGCTGGAGTAAAGGGAAGTTTTTAGGTTTCAGTTGCATATCTGAGAGGGTTCTTGTTACTCAGTCTATACAGTAAGTAAAACCAATGCGATTTGTTTCTGTCTGAAACGAATGGACTATATCCAGTGTACACATTACCTGAATATGTCAAAATTACTGCACACTTTTTTCAAATGTTGGCTTCTAATACAAAGGTTATGATCATCTGTTCTGTTCCACTAGATGTTGCTTTCAGAAACAATCATTTCTGTTCATTCATATCCATTTTGAAAAGTGTTAAGTGACTCTGGATCTTTTCTCGTGATGATCATGTTGGAAGCTCATGCTGTGGTTGCTGAGCATCTTGAAAGTACAATGAGTGGTTCCAAGTACACATCCCTCTCTGCTGTCTCTAATAGAACTACTTAAATAACAAATAATAAAATATTTTAGGTTCCATTTTTCATTTTATAGTATATATTATTTGAATACACATATGCATGTTAAATTTTCTTAATTTTTTCAAGATGTATCATATTTCAGGAAATAAAGGTAGTATTCGAAGACAAAATAAAATGTAGATAAGTTAAGAATGTAAGCAACATTTATGAAATGCATAAGTAAGTTGTTTGAAAATATAAGTAAATAAACACTGATTTTATATTTTTTCTGATTTGTTTAAATTTTTCCTTATTAATTTTACTCCAACATAAGTATTCAAGGTAAAAATAAATGAACTATGTTTAAGCTAAATATTTTAATTTTAAAGAGTAGTATAACTTTTATATTTCCATTTTAAGAACTCACATGCTAGAAAGCACATATAATTACTATTGTAACATATAAATCTAATTTCAAATAGAAGGTTTTTTTTAGAGATAGAGAAAATTTCTTTCAAAGTTTGAAAATGTTCTTAAATGTTACATTTCATTATCTTTTAAAAGACATGTTCGCCAGGCAATGGTGGCGCACACCTTTAATTCCAGCACTTGGGAGGCAGAGACAGGCACAGGCAGATTTCTGAGTTCGAGGCCGCCTGGTCTACAGAGTGAGTTCCAGGACAGCCAGGACTATACAGAGAAACCCTGTCTCAAAAAACCAAAAAAACTGATAAGCGGATATTAGCCCAAAAGTTCAGAATGCCCAAGTTTCACTTAACAGTAACCGCCGGACTGAGAGTGAGGTCCCAGATGGAGGAGTTGGAGGAAGGTCTGAAGGAGCTGAGGGAATTTGCAGTCCCGTGGAGGGAGCAAGAGCGTCAATGGGGCCTGACCCCCCCCACCCCCCGGTCGTCCTGGGGTTTGGACCACCAACCAAAGAATACACATTTATGGACTCATGGTTTGGACCACATATGAGGCAGAGGATGACCTCGATGGACATCAGGGAGAGAGGAGAGGCCCTTGGGCCTGAGGATGTTAGAGGCCCCAGTAAAGGGGAATGTCAAGGCGGGAATATGGGGATGGGTGGGCGGGTGAGTGGGGTGGAATTCCCTCATAGAGGCGGGTTGGGGAGGGGATAGGGGGTTTCCAAAGAGGAGACCCAGAAAAGGGGAGACATTGCAAATGTAAATAAAGTATCAAAAAAAATTAAAAAAGAAAAACAAAAAAACAAAACAAAACAAAAAGACATGTTCATCAGATGTCAAAAATTTTACTCACACTTTTTGGAGGTTACTTATTGAAATTGTGTTTTATTAAGGCAGAATACAAAAGACACAGTGCTAATGGCTGTAGGACATGTTTCCTTTTTAACTGATAGAGGTGACACTGCAGAGCATTTTGTCTTTGTTTAATATTACTTTGGAAATAGAGTACAAGTATATAACATGGAGTAAATGCTTCAGATAAAGCTGATTCTGAAAATGCACCCTAAAATATTTTGAATTTTTCCTCCCACCCTTTCTGTTCATTTTCCATCCTGGACCATCTTTCTCTCTTCCCTCCCTCCTTCTCTGTCTCCCTCCCATTCTCCTGCCTACCAGCCTCCCTCTTCTCTTTCCTTTCCCCCTCCCTAAATCCTTTTTTAATTATTTATTTATTTTTTGATACTTTATTTACATTTACAATGTTTCTCCCTTTCTAGGTCTCCTCTTTGGAAACCCCCTATCCGCTTCCCCGCCTCTATGAGGGTATTCCCCCTCCCACTCACTTCCTTATTCTCACCTTGACATTCCCCTTTACTAGGGCCTCTAATACCCTCAGGCCCAAGGTCCTCTCCTTCCCCTGAAGACCAACTAGGCCCTCCTCTGCCACATATGTGGTCCGAGCCATGGGTCCCTCGATGTGTATTCTTTAGTTGGTGGTCCAGCCTCCAGGAGGACCGGGGGGTGGGGGGTAGGGAGGGTCAGGCTGGTTGACACTGTTGCTCCCTCCATGGGGCTGCAAACTTCCTCAACTCCTTCAGTCCCTTCTCCAACTCCTCCATCTGGGACCTCACTCTCAGTCTAGCAGTTACTGCGAAGTGAAACTTGGCTATTCCGACATTTTGGGCTAATATCCACTTATCAGTGAGTACATACCATGTTCGTTCTTTTGTGACTGAGTTACCTCGCTCAGTATATTTTCAAGTTCCATCCATTTGCCTGTGAATTTCATTAAGTCATTGTTTTTAATAGCTGAGTAGTACTCCATTGTGTAAATGTACCACATTTTCTTTATCCATTCCTCTGATGAGGGACATCTGGATTGTTTCCAGCTTCTGGCTATTATAAATAGGGCTGCTATGAACATAGTGGAGCATGTGTCTTTATTACATGTTGGAGCATCTTCTGGGTATATGCCTAGGAGAGGTATAGCTGTGTCCTCAGGTAGTATTATGTCCATTTTTCTGAGGGTCCGCCAAACTGATTTCCAGAGTGGTTGTACCAGCTTGCAGTCCCACCAACAGTGGAGGAATGTTCCTCTTTCTCCACATCCTCGCCAGCATCTGCTGTCACCTGTTTTTGATCTTAGCAATTCTGACTGGTGTGAGGTGGAAATCTCAGGGTTGTTTTGATTTGCATTTCCCTGATGACTAAGGATGTTGAGCATTTCTTTAGGTTCTTCTCAGCCCTGTGAATTTCCTCAGTTGAGAATTCTCTGTTTAGCTCTGTTACCCATTTTTTGATAAGGTTATTTGGTTTTCTGGAGTCTAACTTATTGAGTTCTTTGTATATATTGGATATTAGCCCTCTATTGGACTTAGGATTGGTTAAGATCTTTTCCCAATCTGTTGGTGGCCATTTTGTCCTATTGACAGTGTCCTTTGCCTTACAGAAGCTATGCAATTTCATGAGGTCCCATTTATCGATTCTTGATCTTAGAGCATAAGCCATTGGTGTTCTGTTCAGGAACTTTTCCCCTGTACCCAGGTGTTCGAGAGTTTTCCTCACTTTCTCTTCTATTAGTGTATCTGGTTTTAGGTGGATGTCCTTGATCCACTTGGACTTGAGCCTTGTACAGGGAGATAGGAATGGATCAATTCTCATTCTTCTACATGTAGACTGCCAGCTGAACCAGCACCATTTGTTGAAAATGCTGTCTTTTTTCCACTGGGTGGTTTTAGCTCCTTTGTCAAAAATGAAGTGACCATCAGTGTGTGGGTTCATTTCTGGGTCTTCAATTCTATTCCATTGTTCTACCTGCCTGTCATTGTACCAATACCATGAAGTTTTTTATCACTACTGCTCTGTAGTACAGCTTGAGGTCAGG
>CM052712.1:36313573-36373989 GCA_028551405.1 Uromys caudimaculatus | reverse complement strand
CGGAAGCTGCTGGCCGTCAGTCTCTGTGGCCCGCAGAAAGCAGGCAGAGTCAGTGAGCTCTGGGGACGCTTTGCCCCTGCTATGGGCTTTTCTGCGTTCCTGGGAGAGAGAGGATTTTCTCCCGGAGCTGCTTGTCTATGGAATCCTAGTGTCCCAGGCAGAAGTTTCCTGCCACAGCCGCCCGCTTTTGGGATCCAGGGGGGTTTCTAGGCCCGCCTACCTCGGTCACTGTGTCTCGCGGGTTCGGGGCACTACCTGGTGAGCTGTGGGGCATGTCTTTGGCCCTCTGCTGGGTCTTGCAATCTCCTGAGAGGGATCTTTGTCCCGGCGCTGATTAGCTGTGGGGCCCTGTGGCCCAAGCTGAGGTTTCCCCCTGCTGTTTTTTCATTAAGAGCTATTGAGTTCTTTGAAAATCTTGTTTTTCATCCTAAGTATAACATGCATGATCCTACTTAGATTATATATTAAGTCAATCTTTTCTCCGTGCTTTTTCCTGCATCCTCAGAAGCCCTTGTCTCAGTCTCTGTCCTGGGTGCCAACTCGAATCAAGTCTCTTTCAATGACGCTGTTTTAAAAGCATATTTTTTTCTTCTAAATTGACTGAGCTTGCTTGGTCTATGATTTCCCACAGAAAACTTGCATCCACACACTGCCAATTAATGCTGGACTCAGTCATTGGTCCACGGTGATATCATTTCTGATTAAGTATTAACACACTTTGACACAGAGCTGTCGGTGTCAATTAGTTTAGATCAAGCTGAAATGTCAAGCCACTTAGGCGTGGCTTATCCACAGCTAATGCTGAAAGTAGGGGTCAAATGGCCTAAATCTACTAAAGAGGAAACTCCCATGGTGCTCAGTGGGATGCTGGGTACGAAGAACCAACCTCATCCAAATATGCGAAACATCGTTCAGAGAGATCTAAAAGCCCTTTCCTAAGAACACACATGCAAGTCACCAGGGGGTAGGATGCCTCTCTTCTGTGTTTATCTCGCCATGTCCAGGAAACTACAATGGGTCCTGTATATGATAAGTAAGTCCTCACTGTTAACTGAGGAGAAGCAACCTCCACACCCTACAGAGGCACCGGCAGTCATATTTGGCTGACAAAAGCTAGAAGAAAGCTTAGATGACAAACTGTGAAGATTGGAAGAAAGGTTCCTAAACAGTAACTGAGGTAATGATGGTAAATATGACTTGTGCAGATGGGATCATAACTTCATAACAAAATGTATGTAATTATCTCTGATGTTTCTGTGGTTTAGATAATACCCTCACCATTCTTGTGTTACATGCTTGATGCTCAGAGTAGCACTGTTGGTGAGGACAGGCATTCCAAGGGGCCCAATAACAGATCCTTTTAAAAAAACAAAAAATCCAACTTATTAATAATATATTTAATATAATATAATATTAAATACTATAATATTTAGTATTATTGTGTTACAATATATTAATATAATATATTTTAATCTTGTTTCCCCTCCTCCAACTCCTCCCATATCCTCCCCATCTTCTTTTATGTTCTCTCTCCCCGCTCCCTGCCCCTCTCTCTGACAGGTCTTTAGATAAAAAGAAACATAGCCTTGAAGGCAATCACTGGTATTTTCTCTCCCCCTTCCTCCTTGTGTTCTGTGGCTCCTGCTAAGGGGATGAGTACTTTTGCGCCTCCACGCACCGCAGCCATGACTGCTGCCTTAATAAGACCGAAGCAGGGGAGTCAGTCAATCTTAGCCTAGAACTTCCTCAGGAAGAATTGTATATGCCAAGGGAAAGCTGACCAATGCGATGTCAAATTTCATACTAATATTTTCATATTTGTCTTTGAGGAGCGCCGTTTTGGCCTTAAGGACAAATGACTTTGGAGAGCCTTTCTGGAACTAGACATAATGCTATATAAATATTGAATTATGATGTAATATATAATAAATGCTTGTTAATGTTTGCTATATCACAGGTAATGTTTTACATAATCATTTTCTATTAACTTACTCAGTATTCACAAGAGTTCGTGCTTGGACTTGTTCCTATTTTAGAGATAAGGAAGTGAAGCCTGTTGCCTACATTCAGGTAAAAGGTGGTAGCGGAGCAGCGAAAATTGCTGTTGGATCACTGAAGTGCCTATGTGTGGTGATAGATTTGTCTGAGTCTGTGGAACGTACACTGAGAGTGAGCTCTTGTGGAAACACAAGTTTGAAGTAAGAATGGTTTGTCACATTAAATTTATTCATTGTAATGAAAATTCTACACGGGGGTTGGGGAGGGTGGGAGGGACATGTTAAGACTGGAAGAACCTGAGAGCTGAGGGAAGAGAAACATGAGAAATGTTGGCAGTTCTGTTCAATGGCATGTGTCTACATGTCTCTCTGTGTCTCTCTGTGTCTCTGTCTCTCTGTGTCTCTGTCTCTCTGTGTCTCTGTCTCTCTCTCTCTCTGTCTCTCTCTCTCTGTCTCTCTCTCTCTGTCTCTCTCTCTGTCTCTCTCTCTCTCTGTCTCTCTCTCTGTGTCTCTGTCTCTCTGTCTCTGTCTCTCTGTCTCTGTCTGTCTCTCTGTCTCTGTCTCTCTCTGTCTCTGTCTCTGTCTCTGTATCTCTCTGTCTCTTTTCCTTTCCCTCTCTCTGTGGGTTTCTGTCTGTCTCTCTGTCTCTGTCTCTCTCTGTCTCTGTATCTCTCTGTCTCTCTATTTCTATGTCTCTGTCTCTTTTCCTTTCCTTCTCTCTGTGTGTTTCTGTCTGTCTCTCTGTCTCTCTCTCTCCTTGCATATTCTTCTTTCCTTTATTCATTTAGCTAACAATCTAATAAACATAAATCTCATAACCATTTCATAAGCATAACCTATATAATATTCCAGAAACTACATAGGCATGCACTCTTAAATTTCTTTGAGGTCAGATAATTAAAAGGAATTAAACTGCCATGTGGTAAGTTCTCAGGTGAAGGGAACAGCATAGAACTCCATGAGCTTCCTGAGAAGCAGCAGCTCAGAGAGGCACTGTGCAGGCAGAGAGTAAATTCATTGATCCACCTCGGGTAAGAATACTGGCTTCCCCAACTGCAATGATGGTATCTAATGTGATATTCTGAATAAATTTATATTGAAAGTATATATACATATTTGAACTATACATATAAATTCTTAGTATAAAATTTAATCAGGAAGAATATAAAAGAAAAATAAATATATCTTTTCTTTATCTAAACCTCTCTCATCTCAGATAATTTTGACTATATGGATATGTAGACCCTCAAACATATTTATACAAATCATGTATTGTACATGTGTATATATTATATATAATACATATACTATATACAATATGTGTGTATCTGCATCCTATATAGTACAAATATATATCATTATATATTCTGTTAATTTTCTTTTTTGTTTAGGATAATATGGAATATTCACCTTGTCTTTACACTTGTCCCTGCTTTTTATGTTAGAACTTTGTGGGGTTTGTTTAAAAATAACATGTATTCACAGGTTCACAACAAGATATGCAGTACTGAAGAGAAAACTGGGAACGATAGCTCCAAGAACTACTTTCATTACACTGGGTTAATCACTGAGAGTCACGGTGGCTCTGTGTGTGTGTGTGTGTGTGTGTGTGTGTGTGTGTGTGTGTGTGTGTGTGCCGTGCCTTTCAGGTACTAGAAAGGATGCAGGGAAGAGCTGTCTGTAAGGAATATAAAGATGTGTTGTCTGTCATATGAGCCCTGATATATTGCTACTCAAACTAATAAGGACTATGATTATGCCAATCTAAACAGAACTGTATTTCTGTTAAGAAGCATTCTGTTAATGGAGGAAATTGAATAAAAAACAGAATGCAGTCTATTTCAACTGTCAAATAGAAGGATGGTGAGTTTCTCTTGTAAATTAAACTCAGCTATGCACAAAATGCATTTGATGGACACAGTGAAACCTGCAGGGTCAGCAGGTGGAGCACGGATTCAAGCCATCACCTGCACAAAGCAGCAACCACATTCTGCAGCTGAAGACATTCCATTTTGTGTGCTTCAGAGACCTGGGTGATTCCAGCTCCCGGTTCTGTTATAATTTATGGTAAATGAGGCATGAATTTGGAGGAATTATTTATTTACTTTTGAAGTGAATCTGTGACCTGTGAATGACCCTATTACTAGTTAATAGAAGGAAAGAATTACTTGTTACTGGAATGAAAGGCAGAGAATATTATCTAAGCACATGATCTAACCTTCAATATTCATACAGTTTTAATTTCTTCCCTAAAGGTTCGTGTCAACAATATTCACAAGAAAATAGAGTGAGATCATTATCATGCAAGAGAGATGAATATGTGGATGCCTTTGGATCCAAGGAATCTAATTTTAACTAAAGGGTTTATGCATGAGCAGAAACCAGGACTCAGATACACCTCTTAAGCCAAATGCAGTTCTTAAGTATAAATTCAAATATTAAAAATTATGCAAACTAAGATTGATATAATATTTTACACTTTAGGAATTCAATTTTGCAGCAAGTAATTGATGCAACAAGCCAGATTAAAATAGTATATTGGGTACTCTTCTTCGGCACTAATTTAAAAAAAATCAATTATAGGACCAGGAAATTTAAAATTTCACACTAAAGAAAAGGCAGCATTGATTAAGCAGTACCCTAGCGAGCAAATCCTATTTTGCTCGAATAAATTTAAAGATACCATTGCACTGAGTGTTGCAAATCTCTTAAAGCACATGGTTCTGTGTCCCCTACCTCAGGAAATAGGGAGGCTTTGGGACTTTTATCCATTCTTCCCAGAGCGCAAATCTCGGCGTTCCAATAATTCAAAACTGCAGAATGTAGAGAAATAACGATTGCTGTCCAAGTACAGTACACTCTATCTATTGATTCTGTGCTTAGTTGTTTGACCTAATCACGGTGGTTTCCCTTATCAAGCAAGCATAGCTGAAGCAGCCCACTGCTTGACCTTTGCCTGCATGTTAAGGCTTTCTTTACATTTGGGCTGGAAGATTTCCGAGCGATTTTCTAATCTTGGCCACAAAGGGGCAGTATTACCATGCACTGAAAGGCTTCGGGCCCCTGCAATTTAAGATTAAGAGTGCAGCATCAATCAACTCAGGCAAACATTCTTTTGTGTGCTATTCTTTGACTTAAGAGATGTGCGAAAACGCTGTGTGGTCTGTGAAAACAGGGCTCTGTTTCTTCTGTCCAGATTTCTAGAGGAATATGGGTGCAGGGTGAGAGGTAGTGCTACCCCTAATGAGCCAATTAGTTTGAGTGGCACAAATACCGCTAAGGACTTAGAGAAAGAAAGAAAAAAAGCTTCTATGAGAGACAGAGAGAAAATAAACCTAGCTACAGTTTTAAGCAAAATGGTGCCTGTTCTTTAAGAAAAATCTCTTTATTTGACTTTCCAATAAAGAGGAAAGAAATATTTAGATTGGTAGTCTCCATCTTTATTCATAACCTTCTTTTTCAGACAAATCACGATTTCATATTAATATACTTGCAGTGTACCCAGCTTGCTAATCTATGCATTCCAAATATTTCACCCTATTTCTCTCACCTGAAATTTCATAATGGAGGAAAAGGGCTCTCATATGTCTTACATATACATATATTTTTCCAGTACATGCAAGGATTATCATATACCTCTCACAGTCATTGTATATAATAGATGCTATTGTTTCCATTTTATTGCTGAAGGGAAATGACAAGAAAAATTAAATGAATTGATTCAAGTTCCTACAGAAGTGGGCAGGACCTGGTGCATCTGAGATATGAACCCCACTTCCTTCCTCACACTTATTTCTTATTAGGGATTTAATATCTCTTTTTAAAATTAACCTTTTCCTTTTCTCTCATTATTGTTCAATCTGATTTTTAACTCATGCATCTAAAAGAATCAAGAAAGAAGCAGGAAATAAGTGCTAACCTTAGTGTGCAGGTGAGGCTCAGCATGTAGAGAGATCTGCTCACAGTCAGTAGATACTGATGTGTAGAGTGTGGAAGTATATATACAGTGACTATAACAGGTATAATTTATGTCTCCTCACTTTATTCTAACTAACAAACAAATATGTTTTCTTTTAAGCTACTAATCACATATTAGCAACAATAACATGATTGAATTTACTTATGAGCAGTTAGGTTAAAAAGAATCCTACAAAATAAGGACAGAGAAGATCATCCCTATGGTTTATAACGAAAACCACCAAACAGCCACACTCTGATCACTGTACAGTGGTAGCAAGAATCAAGTCAGCTAACGTCATAGGTAAAGTCATTCTGCTCCCTTGGGTGTTAGAAATGTCCTGTGGGAACATGGGTTGTGCTTGCTATCTACACCAGATAAAAATGATCTACCTGCTTCAGCCCCTGATCACAGGTTCATCCACACACTTCTTTCCTCAGTTCCCAATTTCTGACTTCACAAGCATTTTTCTCCCTAGCCAAGACATTTGACTCCACCCCAGGTAAAAGGGAGATATGGGTAGGTATGTAGGTAGGGAGGTAGATAATAGAATAGGTAGCTGGATAGATAGATAGATAGATAGATAGATAGATAGATAGATAGATAGATAGATAGATAGATACATACATACATACATACATGCATACATAGATACATAGATGGATGGATAGATAGACAGATAGATGGATGGATAGCTAGATGGATAGATGATAGATGGATAGATAGATTCATAGATAGATACATAGATACATAGATACATAGATGGATGGATAGATGGATGGATAGATGGATGGATAGATAGATGGATAGATAGATGTATAGATGATAGATAGATAGATGGATAGACAAATAGATCTTGATAAAAGAAGAGAATAGAGGATGATAAGTGAGAGAGAACACAACACATATGAGTGAATACCTGTGCCTGAAGTACTAATCTTTATCTTTAGTTAAGCTGCTAACCAGATGTATGAAGCTGTGATCAGCAAAGGGAATTCTTTTCACCATGGACCTTTAATTACTCACTATGTAGTACTCTAATCAAACAGAGATTTGTTTTCTGCTTGCACCAATACATCATGAAAACCTGTGACATGTCAGGCCTGGGGTTTTGTCTCAGTTGCCAGTTCACATATTAGTTAGGCTTATGTTACAGCAATATATACCCAAAAGCCACTTGGAGGAGAGAATGGTTTATTTTGATCATAGGCTACAGCCTATCACTTAGGGAAGCCAAGACGGGAGCTCAAGACAGGAGCTCAAGCCGGAACCTGGAGGCGAGAGCTTACTGGGGTCCACAGGGAAATGCTATTTACTGACCTGCTCTCCAAGCTTGAACAGTTACTTTCTTATGAAATCCCAAGCCCACATGTCTGGGGATAGCATCAACTGTAGTGGGCTGGTTCCTCTTACATCAATTAGCAATTAAGAAATGCATCCCAGTAAGATCAACATGGACCTCGTGAAACTGAAAAAGCTTCTGTATGGCAAAGGACACTCTCATTCAGACAAAGCACAACCTGCAGAATGGCAAAGGGTATTTCCCCAACTACACATCTGATAGGGGCCTAATATCCAAAATACATACATAAAGAGCTCAAAATACTAGATGTCAAGAAACAACACAGTTATAAACTGGGGTACAAGTCTAAACAAAGAATTCTCAAAAGAGGAAACTCCAATAGCTGAGAAACACTTAAATGTTCTTCATTCTTAGCTTCCAGGGAAATGCAAACTAAAACTACTCAGAGATTTCATATTACACACATCAGAATGACTATGATCAATAACACAAGTGATAGTTCAGCTAGCAAGGACGGAACAGTCACCCATTGCTTGTAGGAGTCCAGAATTGTACAGCTGCTATGGAAATCAGTTCCTCAGAAAGATGGAATTAATCTACACCAAGATCCAGCTATACCACTCTTGGGCATATACTCAAAAGATGTTTCATCCTACCACAGAGACACTTCCTCAACCATGTTAATTGCCAGAAATTGGAAATAACTCATATGTCTGTCAACAGAGAAAATGTACATCTACACAATGGAGTTTAAACTCAACTGTTTAAAATAATCATGAGATTTGCTGGTAAAATGGATGGAACTAGAAAAAAAATCATCCTGAGTTTGATATCCCAGACCCCAATAGATAAACATGGTATGTAGTCACTTATATGTGGATATTGGCTGTTAATTCAATGATAACAAAGCTACACTCTGTAGTAGCCACAGAAGTTAGGTATATAGTAAAGGACTGGGAGGGGGCACATTGATCTCCTTAGAAAAGGAAATAAAATAGATACTTTTGAGTAGATGGGGTTTTAGAACATAGAATCAAGTAGGAGTAGAGAGAAGTTAGGGAGACAAGGGATAGAATAAGAGGAGAGATACCAAAAATTGAGAGCTGTTTGAGGGTTATTATGAAAACATAATTCAGTAAAAAGCTTTATATATATAAATATAAATATAAATATAAATATAAATATAAATATAAATATATATATATATATTAAGGTCATAGAAATGAAATAACCAAATAATGGAGAAGATAGAGTCCCATCTGGCCATCTCTTGTCACCAAATAAAGCTTTCATACTAAAACTGAGTTACATCTAATTGAGTTGTTGTCCAAAGAGGTTTTATGGGAACCCTCTAAACAATCCACACTATTGCTAATACTATAGGTTAATCTCCACAAACTGATGGCAAGATCCTGTTGCCAAGAACACCACCTAAACAACTTATTGAAAATGGAAAAGTTTACTTGTGGCCTACATAAAGATTTCATCTCCTCATGCTAGTGTCTTTGGTATAGGAAGCTACTCTGCATGATACTACAAGAGAAACATCAAACCAGTCACAAACCCTTGGATCTACAATGGTGTCCTATCTGCAAAATATGCTGTAGCCATGATGGCACAAAGCACATGAAAATAACCAATCAACATCTGGTTTGACTTAAGGCTATTCCACATGGAAACCATACTTCATTCCATGCTTTGCTTGGGCGACCAAAAACCTGAGACTAAATACCCTGTGGACCTAGGGTAAATCAAATAGTACTGGTCTTTAAAAAAATAAGTACCAATAAACTCCTAATGACATTCTGCTACATCAATGTCTTGTTCAGCCATCATCAGAGAAGCTTTCTCCTGCAGCAGATGCGAACAAATACAAAGAAACATGGCCAAACATTATGCAGGGAGTGAGAGACCTTGAAATACTCAGCCTTAAAAAGGATGTCTCTATAAAATCCCTCTCCTCAAGGCTCAGGTAATTCTTCCGATGAGGAGGTAGAAAGAGGATAAATCCAGAGTGGGTATAGGGCACCAAAAAACCAATGCCCTCTCTGTCAACATGATGAAAGCTCATATGAACTCACAGAGGCTGAGGCAGCATGGGCAGGGCCTGAGCAGGTCTCCACCAGGTCTTCTAGTTTAGTGATTTTGATGGATTCCTGAGTGTGTTAACTAGTGGGGGATTCTCCATTTCTTGTCTTGTCTCTTGGACTCTTTTTCTTGTTTATATATTTTGTCTAATACAATGTGTTAGTTTTTATTTTATCAGATTATATTTTATTTTATCAGATTATATTTTATTTTATCATTATTTCTTAGAAGCCTGTTTGTTTCCTAATGAGAGACAGAAAGGGAGTGATCCAAATTTGGGGGGGTGGTAGAATAAAGGGAGGAATTTGGAGGAGTAACCATAATCAGGATATATTAGATGAGAAAAAGAATCTATTTTCAATAAAAGAAAAGAAATAAAATGCTTGCAAGACATGCCTGCAAGACAATCTGATGGAGACAATTCTTCAATTGATACTCTCTTTCCCAGGTCTGTCTATATTTGGGTTATGTTTTCAAAAACCAGGAAATAAGCTTTGGGCTGCCCCTGTGTATTGAGGGAGACGTCAGAAAGATGTGGGTATAAAGCTAGCTCACTGTTGATGTCATTTGTGGACCTTCTGTGAAGCCCATCTTCATCGTATAATCTCAGTGTTTTGCCTACCCAAGTCTAAGTGACTAGATGTATTTGCTGTTATTGTCTTTGACAGACAGTTTGACAATGAGATATCATTGATACGATGCATAACATAAGGATCTTCTGAGATCAAGATGGAGAATATGTCTTCTGGCTGTGTTGTAGCAGTGCAGGGAACTGTATGGTAACTACTGTCTGGCCTTCCGAAGGTGAAGTGACTTTGGTCTACCTGCCTGTGTATGAGATCAGAAAGAATACGTTTGTCATCTTCAAAGATGCACTCAAAATGCCAGTCAAGACTTTTTTTTTCCTCCTCTAGGAACCAATCCATCCCAGCAGCTATGAGAACCTCTACACAGTTATGCTGGAATGTACTTATGGCTTACCCCATCCTTTACAGACGATCTGGGTACATCCTTGGGAAAGGGATAATTATAACCTCTACATTAGCACATTAGTAGTATTATTTCTGACTATTTCTTTCAGCCAAGATGGGATGGGTTGGTCTCATGAATTTGTGCTTGGACATTTTTTTTTGAAAGTTTTCCTTTACATCACAATTACTCAAACATGAAAGTTCTACCAAAAATGTAGGGTACCTATATTAGTTACTTTTCTCATTACTGTACAAAAGCACACTTTAACAAAGAGAGGAATGCTTTATTTTAGCTGGCAGACTCAGATTTCAATCCATAGTCCAGAAAGAGTATCATGGCATCAGAATTGTGTGCAGGAATCAGGTGTTTAGCCCATGGCAAACTGGGAGCAGAGGAAAAAGAATGGGCTAGTGGCCAGGTTAAACCTTCAAAGGCATGATCCCAGTAACCTACTTTTCCAAATAGGTTCTCTTCCTAAAGTTTTCAAATAGGCCCACTAGCTAGGGACCACACACTTAACACATAAGCCCATGAAGCAGGTATCATATTCAAACAATAATATATCTATGCACTATACTTGAGTCCTTAATAATAACCTTAACAATTAAAACTTGGACCCAAATTCCATTCACCATTCTCTCTCTATTGGATCCAAGTCCAACTTGAAGTCTTCTAATATTAGGACCAGATTAAACTCTGCCTCTGATAGTAGTCCTCTGTGTTTTGTTTTGTCTTGTTTTGTTTTTGAGACAGGGTTTCTCTAGCCTTGGCTATCATGGAACTCCCTATGTAGACCAGGCTGGCTTCAAGTCCACAGAGATCTGCCTGCCTTCGCCTCCCAAGTGTTGGGATTGAAGCTGTGATGTACCAATCCCAGAGACCCAATAGCATCACTCTAAGACATCTCCTTTCTCCAATGCACAGTTAATCAGAAAACAACTACAGAGTATTTTAGGGTTTGATTAGAGAAATACTGATTAGAAAAAAACTTCTGCACAGATCTTTAAGAACTATCATCTATTGGAATCTAATCATATGAATTGGTACATATCTGGAAATTGGCAAGAGAGCCTAATTTCCTATCATGATAGCTGATCTCAGCCCTAGTCCAACAGTCTTAATATTTTTTCAATAATATAACTTGGAATATGTCAAGTTGACTGCATTCCTATTCTCACCTCCTCCACCAAAGAATGTCATAATTTCAATTATCCCCATCTACTGCTGTTGAACATGATACTCTGATTAAATAGCACTCTAGCCAAGACAATTACCACCAATTGTCACCAAGACAATTACAATTATTTCCATTTTGTCACTAAAGTTTAGATATTGCCATATTGCTTTAGCCACTGCCCAAACCCATCATCTACAAGGTAGGAGAGTTCGGTCTCCTGGCAGTTTCCCATTCTCACACATATCAGTATTGAGCATATTCAGAAATGCCCCTTCTGTGAACACTTCTTAGTATCATAGTAAGCAGCATGTTTTCTGGGATCCTCTAGGAAACACAGTCAACTAAGCAGCCAGCTCTTCAATCTCCTATTAGCTCAGTTACTTGTCTTGCTGCTGTGACAAAATATCCTGAAAAAGGATTTATTTTGGCTCACAGTTCCTGGGTGCAGTCTATTCTGGTAGGAAGTCATGGTGGTAGAAGCATAAGGCATCTGTTCACATGCTTACTACAGCCAAGAAGCAGAAGGAGATGAATTCCCGTGCTCAGCTTACTTTCTCCTATTTTAAACAGACTAGGATTGAGCCCAGGGAATGGTGCCACCAACAGGGAGCAGGTTTTCCTGCCTCAATTAATGTAGTCACAATAATCTCTCACAGATATGCTAAAAGCCCATTTCCCAGGTTACTTTAGATCTTAACAAGTTCACATTGGGATTAACCATGTGTTCATCCTCTATAGCAAAATCATGTCAATATTCCCATCTACTCAAGCCTTATCCTTTTCTCAATGTTCTTCCAATGGAGTGTTATGTGAAATTGTCCTATATAGAGAATCAAACATCTTTTGAGCCTAGAGAGGACACATATAACAGGCCAAAGATAATGTGCCAATGAAAGTAATTAGTGATAATTAATTATAGGAACACAGGCGACTTAGGAATGGCTAGACCCCTGAAGAAAATCTAGAAAAGTTTACCCCCAGTAAAATCTGACTGATTATATATATTCAGAGAAGGGTGCCTAATGATCCATTTTCTCCATAACAGAATGTTATGAGGCCAGTCTTGTGTAGGTCTTTGCGTATAAACACAGCTTCTGAGTGTTCAAGATGGCAAAGACGGTATTATGCCTGAAGAACAGCATAACACAGCAGATAATTTTTATTTCCACTATTCACTTTATATTCAAATTTTAAGGAGTCCAAGAAAAAAATTGAGGTAATTCCAGAATACAAAGTAAATATCATGAGTAAACTTCTCAATAACAAAAAATTCATCCAAAGGGTCTACACAGTATCTATTCCACCACCCCCATATCTTGTTTCCAAAAATGTCTCTCTAGTGCTTAGCAAGACATGCTAGTCAAATTCTTCAGTTTGTTTGTGTGGTTTTTTGGGGAATGGGGTGGCAGTGACAATTTTTCCTAGATTAATATAGTACTTCTCTGTTTAGACAATGTGAAGACTGGATCCTAGAGGTTGATCTGAAGGAAATGAAGGGTTGGGAAAACAGACGGGATAGATATCACCTTCTAGGGCAAGATCATCACATGATCCCTGGACAAGGAGAAAATGTTGGCCTTTGTTGGGAAATGTGCCTGATTGTTTCCTTTTAAGAAATTCAAAGGAATATGCAAATCTAGAATCCTCTAACTAATTCACCCAAATGCCTCTGGGCCAGTTTTCTAGTACTCACTTTTTCCTATCAATCTGCTAACAACATGCCCTTTGATGCACTTTGACTCCTCTGGGGCTCACCACCCTCACTTTCTATCTGTCCTTTCTATCTGTCATTGCTCTTTAGAGTTGCCATTAAGTTCCTTGACATTCACAATATGCATGGAATGGTCCATTTTCTGCTAAGTCTGTTTTGCTTTACCAAGGGTTGCAATACATTTGATCACTCCAATACTTTTTTTTCCTTTCTTTTCTCCTACCAATTTAACCATAGTCATCTGGACCTTCTCTAAAAGTAAAGTTGCACCCATTGCTTTAAAAATCATTAATCATAATATCACTGAATAAATGATTATGTCCCAAAGATGAGCAAAGGCCTATTAGTACTTAGATTCCTTCATAGGAATTCTGGTCACTTCTCTCCTTCCTGGCCCCATGTTTAAGACCACACTTATTTCCAAATGACTTTGAGTATATTCCTCTATCTCGTCACACTTAGTTCCTCTTGGTATATATAATATAAGGAAAATAGCAGTGACTATCTACATACCTTGTGCAAAGATTATTTCAAAGAGTACGCAATGCAAGTAACATATACAAGAACTACCAAACATTTGCATGAATTAAATTGTAAAGCTCATGTCTACAGCCAGAAAGAGAGAGAGAGAAAGCAAGAGAAGAAATAACAGTTCAACAGTGTGTGAATTTCTACTTTCAATAATTGCTAGCTTGCCTCTGTGACAAGGGAGGTGTGAATCTGCTATTCCCATATTTAGCTCCAGTTGCTCCCCTCCCCAACCCCCAGCCTTTCAGAATGAGCATTTCACAGAGTAGGAGTCATTTGCGCCTCAGGCTGTGGCTTACCATGATGAACAGCACACAAGCAATGAGCTCAAAGAATATTCACCAATTGTTTATATACTTCTAACATTCTTCTCACCTTTCTCATTTGACTAGCAATCTGTGAGCTCTGCCACCCAGCGACTTGTCAAATTTTCTCGTTCAAAGATGGCTATCTTGCATTGAAGACAGTTCACTTCAATTAACAGAAGTCACTGGCTTGCCATTCCTTATATGTTTTTGTGGCTACTCAGAAGACTCCGGATACAGTTTCAAGCACATACCTCACCTATAATTAACACCCATCTCCATACAGAACATAAAGGAGAATGTGACATCTCTACATTTCTCCCACTTATTTAAGTCCTTCCCTACGTACTCTGCGAGGCTCTTGGGCCACAACTTTTAGCAGGGAAAATATTCTATCTCATGTAGGGTCTTATATGGTCCCTGGGTCCTAGCAATCACTATCAGTTGAAAGCTTATTTTTAAAGCCTTCTTTGTTTACATAATTAACTCTATAGGATACCAGCAGTCCTGTCAGTATTGCAGCATGTTGCAATTAGGTGTCTCCAACTCTTTGCCACTCTATCTTTCCATGCTGCCACAGAGATCAAGTGGATGAATCCTGTGTGCTCTTCCTCCACTACCCATTCTCTGAGGATACATTTTTTAAAAAATTGTAAACTCATCTAGATAATGAAAATGTAGTATAGAGGAAAAAACAGCTGTAAAAAAAGTGAAATCTGTAAGTAAATGGATGAACTTGGAGAATAGAGTGAGTGAGGTCGCCCAGGCACACAAAGGCAACTTCATGTTCCCCCTCACATGTAGGTCATAAATTAGACTCCATTGTTTTCTGTGTGTAGCTTAACGTCATGTAGAAGCCAAAAGGCTGGAGACAGGAAAGTGGGGGAAGAAGTATTAAAGAAGGCAGGATAGTAGAGTCCAGGGGATGTGAAAATAGAGAGAAGGTTCCTGAAATTAGATAGGTTCAGGTGGGGGCAGAGAGGGGGATGGAAAGAAGAGACAGCGGCAGGTTGACTGAAATGAAAGGTTCATAGAGAAGCTACATAGGAACTTATCTTGAACACTGGTAAAAGTATAGTAAACACACACACACAAACACACACACACACACACACACACACACACACACACACACACACACACACACACACACACTTCTCACTGTGAGGTACAGGTTACCTCCTAGGATGTATTAATCCTGGAGGTTCTAGAAAGGCCCAAAGCAGACAGGCCATTGCTGTTGCTCTTGGTTGCCCTCATTACTATGTAATTACAACCCTGTTTCTGAAAATACTACACACTTTAGTTGCAGAACCTTGAGAAATAAGTCCTGAGCTGATCAGAAATAAAGCTCCTCCTGCTAGAATTGGCTGCTGGGCAAGAAAGGACACCAATGGTCTTAATAAATGCTGGATGCTGCATGGTACAATACCAACCTACCAAGCAAAATGTGTTCACTGGTACAATAATGGCAAGACTGCTTATAACCAATCATTCTCTTAATTAGATTTGAGTCTCTACCAGGAAGAAATTATGCTTACTAGTATAAACATGCTCAAAACAAACAAACAAACAAACAAACAAACAAAAACCGTGGCTGGAAAAGTCATAGACCCATGAAGAAAACCTAATTTTATTCATTTTCTAAGTGCTCATATTTACAAACCAAATTCTAAATATTTACATTTATATCCACAGAGTTGTGCTCCTCTTAACTTTGATCAGAAGAACTGCTTAATGCAGAAGATAGTGAAGGTAGTCAATACCGATACTCAGTCGTAAATGTTCCAAAGGCTAAGTGAACCCTGAGAAAGAAGTAGATAGAAAGAAGGTGAGTGCTAAAGGACAGAACGAATTTCTATGAAATCCTGTCTTCTGGATACAACATGGGTGTTGTATACAAGATTTCATAGCAGCTGTGGTTACCTACAAAAGATTTTCACAAGATCAAGCCAGTAGCAAATTCTAACAGAGCAGGGAAGGATCTCAAGTCCCCTCTTCTGTATGACTAGTGATTGGCAGATGGTGGCTACTCTGGGAGGGGGTCACCTTTCTATGGGAAATGGCTTCTGGCAGGTTGTCCATGCCCCAGTTGACGATAGCCCCAAAACCCTGGGTACGTAGGCCCTACTTGGTGAGTTAGAAAATAGACATGAGGTCGGGAGGGGGGTGGTAGGGAATGGAGGTAGATATGATCAAAATATTGTATATATAAATGTCAACTAAAAAACACAAGAAAAACTGTAACCCCTCCCAACACTTTCTTATTGTTTAATCTAAAGAAAATACTAATTTTTCTAAAACAAAACAGTACTGGTTTTTAACATGCCATAGATGCACATTGTTGATTTCTCAGCAAATGATTTATCACTACCACCAGCAACACCTATCTTTGTATAATTTCTCTGTTGTTTGGGTCTTTGCCAAGAAGAATAGATATGGATATATGATACGTGTCAACAAAATTGAAAGACTTGCTTCAGTCCCCCCCCCCAGATAAACAGACCTCTGATATAAACTCAGTAATGTTTCTACACATTTCTTGATGCTGTGCCTAGAACACACTAAGCCTTTGATTGATGTTAATTGTTTCTAATTATTGTAATTGTCATTTCTTTTCTCCCTGCATGCCACCCTACCAATATGTTCAACAAGTGTACACACAGATTCATACTCTGTCTCCAGATCCATTTTTATCTCTAATATGTTCACAGGTTTGATCCTATAAGACACTTTCAGTAAGGTTTATGTTGCCTCAAACTACAACCCTCTTTGCTTTACTAAAGGAAAAAAATCACCCCAACTCCCACTCTGCTTAACTTGGGATTTTGACACAGATGTCTGCACAAACCAGAAAAGACAAATCAAGGAAAGGAAATAGGATTCCTTTTCTGATATTTTACCAACAACATCTCAAATCAAATCATGAACTGCAGGCATTAAGACCACTGGCGCTTGCAAGAGGACCATATGGTTCTCAACATCCATATGGCAGCTCACAACCATCAGTGACTCCAGTTACAGGGGATTAGTGCCCTTTTCTGGTCTCCATGAACAAGAGGAATGTACATGATGTATAGACATACACATGGGGAAAACACCCTTACATAAAAATTAATTAAATCTTTCAAAATAAATTAAAATCAGGGGCTGGGTCCAATGACTTCTCATTTTTGCTCACATGGCACATATTTCAGAATACTTGAAAGAAACACAAGTTCTATACACATCTAAGCTGTGTTAGACAATTAGACCATCTTCACCTTAAAATTGGGGTACGGGGAATTTCCAAACCAAGCCCCACAAATGCTCACTTTGTCACCTGGAAGCTGCTACTGAAACTAGTGTCTTTGAATACCTAAATGAAGTTTAGAAGCTGAATGACCAAATACAATGGAACCATCTTTTTTTTTTTTTTTTTTTTTTTTTTTTACCAGTTTTGAAGATTCTAGTGGCATACCCCATTGTTAACTTCATTTACCAACTAGAAGTGATAAGGCCTACCTCATGGATTATGAGACCCGATTCAATGGCATGTTATGTGAGACTCCTTTAGATTTTTTCAAGTGTTGCACAGACTCTTATTTTGAGACAGGGCTCCACAAGTTGCCCTGTCTGACCTTGAGCTTTCTATCCTCCTGCTTTATTTGCCAGAGCAACTTGGAATACAGCCCTACGATAACCTGTGTAGAAAGAACTATATCACTGAGTACTTTTGTTGATGTTCTTTCCAGAGGGCAGTGAGGAAGGCCTAGAGAGACAGGCTGATTTCCTACATCCTGGATAAAGTAAGATGGCATGGCTGTGGGACCCAGCTGCTTTGCTTCTTGGCCATACTTTACCTCAAGAATCAGGGAACACAAGATCAAGAACTTTTAAAAAACCTCAGCTAAATGGGGATTTTTCTTTCGGCAGTTGTAAAGTGCCACCTGGTTATCTAGATCTCAGAACATGCATATAGATGATGGCGTTTGTTACTATTACTCATGTACATTTTAGTGAATTCCGAGTCAGCCAGAAAGGTTAAGCTGGATCAGAAATCTTAAGGACTGAGGCACTTGCTAGTTAATCTGTTCCTCTGTAGAATGCTTAACAAATATTAAGAAAAGAGAAAAAAAGGGGAAGAGGGGGGCAGATGCAGCATCCCCTGAGTGGTTTCCACTGTTATCCATGAAATTTCTATATTTTAGAGAAAAGCTGTCCCCCCGCAAAAGGCATAGTGAAAAGAACTTAAGGTAAGAATTCCTGGTACCAGTGTTATGACTGATTATCCTCCTGTTATTAATGGGCTTTCTTCATTCATAGTAGACAAAATCTTCCTGTGCTCATTGAGGGGACATATTATTTTGCTGCTCTCATAGAATTGCTAAATTTTGGTCAGGTGATGATGGCACATGTGATTTTTTAATCCCCAGCATTCAGAAGGTAGAGGTAGGTGGAGCTATGAGTTCAAGTACATCCTGGTCTACAGAGCAAGTTCCAGAACACCCAGGGCTACACAGAAACCCTGTCTCAAAACAAAAACCAGTCTTTTTTTTTTGGAGTGTTTTTCTTATTTTTATTTTTATTTTTATTTTTTGATACTTTATTTACATTTCCAATGTTTCCCCCCTTTCCAGGTCTCCCCTTTGGAAACCCCCCTATCCCTTCCCCCTACCCTGCCTCTATGAGGGTATTCCACCTTCCCCCCACCCACCCACCCACGTATTCCCACCTTGACATTCCTCTTTACTGGGGCCTCTAGTACCCTCAGGCCCAAGGGCCTCTCCTCCCCCTGATGGCCAACAAGGCCCTCCTCTGCCACATATGTGGTCCGAGCCATGGGTCCCTCCATCTGTATTCTTTGGTTGGTGGTCCATCCTCCAGGAGGACAGGGGTGGGGGTGGGGTTGGGGTCAGGCCAGTTGACCTTGTTGCTCCCTCCATGGGGCTGCAAACTCCCTCAGCTCCTTCAGTCCCTTCTCCAACTCCTCCATCTGGGACCTCACTCTCAGTCTAGCGGTTACTGTAAAGTGAAACTTGGGTATTCCAAACTTTTGGGCTAAAAAAAAAATAAAAAAATAAAAAAATAAAAAAATGCAGATACTCACAGACAACTATTTGACTGAGCCCAGGGACCCCCAATGAAAGAGTTATGGGAAGGACTGAAGGAGTTGAAGGGTATTGCAACCCCATAGTAAGAAAAACAATATCAACTAACCTGGACTCTACAGAATTTACATGGACTAAATCACCAACCAAAGACCATACATGGGTGGGGCCATGGCTCCCACTAGATATGTAACAAAGGACTGCCTTATCTGCCATCAATGGAAGGGGAAAAACAAAACAAAAACCAAAAACCAGAGAATTGTTAAGATACAAAAAGTCTGACTTGCAATGAGATATTTCTGCATTGCAGTAGTAATGTCTCAATGGGTTATGGAACGGTAATGCCTGTGAATAAAAACGTATGCTAGTGAATCTAAAACTTGAACACTATAAACTTGAAAGGGCTTCAGAAATTCTTGCCTTGGGTTGAGACAAAAATAAAAACCAATTGCCTCCTTTATGTGACTTTATATCTGTCTCAGCTTTACTGAATGTAAATGAACAGCCCTGCATTAAAAAAACCCATCCAGTGGACAGGATTTACTTCACAATTTTTCTAAATCCTATAAGCCTACTAGGATCTATAGTAGACCAGGTTTTACTACAAAATTTAATAAATTATATTTAATATAACTAGAAAAAATGTGATTACTTTATAGTCTAACTATAAACATGCTAGGTTTTTAAAAAATTCTTAGATTGCCCAATTCAAAATATGTTATTGAAGTTGGAAGTCTGCCAATATAGGAAGGAACAGCAGCATTCTCCCTAGAGGGAGGATTACTGTATCCTTTCAATTGCTGACAAGGTTGCTCATAGATACAGGTCTTGTCTAAGATCTTTAAAGGAATGCTAGGAGACTGTAAATAGCCTTGGCAGGTGTCTATCTAATGAGAAAGAATTGCATGATGTAGAACACATATAGTCATGCAGATTATCTCAATAGCATGGAAATAGTCTTCCTATACTACAGGAAGTACCTGTGAGATCCAGTCTAACTGAGTCTCAACTGCTTATGATCTCTTCAAAGAAAAGGTGGTACTGACATCTATAAAGCACTACATTTATGACTCAAAGAATACTCAGAAGCTCCATTGCTTCTGCTCCCCATAATCTCTTAGTACTTCCTCACCATCCTCCAGGCTGCTTGTCACTGTGCCTTCTTACTATGATAAGATAATGCAATGGCGAAGCCAAAGCTCAGTGGATATTAAAGCTGTTACTTAAACATATCTGGGCTTCAGTGCCACAAGGAACAGAGATAAGGCAGTTCTAGTTTGCTTTCTGGTGCTGTGATAAACAACACAACCAAAGCAACATGGGAAACAAGAGGCTTATTTAGCTTACAGGCCCATGTCACAGTCCACCAGTGAGGCAAGTCAGGGCAGGAGCTCACAGTCCAATCTGGGGCACGAACGGAGGTGCAAAGGCAAGCTGTTGGCTGGCTTGTTCCCATGCTTATATTCATCTGCCTTTCTTATATACCCCAGGCCCACCTGCCTAGGGATGGTGCTGCCCTTAGTGGATTGGACCTAACAACATCATTTAGCGGTCAAGAAAGTAACTCACAGACATTACCACAGGCTAATCTGATGGGAGGTATTTCCTCAGTTGAGGTTCCTCTTTTCCTTATGTCTCAAGTTGACATCTGAGATCAGCTATCACAGAGGCCAAAGGAATATGAGATGCATTGAAAACAGTCCTTCAATTAAATCTCTGAGGGTCAGTGTTTTTGAGATAGCAATAATTTTCCTTGACATATACATCTTAAGCCATTTATTCTTAATATTTTTCCTTGTATGAACCAAACTTTTACTTAAATTTGTTGATCATGGCATTATTCATTTAAAATTTTATTAAAGATTTAATATAGAAGTCTAATTTTAAGAATCAAATATATATTTTTAAAATCACTGTAGGGTAATCTCATGTGCTACATTTCACAATGATGCTTCCTTGAACTTGGGCAGATATGTGACTTCTTATTCAGCTCAATATCCAGTGCAAATGGATATTGTGTCAGAACACACACACACACACACACACACACACACACACACACACACACACACACACATATGCTGTGTTATGCTCAGCTAAAAACTTCCCCTTAAGTCTAGAGGGTCCAGTTGGAAAAGACAGAACTGATAGAAAATCCCAGGGCTGCTCTTGCTTCAAAGGCAACAGAAGCCTCCCGGCAAGACAGAATTCACTGTGGCCACAGGCTTCTCTCTCTTCTGATTGCTCTGACCTCAGCCCTGGGGTTGCTGCCCTCACCCTTGGAATGACTAAGAACTAAGCAAAAGAGTAGTTCTTCCTCCATCTCCTATACCTTTGGACAAGGGAGCCAGTTACAACCACTTCTGACTGTCTAAGCTTCACAGATCAATCAGCTCAGCTGAATAGCTGCCAGCCAGAACATTTAAGCAACTACCCCCGGACAGCTTCTTACGGGCCTGCAAAGACAACCTTCTAAAGCCAATACTTGAATTTCTAAAAGGATCCCAAAACATAAAGTTTCCTGGAGAACAAGGGCCATGTCTTATTTACCTCTAGTTCCACAAAATGTTACCCCAAATAGGGTAGACACTCAATAGACATTTGCTAAACCGAAAGAAAAGTTTATTCTGTTCAGAGAAGGAGAAAAAGTTTTTGTAACATATAATGGTTCACTTCAAAGTAGAGAACTGAGGAAATCTTCTGAGAAAACATGTTAGAAGTTTTCATTACGTGTAGGAGTGATGTTGGTGTTTTCTTCCTAAATAGGAAATATAAATCTGCTTGAAATACTGCTGGAAAGATCAAATGACTGCTAGGTCTCCTGTAATTAAGGAAGACTTGGCAGTTACAAGCAAGAGTGATCTGTGAACCAAATCCAAGTGTGTGTGAACACAGACACACTCAAAACACACTCTCTCTCTCTCTCTCTCTCTCTCTCTCTCTCTCTCTCTCTCTCTCTCTCCCTCCCCATGCTGCCTCTTCATCAAGTCAGTTATATCTGCTAGTGTTTGGAACTGTATAATTATGTAATGTCACAAATGGGCTGTGTTTCTGCATGTCTGTATGTTCTGTGTCTTTGTATGTATCTGTCTGTCTTTAGACACAGGAGGGAGGGAGGGAGGGAGGGAGGGAGAGAGAGAGAGAGAGAGAGAGAGAGAGAGAGAGAGAGAGAGAGAGAGAGATTTTAACGCCAAATTTATTAAAATCCCAGTGACTCTTATGCATGGCAAATCACTGAGTAATTACCCAAGCCCAGACATTTCTTTACACATGCTTTCTGCAATCTCCCACTTTGTTATTTATGGAAAGATGGGGGGCAGGGAGCAGACAACTCTTACCATGGCAACCCTTACAGAATATGTTACACTTAATACTATCTGTCACTGCTTAGATGCACTTAGAGCACTTCTTATAGTGTGGGTGAGGAAGTAGCATTTTGTTTGATTATATGGGAGTCTAAAATATACCAGGCAAACATACTAAGAAAATAAAAGAACATAAACTTTGTCACCTCTGTGAGATAGCACTGATGCCCTCAAAAGTCCCAAGTCCCTTGTGGATGAACTGATACCTATGTAGCATGACCACTCTTATCCCTATCTGATGAATTGATACATATGTAGCATGACCAGTCTTGTCCCTATGTGATAAAGAGATCCCCCTCTTGTCCTAAGATTGAAGATGGAGAACATGGTTGTCTTAATTTCTTCCCAGTGGCTTACCTCCAAATAGGAAAACTGTCTTCCCAGCAGCTGTTTCAGGTATCCCCTCCCTGACATCATGGCTATAACTAACTTCCAAAGCATTTGGCCACTGCTCTCAGTGGGTCAATCCATGTTTGAGGCAAAAACACCTTTGCTTCTTTCTCCTGGCTTCACTTGTAATTACCTTCTCTAGCCTTGAGATTGATTCCTCATCTTTGGAGAAATCTTGTAGCCTTGTCTTTGAATTGTGAATTCTTTCAGGTGACAAGCAACATAAGCTTCTAGTGGCTGATGCTAGGAGAGGTCATTAGGGTACCATTCTTGTTTGATTTCTGTTTCTCTGATAAAACACCTTGACCCAAAGCAAATTTGGAGGAAATGGTTTCTTTGGCTTACAACTCCAGGTCACAGTGTATATGGAGGAAAGTCAAGGCAGGAGCTCAAGGTAGGGACGTGAAGGCAGACTCTTGCTATTCCTCAAAGCATTACCCCTGACCAAGGAAGTGTTGGCAGGTTTGTAGAAGGATTTTTTTTTATTTTTTATTTTTTATTTTTTATTTTTTATTTTTGGTTTTTCGAGACAGGGTTTCTCTGTGTAGCCCTGGCTGTCCTGGAAGTCACTCTGTAGACCAGGCTGGCCTCAAACTCAGAAATCTGCCTGCCTCTGCCCCCCAAGTGCTGGGATTAAAGGCGTGTGCCACCACTGCCCAACTGTAGAAGGATTTTTTAAAGAAAACAAACTCCATAAACAAGTAACACAAATACAAAACATAGCAAGGAGTAAATCCCTATCTAGATATATTCTAGAACAAATATCAAAATTAAAAGAACATAAAGACAGACTAACTACACAAAAGTATGATTAGTTATCAATCTACCCATGCCTGTATATACTCATATCAAAATAATTTACATGAACAAGGCAAACACCTAGAAAGATTTCTGTTTAAAACTGTATTCAGAACTGATTATAAAATAATATCTTTAGGAGTGAGAGAGAGCCATAGCTCAATTTGTAGAGTGCTTTCCCCCCTAACACAAGTACTGCAGTTCAATCCCAAGAATTTTAAATTAAAAATAAAACCTGGATGTAGTGGCACATACAGGTAGCACTACTACTAAAATGGTAGAAAAGGGGAATCAGAGGGAGTCATAGGTCAGCTGGTCCAGCCAGCTTACCAAACTCTGATGCAGTGAAAGACCTTGTCTCAAAAAAGCAAGGTGGATAATGCAGGGAGCAAGATTCCAAGTTGACTTCTACATCTACTTGTATGCACACACCAGTGCACACGTACACAACCACGCACGTCCATATGCACACTCGGATGTGCATACACAGGCACACACCATACTACTTTACATGAATTAAAGCAATGGTTAAATCTCAAATACACATATGTACATGCAGACACACAGTGGTGAGACAGTTTTAAAGATGGGTTCTTTCAGTGATTTAGGAAATAGCAAAGTCTTATGACACATAAAACATCCTAGAGAAATTGGAAAAAAGAACAAAATTGAGATAAATACTCTGAAAGTATATTATGGGCTATCATAATCCTGTCAACTGAGCCAGAGAAGAATGGAAAATTATAGGCCAATTTATTCATGAATATAGATGAAAACACTGAAGGAAAGTATTAGAAAAAAAAGAATCAAACAATTAAGGGAAAATTATTTATGAAGGAATTTCAAAGTTGTTTTAACCTGATGAAAATGATTAGTTTAAATCACATTAAGAAGGAAAATGCATTAGTTCCAGGATATTCAAAACATACTTTTGCTATGTTCTATTCATTATTTTTGTCTTAATATACTGATTTAGGATCTCAGAATATTAGCTAATATGAGCAGTATAAATATAATATTTTTGTAGCCGATAGAAACCATTTCAAAGTTGAGGATAATTCCTTTTATCTTCATTTTTCTAAGAGTTCTTGTCATTAAAATTTATTGGAGTCACTCCAATAAAAATCTCTTATTTTTCAAATTATATAATTGAAAACTCAGAGGTTTGATGATTAAATTCTAATTATTAGTAAAAATGTTTAACAAGGGTGCTTGGCATGAAGGCATTATACCAACAATTATTAAACACAAGCAAATTTTGAAAATAGAAATTTTTATTAAGGAAAAAAACTATAAGATAATGGGACTATATATTTTTTCCTTTTCTTTAGAGAACTGCCTGGAAGATCCTTATAAAATTTTTATATATAACTTAGGAACTCTGTTCCTTTCTAAACTTATAAATTAGGAACCACTAATAGTACACCTGGGAAATTAAAAAGAAATCCACAAAGAATTATATAATCTCTTCCAAGATTTGCTCAGAATAAACAAAACTTGGAAACAACTCAACTATCTTTCCCTGTAAGTGTTTTAAACATATTACACACTGCAATATGACACCACAGTAAGATCAGAGAAGAGCTTCTCATGTGATGGGTTGAGGTGACCTCCAAAGCAGCGTGGACACAGACACAGAACATTATCTGCCACTTGCTCTCTTTCTCCTCTCAGCTGAAGATGTTCTAATCTGTCTTCCTTTATATCACTCCACTGAGAAACCACAGAAGTTGACACTATCTGTAACTCAAAAACATTTCAGCAAAAACTTTCTTTCTCTCTTCCTGTATTTCAAATGCACTGATCTTTTCACCTTTCTTTTTCTTGTTGTTTTTTTGTTACTGCAAGCAATTTTAATACAAAAGTGTGTCTTGTTTTTAAACAGCTCATTGGTAGAGCTTCAGTTTCTGCCTCAATTAAAACCAATTGAGATAATCACACAGCAACATGGTCAGAGCTGACAAGGAACAGCAGCTAAAAAACAGGAGCCCCAGACAGCCCCTCTGTGGTCACTTGGTCAGCTGACTTTATTACACACAAAAAAGACGGAAGCAGACGGAACTGGTGAACAGGTGTTCTGGGCAAGATAAATTATATTTAAAAAAAAAAAAAAAAGAATTCCGCAATGTTTAAGGAACTTTTCCTTGTAAGTCACAGACACCTCGATTCGAAAGAATTAAGGAGAGGACACTTAAGATTGCATTCCCATTGTTTTACTGTTGTGTAATTTTAGCTGAAGAGACAGAGCCTCATCTAGATGACTTTTGCACATGATATAGCAAGGACTTCATTGCAATACTGTCTTAAAACAACGTCTCAGTACTGGGTGGTGGAGGGCACATGGCTGCTAGGGTTCAGGGGTAAAAGAAACCTTCAGAACATTGGGGTTTTAAACTGATTTGTAACTAACGGTCCAACCTAGCCCTCAATGACTCCTGTGCTCACCAGGCCCCGGGCCCCTGGTGAAGGGGATTCCTTGGTGGCACTGTGAATTACAGATTTGTTTATCTACTTTTTTTTCTTATTTATGTAAATGGTTGATCAACCTCCCATATACTGAGGAATGAATTCCATAAGCCCATTTTAAAATGTGGACCGGAGACAAACACTTTTCACCTTTCTTTATAAGACTTCCTGAAGTTCCAAGTCAGCACATGACCTTTAACACTTGACCTCAGGGGTCATTCCTTCTCTGTGTCCTTTCTTAAATCTCTTATTCTTGACTTATTAATGTGAAGTCACCTAAGGTTCGATTCTTATTTCGATTTTCTATTTATACGTATACTCTGAGAGATCAAATCTAATACAGATTTTTAAAGTCAGGTTTACGTCCATGACACCTATCATAATTACTTGTCTGTTACCATGGCAAAATGCCATCACCAAGGCAACTTATAGAGGATAATGCTTAATGAGGGCCTACAATTTCAGTTTCAGAGGATTAGTCTATGACCATCAAGGAAGAGAGCATAGACCAGGTGGGCAGTCTTGCTACTGGGGTAGTGGCTGAAAGTTTATATGCTGAGACAACAACAATGAGACAGAGAGAGATACCAAATGAAGATGGGTATAAAACCTAACAAAAAGTGTGTAGTGACCACCTCTAACAAGACCACACATTCTGAATCTTCCCCAACAGTTAAACCAACTGGGTACCAAGTATTCTATTAAATAAGCCTATATGAAGGCCTCCTCATTCAAGTCAGTTTCAAGCATAACTTTTAGCTGAGACTTTTACCTCAAACATGACACACATAGTCAATTCCTTCTTCAATACTTCCATCCATATGTGTAGCAGGTTTCTCATATGCAATAGATCAGATTAATGAATTAATGTATAAATAAATAATAAATGGTATTTCCCCAGACAATGCTACACAGGTATTTCTCAATTTCAATTGGTGTCTCTGATCTGACAGTTATTCAAATAAAACCAAAAAAAAGTTGTCCTTTATATTTACTTTCTCTTCAAACCCAAGTGATCATCTTAGGATCTGTAATGCTAGCTAAGATGTTGATGAGAAGCTATCATTCTTTTCTGAGAAGTAGCAAGGCGTCTATCAGGCTGTATTGATCAAATGAGCTAACATTACAAGTTATAAGAATTGCCAAATATAACTAGCTTACTGTATTTAAAGTTTATATTCATTACATGTAAAATTTAAAGCAGACAGCTGTGGCCTGGGATTCCCTGGGTAGTCTTCTGAGACATACTAGAGGAACCCATACCTAGTTCATCTACTGTCTCTGCAATTTCTTGCACCTAAGAGATATCACCAGAAATGATGTAACCATTTGTGCTCACAGTGTATTGCCCAACTTCAGATATCTATCTATATGGATGGATGGATGGATGGATGGATGGATGGATGGATGGATGGATGGATGGATGGATAGATAGATAGATGAATAGGAGGTATCATAATAAACTTTCAGTAGAATAGGTTTATTACAAAGTATCTCTACTTCTACATTTATTTCTTCATGTCCTACAATAAGAAAACAATAATTTATTTTCTTAACCCTCTCTGTTTAAAATCTGTGACATAATCTACTTAACTCGGAATGGGAACTGAGTTTCCTAATAGTTGCCAAGAAGTTGTAATATCAGAAACCTTTACAACCTCTCTCATCTCCTATTATTCTCACACCCTCTACTCTGCTCCAGATACCCAAAATTATTTCTGTTCCTTAGATATGGCAGGCATTCTCCAAGTGAGGGCTGTGTTCAGTCTGGGTCTTTTGCCAAGGAAGCTTCGAGCTAGGTATCTTGATGGATAATCTGTGCATGTCTTTCAAGTCTCTGTCCATGAATCTCCATGTGAGTGAAGCTCACTCTAAATAGTCTGTAGTATTTTGAATGTGAAGTGTTCTCTGAGGGATCAAATGTTTGAATATTTAGTCCCAGATGGGAACTGAATCTATCTTTCTATCTTTGAAGGTTGGGGGCGCTTTAGGAGAACAATCCTTACTGGAGAAAGTACATCACTGGGGGGGTGGCTTTTGAGATTGATAGCCTACACCACTTCCTGTCATCCCTGCATTTTCTAACTGTGATGCAGTGTGACATGTCACCTCTGACTCCTGTCATCACACTACCCCCCCCCCCCCGTGCTATGATGGACTTTAACCCCTCAAACTGTAAGGCAAAATAAATGCTTCCTCATTCAAGTGGCTTCTTGTCTGTTATTTTGTCACAGCAGAGGGAAAGGAACCAGTCCATATCCTATCTACTGCTCTTTCACAAGCCTTCCTCTCTCCTGAAATTCGAAGATAGTGCCTTCTCCCCCACTGTTAGCTGTATCGCTCTACCAGAAGGTGAACACCAAATTTGGAATCTTTATTTTGCTTTGTTGATGGCACTCATAAAGGTTAGTAGATTATAATAGAAACTCAATTAGTACTTTCTGAAAAATATATCAGTCCTACTGCCTCATTACTTCATAAGTGCATATTATCACTCTATTTTATACATAAGAAACAGACACTGGGAGATTTCACAGCATGCCAAGACTGACTTGTTACAGAACATTTAGACATAGTAAAGCTTCACTTATACCTTGATAGCCTGTCTCCAGGGACCTATGAAAGTCATTAGTTTAATATTCTTCTCTATTCAATATTTTCAGCACAGTTATAATCCATACTAGGACCTTGCATTAAGTATTTTTAGTGGTGAAATCTCTAGATGTGATATTGGGAAACTCAAGTACATTAACTTTCTCAGTCATAAAAGATAGAGTCACATTAGATTCAAGTTTGTCCCTAGCATTTCAACACCTAGCATCCCACCCCCCTCTCACACTCACACTCACGGGGGGGGGGAGAGGGGGAGAGGGGGAGAGGGGGAGAGGGAGAAATACTGATGTATCTATCAGTATCCATTCTATCTTACAATTTTTTTTTCCAGAATTCCCAGAATTCCTTTAGCACAAATCATCCCTGTTTTCTTTCAGGGATGATTCTTATTTCAAATGCAGTAAGTATTCTATTATTAAGTCCAACCACATGACATTGCACTACTGCCCATTTAATTACTCGGTGGTCATTAAGTTGGGACTCCTGACCTGAATCCTGTGGTCTCTTTTCTCCATGTGGTACAGTTTTAATCAATCAGATGGTCAGTTCTGTTTAATTCAGTGTTTTTACAGACTTGAATCATTTCCAGGTTAAGCTTACCCAAGTAGAGTTGTGATCGCCATCATTACATGTCTGTTTGTATTTCTGTCCAGATTGGAACCAAACTAGTCTCCATGTGTGTGACACACAGTGAAGTCCCTTGGTAACAGATAGCATAGGGATGAAGACTTTGAACACAGACATTGTTGTCCTGCATCAATCAGTATGTGCAGCTCAGGTTCTCACTACCCTTCAATGATGCTAATAGACTTTCTTAAGACCCAATTAGGCTCTTAGTACTAATTCTCAAGGAAGATTCTTATCAATGTTGACCCCCATAACCAGATATTTAAGACATTTAGTCATCAGGACATAGGAAGATCCATTAGACTTCCTTAAGAAGATTCATAATTCTTAACAGAACTTAAAATCTACATTAGCCCTTAGGTTATTGGTAAGTCTTATATTATTATTTGCTTACTTTGAACAGAGAGGCATCTAAATTCTCTCATTCTTGAAAGAAGAATATGTAATTGGTCCTTAGAATGATTCTGTGGTTAAATGATTCATGTGGTTGTACTTAGTAAGAGATATGCAGACCAACTGTTCTTGTATGAAGCCCTAAGAGTATTATTCATGACTACTTTGCCTTCTGTACTAGCCATCTGCTGTTTTAATATGCCTATACTCTTAATTTGGGAAGTCTTCTTCCATAATTCCATCTTATCATCTCTAGAAAGTGGCCTGCCTTTAAATGTGTAGAAATACATATGTGACATCCATTTCTATTCAGAGTACCCTAAGTCCTGAATATCAATGCTGTTATGAAGTGAACATGCAAATAAGAAATTTTGAATAGCAAAGAATATGATGAGGATGAATCAAAGGCATTTTAAAGTGCACATTTTTTTCTCATTGCTCCAAAACATATTACTTCAAAATATATCAGTTTAAAATACATATTTTGTAGACTCTACATTTCAGAAATTCAGGCATGGATTAAATAAAACATCCAACTTATAGTCTCTCAAGGCTGAAGGTCATTGTCATCACTTCCTAGACATGAGCTGAACACAGGCAACAACTGTAGACACTATGAACACTAAACTGGATGGAGGAAAGCCCAGGAGGTCTCAGCCCTACAAAGAACTATGCAGCAAGTTTTATTGAGACTGTTTTCACACTGGGTACTTTCCGGTAGATAGCAGTAGTCATGAAACTGAGTAAAACTAATAGTGTCAAGATTTACCTTTTAGTTGTGGACTATATGAAAGATGCCTGCAGAGACTCTAATGGAAGTAAATGTTTCATGTCCTTATTCCAAATCATCTCATTGCCATCACCCTCTATACCCAAAACTCCTAAAGAAAAGCCAACTTAGTTCCCACCAAGCACCATCAACTATGCTATGCAGTTGGTCACCATCCCGCATAGGAAAATAAGGTAAACTAATAAAGTACCCTATGAAGTAGGTGTCCCATACAGTGTACCTGATGTATGAGATGCTTAAAAGTTTGGCTCCACTTTAGGCAGTTCATAGGGAAGAGAGACTAAGAACAGTCATGGTCCTTTGTTGCACTGAATGGGGAGTAACCTCTGTTTATAGCCCAATATCCCTAATTATGGACACTAATCAAACTCTAAAGAGGTTGGAAGTGTGGTTTCCTGTATGCCTAGAGAACAGCATGAACTCTCATAGTATTTAATACCACATCCAGAAACCTTCTCTACAAGAGCTTCTGCTGGGTTTCAGAGAGTGTAGCAAAGTTTTCTAAGGGGATTAGGCCAGATGTTGAATTAGACATCCACTAAATCTAAATCCGAAATGCATCTTGTTTTATTATCTATCACAACAGGCTTATACCTAGTGGAATTATCATTTAGGGAATTGATTCATAGCATATTTACTTTAAAATGGCAGGACTTTAAAAAATCATTTGTAATGTCTTTACCTTAATCCAGTCTTAAAGAAACAAACACTCCCTGAAATCTGAATAAGTCTCATTTAGAATGTGATCCTCCTGTCATTTGTAACCTTCCCACTGACAGACCATCTGAAAATCCTAGGTATAGCTCTAAAAATTTATTTCCAAAGAGCTGTGGCATGAGACAGCCACACTCTAATCAGTCTTAGCCTTTGTCTATCTAGTCTTGTTAGAGTCAACAAAAGTTACCTTGCTGTGCTTCCTGTTCTTCCCACATCTCTCCACCAGATGCCTCTAAGTAGGTCTGGTAGAACAGAGCACAACTTGAGAAAAAAGAAACATGGCTCATGTAAGTGTCTATGCATCTGTAACTCCCACAACTCACCAGATCTGATCTCTCTGACTATCTGTCTGGCTGTATGTACATGTGTCTCTCTCCTTAACATATTATGTTTACATTTAAAACCCACAAACACTAATACAAAATATATGAATATTATTTAGCAATAACTAAAAGCTGAAATGTTAAGATTAACAGCTTGCTTATTTGCTGGGCAAGTCATAAAAATTTTTATAAGTAGTGTTGATCAAATTAAATATCCAGTCTCCTTAAAAAGATAAGCTTTAAGAATCATTAAAAAGTCAAGAAAAAAGCTGGATAATAAGAGAGTTCAGGCAAGCACAAGCATTTGAATACCCCAATTTGAAAGATTGTTTTCTGCTGGAAGTGAGGCTTCATACAGCAAGGAATATTTGATTAAAAAAGTACTAATGATCATACAAATGAAAATATGACTATGTTAGCATCCATTAATTGAATACTTAATTGTGCCGTGAATGTCTTAAGCATTCTACATGTATTTTTCAGTTAGTTTTTACAAGGGGTATGTATTCATTCCTCACAACACATTTATTGAATCTCCACCCTGTGGCAGGCCAAGGACCATGAGCTGAACTTACAGAAGAAAGCCAGTGGAAAATTCCATCATTACTTTGAAAGTTACTGTTTTAATTAAGGTTTTATTGCTGTGAAGAGACGCCATGATCACAGCAACTCTTAGAAAAGAAAATATTTCATTGGAGCGGACTTAGAGTTTTAAGGTTTAGCCCATTGTCAACATGGGGAGAAGCATAGCAGGGTGGATGCAGCACGGTGCTGAGGAAGTAGCTGAGAGGTCTACATCTGAATCAGCAAGCTGTGAGACACTGGGTCTGGCTTGAGCATCTGAGACCTCAAACTCAGTGACACACTTCCTCCAACAAAGCCACACCTACTCCAACAAGGCCACATCTCCTAATATAGTGTCACTTCCTATGAGTCTATGGAGACCTTTTCATTTAAACCACCACAGTTACTTCCTACGGAAGACATGATTTCTACTTTCTTGTAAGCTGAGATATGGAGTGAAGTATACTCTCAAACGTCACACAATTTTTAGTATTCAACCCAAAACATGAAAGAATCAGTAATGCACAGAGTATGCTAGCCACTATACTATTCTAAAATGAGGTGACAGTGATAATAGAACAAGAGCAAGGCATGTGACTTTTTAGGATCAAATAAAAGAGGCTATGCAACACTGATTGGATTGTTTCATTTATTCCTCAGAATCCTGTGAGTGCAATAACTAGACTAAGGTTATAATTTGAACACATGTCTTAAATCTTTTGAGTTCCCAGGTATTTGACTAGCTATGCTGTCCTTTTATCAATCTTCTCACCTGTTTTATATATCTATATCATATCTATAGCATCTATATCTATATCTATTCATCCAAAGAGATATATAAACATATATTTTATAATATATATAATGCACACTATACATTTCACATTTATGTGCCTATACATTATGTAAGTTTAGTATATTATGTATTATACATTATAATATCTTAAATATAAAACCATATATACAATTATATGTATTATATATAATCATATGTATACACTTCTATATCTGTAAATATAAATATATATGTTTTATATGTATTACATAGTATTTATCTTTATTTTTATTTATATATTTATAAACATAGATATGTGTATACATATGGTTATATAATACATATAATATTACAAATGGTTTTATGTATAATAAATAATTATATAATATATATTTTTCCTAGGCAGGGTTTCTGTAACTGTACAAAACATTATGACCAAGAAGCAACTTGGGGAGGAAAGGGTTTATTCAGCTTACACTTCCACATTGTTGTTCATCACTAAAGGAAGTCAGGACTAGAAGTCAAGCAGGTCAGGAAGCAGAAGATGATGCAGAGGCCATGGAGGAACGCTGCTTACTGGCTTGCTTGCTTCTCCTGGCTTGCTCAGCCTGCTTTCTTATAGAACCCAAGACTACCAGCCCACAGATGGTACCACTCACAAGGGGCCCTCCCCCTTGATCACTAATTAAGAAAATGCCTTACTGCTGGATCTCATGGAGGCATTTTCTCAACTGAAACTCCTTTCTCTGGTAACTTCAGCTTGTGTCAAGTTGACACACAAAACTAGCCAATACAGGGAGGAAAGGGTTTATTCAGCTTACACTTCCACATTGCTGTTCATCACCAAAGGAAATCAGGACTGGAACTAAAGCAGGTTAGGAAGTAGGAGCTGACGCAGAGGCCACGGAGGGATGTTACTTACTGGCTTGCTCAGCTTGCTTTCTTATAGAACCCAATACTCCCAGTCCAGGAAGGACACCACCCACAATGGGCCTTCCTACCCTTGATCACTAATTGAGAAAATGCCTTACAGCTGGATTTCATGGAGGCATTTGCTCAAGGGAGGCTCCTTTCTCTGTGGCAACCCCCAACTTGTGTCAAGTTGATACACAAAACCAGCCTGTACAATATTAGACGAGTGTATGTGTGTGTGTGTGTGTGTGTGTGTGTGTATGTGTATGTACGTGTGTTTGTATGTTAACTTTGGTTTTTAATTTGTTTTGAAGCAAACCTTCTAGTGTCTTTGTGAGGGCATTTCCATACTGAATTAATTAAAGGGTTAATACATACTCTGGATGTAGGTGGCAATATCCCATGGGCTGAGATGCACCACATACTAAAAGTGAAACAGGAAAAAATGACTGAACACCCATCATGGCATTCCCCTTTCTCTGACTTCTCATCTACCCAGACATGAGCAAGTTATTACCACATAGTGATGGTCTGCTCCTGCCATCATACCTTCCATAATATGATGGATTATACCTTCCAGTCATGAATCAACCTAGAACCATTCATTCTTAAAATGTTTTTTTGTCTGGTATGTTGTTGCAGCAATGAGAAAAGTAATTAGAATAGTAATACAATCAGCCAGTCCCAGAGAGAACTAAGGACATTATGAGTGGTTTTGCATGCCTCTGTCTTCTTTAAGTGTTTAGGACTACAGACATGTTCAACTGCTTGTTGTGTCCCAGTGCTGCACAGCAAGTACCTGATAAATAAGTACAAGATTACTTATATATACACACTTCAAGATATACACACTTCAAGAATTTTACAGTATTTTAGGATTGCTCTTGACCAATATGAAAAAAATCAATATAAATTAAGAACTTGTGTCTGATGGAAAGATTCCTGCATTCAAGGGAGATTGATGAGTGTTGCAGCCAAGGATGGCAACATTGCTGTTTCTCTATCCATCCTGATCTGTACCAGTTCAAAGAAAGTCAGAAAGTATGCAAATTTTCAATATAGAAAAATGTCATTAACCCAAGTTAGCATATCCTGCAGAAGTGCAAGCAGCCACTACACTTGTGCATGTAATATGAACCATATCCTGTGTTCTAAACACATTATTTAATCCTCAGCAATTACTGGAATCTGCTGTTAGGAGTTTCAGTTAGGCCATTTTCAAAGTTGGCATGAAACAGAGAAACAATGAACTCAAGTTCCATCCATTTTCTTTTTCACTAATGAATACTTCTTTTGTTCCAAAGTCTCCCCAAGTGACTCTGCCTGACAACACAGGTAATTAATGGGCCACTCTTATGGATTCAGATATTGCTGAAAATATGAATGGACTTGATAATTGAATCTGCATCCAAACTTTCCCATTATCTAAATGACTAGTCCGTCTACATTAAATTAATAATACTTTCTAAAAACTTTTTTTTCAAGCTTATTGATAATGCCTGTTTGAAAACAGAAAATGGTGATAGTGAAGCTTTGCCAAATCAGAGCAGAGCAGGAATTCTGCTTGATTATTTTTGAGATGACGTTTGCAGCTAGAATTCAGTGAATTTGGAAAGGCTTGTCATCCATATTGGTATCAGTGAAAGGGCAGAGTTAAGTACTTAAGTTATGAGTTGATCAGGACTATTTTTTAAATTTTGTGTAATGCATCTATATGTCTGCGCTCTCTCTCTCTCTCTCTCTCTCTCTCTCTCTCTCTCTCTGTCTCTGTGTGTGTGTGTGTGTGTGTGTGTGTGTGTGTGTGTGTATGTATGTGTGTGCGTGTTCACGTGCATGTATATGGATTAGACAACGTTCAGTGGTTATTATTGCTTTCTACCTTGTTTAAAGCAGGGTCTCAATTGCTGTTTGCCACTGTGTGGGCCTGTTCAGTTGCCTGTAAACTTCCAAGAATTCTCCTGTCTCTGCCTGCAGCTCACTTTAGAAGTACAGAGATTACAGATACACCTGGCTTTATGTGGATTCTAGGAATTTGACCTTGCATCCTCATGCTTGCACAGCAAGTAAGTTACCCACTGGACCATTTCCCCAGCCCTAAGAACATTGGTTTTCCTCCTGCTCTATTTTTAATTTTTAATGATTTAGGCATATAATTTGTTTTAAATTTTGGAAAAAGGATTTAAAATAGGTAACTTCCAGAGTTCATAAGAAAAATAATATTTAATACTTCTTATTTTATTTTGTTAAACCATCCTCAAAGCCAGTCATCTCTAGAACACCTTGAGGGTAGAAGCCAAAGTCCACTTGACTCTCATTTCTGGAAAAGGTAAGGAAAAGGGAGAGTCTAGAAGTCAAAACACGCTGTATATTGTCTTTATCTGAAGTGGCCTTCACAGATGTTAACTCATTTCCCTTCCTCTGACACCTCAGGGAAGGGTAAGAGCTAATGTATGAAACATTCAATTTAAGAATTATGGATCTTAGCCATTCTGACTGGTGTGAGGTGGAATCTCAGACTTGTTTTAATTTGCATTTCCCTGATGACTAAGGATGTTGAGCATTTCTTGAGGTGCTTCTCGGCCCTGTGAATTTCCTCAGGTGAGAATTCTCTGTTTAGCGCTGTTCCCCATTTTTTGATGGGGTTATTTGGTTTTCTGGAGTCTAACTTCTTGAGTTCTTTGTATATGTTGGATATTAGCCCTCTATTGCACGTAGGATTGGTAAAGATCTTTTCCCAATCGGTTGACTCAGGTGACAGCAGATGCTGGCGAGGATGTGGAGAAAGAGGAACAATCCTCCATTGTTGGTGGGATTGCAAGCTGGTACAACCACTCTTGAAATCAGTTTGGCGGACCCTCAGAAAAATGGACATAATACTACCTGAGGACCCAGCTATACCACTCCTGGGCATATACCCAGAAGATGCTCCAACATGTAATAAAGACACATGCTCCACTATGTTCATAGCAGCCATATTTATAATAGCCAGAAGCTGGAAACAACCCAGATGTCCCTCATCAGAGGAGTGGATACAAAAAATGTGGTACATTTACACAATGGAGTACTACTCAGCTATTAAAAAAATGACTAATGAAATTCGCAGGCAAATGGATGGAACTTGAAAATATCCTGAGCGAGGTAACTCAATCACAAAAGAACGAACATGGTATGTACTCACTGATAAGCGGATATTAGCCCAAAAGTTCGGAATACCCAAGTTTCACTTTACAGTAACTGCTGGACTGAGAGTGAGGTCCCAGATGGAGGAGTTGGAGAAGGGACTGAAGGAGCTAAGGGAGTCTATAGCCTCATGGAGGGAGCAACAGTGTCAACTGGCTTGACCCTCCCCCCGGGTCCTCCTGGAGGCTGGACCACCAACCAAAGAATACACATGGAGGGACCCATGGTTCGGACCACATATGTGGCAGAGGAGGGCCTTGTTGGCCATCAGGGGGAGGAGAGACCCCCAGTAAAAGGGAATGTCAAGGTGGGAATATGGGAGTGGGCAGGTGGGTGGGTGGGAGGTGGAATTCCCTCATAGAGGTTGGGGAGGGGGAGGGGATAGGTGGTTTCCAAAAAGGAGACCTAGAAAGAGGGAAACATTGCAAATGTAAATAAAGTATCAAAAAAAAGTATTATGGAAATAAAGGTTTCTTATACTAAGGAATCTAATGGCATTTTCTCATACTGAAAGTAATGAGTAATTTGAAAAGAATAATAAATGCTATAGTTGCTCTCACTAAAAAACAAGTCCCAGATTGTATTATTTGTGGAAGCACATGATAAACAATAAACAATTACTCATGAAGAAAAGATTGTTTGTTATTCATCATGTAGTAGCTTCCTATGAGATTAAAAACTTTCATCTTGGAGGGGATCTCATTAAAACACAGGATATAAAAAGGAAGTGACTTAACTGCCAATCAGGGAGCCTGCATGGGCCTGACTCTGAGCCCTTCACACATACATTACAGTTGTATAGCTTGGTCTTCTTGTGGGATCCTAGTTATGGGAATAGGAGCTATAACTGACTCTGTTGCCTACCTTTAGAAACCTTTTCTTCTACTGAGCTGCCTGTTCTATCTTTAATAGAAAAGGAGGTTCCTAGTCTTACTGCAACTTGATGTGCCATGTTTGGTTGATGCCCATGGGAGGCATGCCCTTTTCTGAAGAGTAACAGAGAAGGAGTAGATGGCATTGGGGGACAGAGGAGTTGGGTGGAAGGAGAGGAATGAGGGGAAATGGCAGTCATAATATAAAATAAATACATGATAAATAAATTAATAAATAGGTACATAAAGGAGGTGAACTAGAATAAATAGATGATAGATAGATAGATAGATAGATAGATAGATAGATAGATAGATAGATAATAGAGGTGAAATAGCATACCCTAAGGAGAGGTGAAACACTCCATCCTTAAGGACAGCTCCTTAAGCTCAGGAAGTAAACAACTCAAAGGCTTCAGGAAATCCCTAAAACCGACTAGATACACTGGGTCCCTCACTCCCCCAATGCTTCAAGACTGTGAAGACAATCTCAGATAACCTGAGGAAGGGTTTAAGACTACCTCAGCTATCTGAAAAGGCCTCTGTTGAGCTTTCTGCAGGTTGTGCACTGTGCCACAGCTTTCTAGCTTTGGTCAGAGGATTTGGTGATGCAAATGACTGAGTCATTTCTGCTCCTTTAAGTAATAACAACAAAACATATACTTTGGTGGCATTCTTCTTTTGATCTGTTATCAGTTTTCTATTTGGGGTGAGGTGATGTTTGTTCATGTCTTCCCAGGAATAGACACAACACATTCCCATATTGTTAAATGACAATGTAGAAAATATAGGAGACAAAGTATTTAGGAAAAATGTTTTGGGAAATGTTTTAGCAGGATTCATTGAGATCCTTTCTTGGAATAAAGAGAAGATAATTAAAGAAACCAGAAAACACAGAATAGTATATATGGAAACAACCAAGTTTGGAATGTCAGCATTCAAGAACTCTGTGTTAAAATTAGACAAGCTTTTGGTACTTTATAATAAATACATCCAGTATGCAAGCTTCCCTAAAGAACAAAATATTAAAGGAAAGTCCTCAGAAACACTTTTTTGTAGTCAAGTCAGCTTCAAAATGGTAATATAAATTAATCTATTATTCTAGAGATTAAAATATATTCTATTGACCAAAGTCATAAATTTTGGAGAGAAGAAATCAATATAATATGATTCAACAGAGCATTTTATAAGCCAGCTACTCCATAACATAACACTGATACCTGGCACAGTTATGGGGATCAAGAACCTATGGCAAGAGAAATCATAGGTATGAAGGGAGAATCTACTACTAACACTCTGCTAATTGGATATAGTATTAAACCAGCTCCAAGTAATTATTGCCAAACCCATAGACTAGTGCATCTTGGACATCATCTGAGAAGCTTCTTTTTGTAGTATACAGCAATTAACAGGTTGATACCTGGTCAAGGTGCAGAGAATGAGTGACTGGAGTACTCAACCATAAATAGGTCATTTATATCATAGTTGCTTCTCCCAAGGCTCTGTGATCATCACAGAAGAGGCAGTGGAAAGTTTCTAAAAGCACGAAGTAGTGAATGGCTACAAGGAAACTGTTTTCCAGATACAATAGGGCAGCTGTACACATGAGCTTGTAGGAGTTTTGAACGTGTGCATAAGACCTATCACAAGCCCAAGCCAGACAAAAATTCTACCATAGAGCATGCAGTCCCACCCTTAGCTGAGTAGCTATTGGTAATTGATGATTGCTGGGGGTGGGGGGAAGGGGTGGAAGAGGAGGAGAAGGAGAGGAATTAGGTCCAGCATATTCCAGAGATGGTCACACTCCAACAATACATGAACTCTATGGATTAAAAAATAATAATGAGAACACAAAGGTAAGTGGATAAAGAATGGCTGCTGCATCTGGGAGATGAAGGGTGGAAACGTATATGATCCAATACAATGCAAAATTACAAAATTATCAAGGAATTAATAAAATAAATTTTATAGAAATAAATCCAGTTTTTCTGTGTGTGCATGTGTATAGGTGTGCACACACACTCGCATGAGTGTGCACGCATGCGTGCACACACACAAACACAAACAAACACACACACACACAGAAAACCTTCTTTACTGCTATCTGGAATACCCATTACCATCTACCATTATTCCCAGTTGTGAGTTATTGCATGTATTTACCAAACTGAAATTTGCACTGATTCAATGCTCAAAGATGGATTGATATGGTAATTTGAGTCTAGAGGCAGAGAGACATGACAATGTGATAAGAATTGGTAAAACATGTGTACCAAGATGAAATAAAATCATAAAATGAAAAGAAGAAAACAATAGCAACTCTCTCTGATTCTTTGAAGGATTATTGGTGGTGAGTTTAATACAAGGAAAAAGAAATAGGAACAGTTTGAAGAAGAGACTCGTTGTTTAGTTTTGTAAGTCTGCAGTTTCTGTGGTACAATTCAGCAGAGATACTGAAGGAATCACTTAGGTCTGGAGAAAGGATGCAAAAGAGAACCTAAATCTTCATGTCGAAAGATGGCAGTACCTCAGTGGCTTGTGAGTCAAAACAAATGTACATCTGAAAAGCAGCATATGCTCATCATGAACCAAGCTTTCAGACTCTATCACCCTGTCAGAGAAAGAGAAGTATATGAAGCCAGAAGCCTTGTTAGAGTCTTAAGCTTTTATTCTACTGTGAATTCAAAGTTTCCAAAGCAAACATAAATGTACCATTTAATACCTCTGTGCATCTTTATATACCCAGCACCATGACCAGGAAAAGAACAGATCATTAAAATAGTCTAGGCATCAAGCACTATTTAAATAAAACCTGAAGGAATATGCATGTATCTTAACTTGTAAATATTCCAACTAGATAGGCCATGAACCTAGGAGAAAATCAAATACTGCTGTTCTACTAAAGAAATAGAGTATTAAAATGACAACTAACAATGTTTTGCTAAACTCATAGATCAGTGCTTTTTTTAGCCATCATTAGAGATTCTTCACCTGCAGCAGATGGGAACAAATACAGAGACCCACAGACAGATAGTGTGCAGAGAGTAAGAGACCTTGGAACACTTAGTCCTAAATGGGATGCCTCTATCAAAGAGAAGGCTGAAAGACTGTAAGAGCCAGAGGGGATGGTGGCCACCAAGGAATCAAGGCCTAAACTCAGCAGGACAGACAGACACATGTATGAATTCACAGAGACAATGACAGCATGCATAGGGCGTGTATGGGTCTGCTAGATGAAGCCCCATATCTGAGTGGGGAAGTGGACACATGCCCCACACTCCCAACCCAGAAGCTATCTCCAATTGATAACCACTAACCAGTGAAAAATAGGTTTTCTCCAGTGGAGTCTCTCCGGAGATACAGACCACTCTTAAGAGCAGGCCCAGGTAGATAGGCAGCACAAAATGAATTCAATGGCATCTTTGAAAGTTTTTTTTTTTTAATCTCATAATGTTTTTCCAGGGCTTTTTATATTACTAAATAATAATAATAATAATAATAATAATACCTTAAGAGGTCTTTTGCATAGATATATTATGATGTCCAATTTTGTGTTTTTATAGGATTCCTGTGTATGTGAACTTGTGTGTCTCTGCTTCTATATGTTTTTCTAATGCTTTTACTTTGGCTCTTCTTCTGTTGTTTTTCTTTATGCTATTCAAATTTGTTTGTTTGTGTTATACCTTATTTTATTATATTATTATTCCTTAGATGCCTATTTGTTTTCTAATCAGAGACAGCAAGCATGTGGATTTGTGTGGGAGTGAGGTGGGGAGGATCAGAGAGGAGTTAGGGCAGGGAAACTGTAAGCAAAATATATTGTGTGAAAAAAATCTATTTTTGTAAAAGAAAAATAGAAAAATGTTGAAATTACAAAACTAAAAAGAAAGAACATAACTTATTTTTATCTTAACTTTTAAATATTCCAAACACAATATATTTATTAATAGAAATGAAGCTCTTTGCCCTATTTCCCTTTGTCTTGCAAATCACACAATCCATTTGCTTGCTAAATACAACAAAATCATTAAGTGCACACCATAGATCCATTTCCTCCATAAAGGTTTGTCCAGCCCCCTTCACCACAATTAATGTCCAAACAAATCATCTCTTCTTCAGAGTTATAAATGTACATTGCCACCTCTGTTAAAGAACACTACACATTGCCCTATTGTTGGACTTCTGTCTTTTCTCTGATTAAATTGCATGTTACTTCCTGTTGGAGATCTGGTCCTTATTATGACTGAATCTCCCACTTTACTTCATATACACTAAGACAAATGAGTGACTATGATATGCAATGTATGGATGCAGAAATAAATAAGTGAATACATGAACATCTACATTGGCAAGTATGGTAATCACTTCACTTGGTTTCACCTGGTTCACTACAGAGATTTGGAAGCACCCCACAAAGAAACTTTAGTAGTTAGGAACAATGAATGGTCACAGAGAGGCAGGGACATATCATTATTTAAATAGATAGAGCCATTGAGCTTCTGTTTAGAAACCTGAGGAGGAAATCATCTTATGTAGAATTTACATGAAGAAATGTTTGGGGCAAGTTGTTTACATGATAGTGTCCTCTCAGACTATCACATTGACTGTGGAAAGGCCAAAAGCAGGAGAAAATGTCAGACACTGGCAAAAACATTGTGAAGATGATTAAGTAAATCTTGATTTGTTTGAAGGGAAAAGATAGTAATCTACAGCTCAACTTTACATTTCCTGTTTAAATATTGTTGCTTGGATGTTAATCTGAGTTCTGTTTGGTTGCTAGAGTATTGGTTGTGAATATTGATTACTAGAAAATAAAGGCTGGAGTTCATTTCTGAAAGGAAGCTAAGAACACAGTCATGTGAACTGAAGTAGAAAACACCACTTTGGGAGTCTGAGTCGTTCCCAGACTAAGGTGGCATTTGCTCTCTCTTGTACCTTAATCTTTTAGTCCCTGTTTACTTGACCACATTCAGATCTCAGGTCTGGGCATACACACAAACATAACATAAGAGAATCCCTGCTTTGCCTTCTTATTTTAAAGTACTATCTTCCTAATGAGCCACAAGACATGCCATGTCTCTTAATGATTGCAAAAGTCAACCTGTGATGGACAGCAAAGGAGAAAGCTCACAATGAAGAATCCTAGCTGAGAAAAATCTGCTACCCCGAACATGGTTTACTTTTATTAACAGTGAAAAATATTAAGATATAGTGGGGAGGCACCATCTTGCAGAGAGTTAATGAACTGAACACTCCATGACATGAGGGGTGACAACCCATCTAACCCTGTCATCATTCTTCCTTCAGTGAATAGCTAGGACACTGAGTGCTGGTTTACTACACACTTTGTATGACTTGGCAGCTTTATTTATAATGAGAATTTTTCATATATTATGAAGGGGCTAAATTTATGAGAATGTTTAAACTGATTTTTAGATATATGGAAGTGACAAAATAATTTCATGTAGATGCCAGAAAGAATCAGACCAGCTGTGTAGTGGATGGATTTCATTTTTCAATTTCTTTTTTTTTTAATTCTTTACCAGGTTGATAGGCAAAGGTGCTCAATGTTTCTTAGACATAACAGAAGGGTATGAGTGATACTGACATCATCGCAGCCAGTAAGACCAAAATGTCAGTGAATGGATGGGACAGATAAAGTAAAACTTCTCACTGCCCCAATGAAAAGTAGCACAGGATAAGAATTTATAAAGGTACTATGTACAGTTGAATATGAAATATCCCTCACAGGCTCCTCCTTTTCTTTAAAGGCTCTTTAGTCTGAACAATTGGTGATACTTTGGGGGGTGGTTGAAACATTTGGAGTTAGAGACATGGCTAGCAGATGTGAGTCACAGAGAGAAGACTTTTGAGAGTTATAATTTGGCCTCACTTCCAGTTTCCTGTCTCTTTCTCAATCTGTCAAAATGTGAGTAGCTGTTAATATGTATTGTTACTACCACACAATGAACTCTGTCATGCCTTTTCTGCTATGTTGAGGAAATTATGAACCCAAATTAATCCCTCCTCCCTTGAGTTTCTTTTCTCAGGAATTTTGTCACAGCAGGAAGATGGTAATTAATACATAAGGTCTCCAAAAATTAAATGATTATTAATTTTAAAATCCTAAATTCTCCATACTGCATTGATTTAAAAAAAAAAAAGTCTTCTCATCTATGCCCTAATTATAAGAGAAAAGAATCTATGGTTTTATTTTAATTTTTGTTTAATTTACTTGGCAAAATTAAAATGTTACACCATAACAAGTTACACAATTAAAAACACAAACTATTTTATGGACTAAGAATGCAGAAGTATCTGATGAAAAGATATAGCAAATCTCCTTTCTCATACTTTTGAATCACCAATGCTGTGTCATGGGACACTCTACGAGTTTTACATGCTCAGGCAGCTTAGATGAAACCAGTACCTGCTTTTACCTCCATCTCCATGGCCTATGGTTCTAGGTAGCAAAGATTAGGATTAGATTTCTGAGCCACAGTGCTCAAGTTCATTCTTTATAATCAGGCAGGCAAGTGCATGATACAAGGTCATTCACCATGTTCCAAGGAAAGATCCCACACATGGGTATGCTGAGAGAACACAAAGTACTGCAACAAGATGTGAAAACAAGAAAACAAACATGAGCAGTGCCATCATGAATGGTGGTTTCTGGGTCACCCTGCCCAGGATCTTGCAGTTTCAGGGTCTCCATGAGCCAGTAAGTCTCTAAAACTACTTTTTGTATTTCTATCACCATTCTTTCATAGAAGCGTCAGTTCCTACAACTGCTTACAGAAGACTCTATACTTGGTATATTTCTAGGTATCTAGCAGAGAAATAACAGTAAATTTCAGAAGAGAAAAACACAAAACAATACACTGATAAAAGTAAGGACACTTAGTACAGAGAAAGATTGTTTCAGTCCATTCTTTCCACAGGAGACTGAGAGCATAGTATATTAGCATCCAGACCCCTTAGCCATGTGGAATATTGTCATCTGCTAGAACAGAAAATTCAGTCATTCCTGAGAACGTGCTTGAAATGTCAACAAAGAGACCTTTGGAAATGGTTTATGGGGGAATCTTGAAATGAAGACTAACAAGCTAGCAAGAGAACTCAGAAAACTGTAATGTTGGCAAAATAAGACAATAAAGATTATGCTCATGTGATTTTGAACAAAAAAAAAAAAAGAGACTATATTGGGAATTGTACAAAAGACCATTTTGTTTTTCAGGGGGAAGACTTTGAATGTATGTTGTCTGTATTGAAGGGGGTAAGTTGAAAGTAAAAAAGAAAAAATGACAGGTAGGAGAAAATTCAAGAAAGCAGAGCTTTCAAGAAGCATCCTTGGTGCTCATGGTATTCATTTGTAGACACTTTTATGGTGAAAACATGGGATCACAACTCTTAGAATAAAGTTTGAAAATGGATGTGTTTAAAAGGAAAGACAAAGAGTATACAGTTATTATAGATATTTATAGTTTTCTACAGAAACCTAGAATTTTGCATTAGACAATAAAGTAATATCTTGGTGCCATCTCAGGAATGAGTAATATCCCACTCAATGTAGACTCAAAGGCATAACAATTCAAGTTTTCTTGAAAGACATTCTAGGTCAGAGGATACTTTTTTTAGATCAGAGCACTGACTCACCCTGCCCATTTGTAAGTACAAAGCCTAGCGAAGCACATATAGGCTATAAGCCTTTTTTCAAATTGATCTAAATCAGCTTTCAGTGGCAGGAGAACATGGCATCATGCTGGTTTTGCAGATATGCAGAATGCAAGGCATTATTGGGCTTTCGCCAAGATTTCAGAGCAAATCATGGAGAATATGTGCGACAGAATCAAAGTTTCTGAATAGCAGCTAATAATAATAATAATAATAATAATAATAATAATAATAATAAAGCTAAGCATTATGTTATGGAAGTGTAGCTAAAGCTGATATAAGACCCCAAGATGATAGGGATGTCAAAAAATCAAATTGCCAATGATAAGTTCCAAGACCATGTCATACGTGCCCAAAAGAGTGGCTGTAAGAAGCCTTAGAGATATGGCTTCCTAAGCCCTATAAGCATACATCTGAATACAATCTTGAAGATGCTCAACACAGATAACTGTTATCCAGTGTTTGCTATTATTTGTTTCTGTCTTGCTTTTATCCAATCTTCTCTTACTATTTTACTACTTCTTAAGAAAAAAAGAATATTTTATGTTAGACCAAAAGCAGTTTACATTGTGAGATAGACATGAGGCTTTGGTGCCCATGGGCAAAAATGCTATTGTTTGGATCTGGAATGTGACCAAAAGATAAATGTGTTAAGAACTAGGTTCTCAGTTGTGTGGTATGGTAGAAAGTTCAGAGGTAGGGCCTAATAGGAAGCCATAGGTCACTGGTGGTGTATCTCCTTAGGAGATTGTGGGAGGGACCCAGGTATGTTCTCTCTTTCTCTCTCTCCCCCTCCTTCCCTCCATTTCTCTCTCTCTCTCTCTCTCTCTCTCTCTCTCTCTCTCTCTCTCTCTCTCTCTGTGTGTGTGTGTGTGTTGGTTTCTGTCTCTTTCCTCTCTTTCAAAGTAAGCATGATATGAACAGATTATTTAACTGTGTCCTCATCACTAGAATGCTCTGCATGGCCATAGACCCAAGGCAAAAGGAGCAATGAAATTTCAAAATTCAATAACAAACAATTTTGAAAACAAAGAATGAGACTTTTCACACAGAAGGGAACTCAACATTTTAGAAGGCTTCTCAGGGGAAATGCTGTAGGCTAGGAGATATAGTTGGGTATCATGTTAGGTGAAAAGTTTGTACTGAAAAACTCCTATATTGTGAAAACAGAAAGCTCTCACAAACAACCAAACTTTACACCCAAAGAATTGGAAAAAGCAAAACAAAACAAAGCTCAAAGTTAACAGAAAAAAAGGAATGATAAACATTAGTCATGCATAGTAGAATAGAGATTAGTAAAATAATATAGAAGTTACAAAACATAAAGGTAATTTTTGGAAAGTTATATTATTGAAACTCTACCTAAATTAAGAATAAAAGACAAATAAAATTATAGGACATTGCAATTCATACCACAGACCCAGAAAGGCTCAGAAGAGAACACATTGACCAGCTGTATGCCAGCAAGTTTAATAACCTAGAATACGGAACAGATTTCTATGAGCATTGTACCTGCCTAAATCACAAAATACGTATATGTGTGTTTGTGTGCTTGTTTAAACACATGTATGTGTATAAAAGGAAAGACAAAGAGTATACAATTATTATAGATATTTATAGTTTTCTACAGAAACCTAGAATTTTGCATTAGACAATAAAGTAATATCTTGGTGCCATCTCAGGAATCAGTAATATCCCACTCAATGTAGACTCAAAGGCATAACAATTCAAGTTTTCTTGAAAGACATTCTAGTGTATGTATATGCATGTGTGTACATGTGTGTATTTGTACATATATATATGTATTCATGTGTATATATGGTTTGTATATATATGTATATTTACTTTTATGTGTGTTATGCATTATCATGTATGTGTGTGTGTGTGTGTGTGTGTGTGTGTGTGTGTGTGCATGTGTGTTTCTCCTACTGAAGCTGTATAATACTACACCTGACAATTTTTAACACTGAAGTTTGTGATGTGTCCTTCAAATGCTGGGTGTCTTTCCCTATTTTTCTTGCCTTCATCAAGACTCCTCACTACTCACTAGTCCTCAGAAATTTCTCCTAACTCTTAATTTAACCCATTCATTTTTACCTAGTATAAATGAAGCATACAGTTTTATAACTCAAATAGAGGTGACTTCCTTTATGGAAGATGATTCCATGGACTGAGATAAACTTGTAAACTTCAAATATAAGCAATTTGGTTAGCATTCAAGAAATGAACAAAAAACTACCCCACATAATAAAACACCCTATAAAATTAAAGAGAAAAATCTTAGAAGACATAATATGACCAGGGATACATAAGAAGGGACAGCAGTGTGCCTTGGTGTCAACATGCCAATAAGAAGTCTTTGGCTGGAAAGCCAGTACTTCTTATTAGGGGTGGAATGTCATAGAGAAGTGTCCAAGTTGGGATCAAAAACGATTTGTTTATTTTTAAGTGTGTGTGTGTGTGTGTGTGTGTGTGTGTGTGTGTGTGTGTGTGTGTGTGTGTGTGTTCTTATGAGAAGAACTCAACAGATCTTCTGGAACTGGAATTACAGGCAGTTATGAGCTACCATGTTCATACATGTTATGTTTCTGAGTTTCTGAATTCAGGTCCTCTATGAGAGCAAGCAATGCTCTTAACTGCTAAGCCATCTGTCTAGAACTGTAGTTTATATTCTAAACTGGATTTTTCATGTTATTTCACGTTTTCTTTGATAGTTCAACATCTAATCTCCTTTCCATTTCTTTCTTGTGCAAAGTTTTATTGCCATGTTGAATTGTGGCTAATTTTTTTAAGATCTCTTCTTTTATTCTCTATTCACATAAAATAATACAATCTGTTTCTGGTTCCACAAAACTGCTCTTGGGACCATGTGAGGATCTGTGTAAGGTGCACCACAGAATAGGTTTCTCCTTGAGGCAGAGGAGTCACTCAATGTTGGGAGGAGAAGACTTGTGATGAAAAGAAATTATGATCTCTTCAAATTGGAAGAGGTCTTTAACTTTTCATCACTGTGACAAAATACCTGACATTAACAACGTAAAAAGAAGTGACTTATTTTGGCTCACATTTCCAGGAATTTCAGTTTAAGGACTAGTGAATTCATTACTTTTATCCTGGAATGAAGGCTGCTATAAAAAATTCTTGGCTCTTCTGACCAAGTCAAAAATTCTGTTAGAAAAATTCTAAAAGTAATTTTGGGTTTTCTCATCAAAATCAGAGAACCAGAAAACATATGAAAAGAGCTGTGTTTGCTCTCTAAGTAATTCTTGGAATTTCCAACCAATGTAGGAAATCCTATTAGAAAAAAATCTAAAAGAACTATGAAAAATTCTAAAAGAGCTATGTTCATTCTCCATGGATTTTTCTAACCAAAATCAGAAATTCGGCTAGAAAAAATTCTTAAAGTGCTATGTTTGATCTCCAGAGATCTCCACACAGCTCTGCTCTTGATAGAGAAAATTCTAATGAAGAACTGCTATTGCTTTCTGCCAGCTTATCTCATGCAGACCAAGACCCCAGTTTTTTATTTATATATCAATTCAGTTATTTATTCCAGATTCCCTCTTGACCATCCCACAAATCAGCATCTCATGACCCCAGCCCCTTGATTCTTAGGAGACAGCAAGCACACATTTCTTTTTTTAACATTGAAAAGGAATTCAGAGATCTGTTGGCTTTTGTTAAGCACAGACAATAAGCTAGTCTGAAATTACCATTTCCACCAAGTCTGGGCCTTGACTTGCTATGACCCAGGCAGATCTTGAACTCAGGAATCTGCCTGTCTTTATATCTTTCTGACAAGCTGGCTCATAGTGTAACTGCCACTGTTACTTCAGATTTGTGAAGCTCCTTATACAATTCAAACTGTATTCTTATATTTTTGCATAGTTGAGAAATTGTATATTTTGAACTTATGGTTTTAGAATTCTTTTCCACAGCCTTAAGAGCTGTCCTGAGGATCCCAGCATTTACCATTTTGCTAAAGACATAGACACATCTTTGAATCCTGGACTCATGGTGTTTTTAATTATCATGGAGTCATTAAAGTTAACAGGGAGGACATTCCTCAGAGGAACATGAAAATTTGTATATTATTTTACAAACAAGCCTTACACACACAGCAGCCATCCACACTCACAGAGGCCCACACATGTTGGCCCTGTCCCAAGAGTGGGAACCATGTCATTCCACCCCTACCAAGGCCATGCTGGATCCAGCACTAGTTTACTGAGTCTTTTCTAACTGTGGAATGACAACCAAGTGTACCTATCAGAAAGCAACGTTTCCAAAGTGTTGGACATGAAAATTTACAGTTTTCTATCTATTGACTCCAGAAAGAAACACTGGTGGAGAAGGTTATCAAGCCACCCTGTCTCAAGGAAACCTTTCCCAGCACAGACTTTCTGCTGTTCTTCACTTGGAGACTTCAAGTTTAAGATACAACAGTTTTCAATTCTGCTATATTCATTGAAATAATAACTTGGAGTTTGGGAAGATTTTGCCATCAAAAAGAGTTTAAATTTTATAGGCTGAAGCCTTTGGAAAGGTCATTATTTTTTTCTGTTCTTGGGTTGATGAGGCACAATATTTGTGATGGCTCTGTCTATGCTCTCCTTTCTTTCCCCCACAGGATCATTTCTATGTAAGTGTCATTTTCTCAAGACATAGCACAGAGGTAGAATCTTACAGAGAAAACCACAGTTCTGTTCAACCTGGTAAGATTTTAGGGTGTTTTCACTGTGCTTTACTTTGTACCTCTTCATATAGTCCCATTTACTAAGAAATCTGAAATCACAAAAGGAAAGTCCTATAGTGTCAACAACAACAAATTAAGAAACATAAGACAGTGTCACAGCACCTTGCATATACAGCTCTGACTTGAAGTTTGCTAACCAGTCATGTGCCTTCCTTCTTGAACTTAGAAGCAATTAGGATTCTACACAGGGATAAATGATGTATTGTTTTACTCAGAAACTCAGTGAGTTTAGTGTGGCCTGAGTCCAAGGAAAGCAGGATTCTTGTCTTTCAACAAAACAGCAAAGTTCTTTGACAGGAAAACTCAAAGCAGAATGGTTTTGTGAAAGAAAGAGGGATAAAGAGAGAATAAGGGGAGCGCCATGCTGGGCCAGGACACTCTAGTTGTGATGCTTGAAAATATGATCTTACACACTTTACTCTGAGTCTTAGTCTCCTTATTCAAGAATATCCTGAGAACTAATGAGACAATGTATACCGCATGTACCAGGACTTGACTCAAAAGTACTTCATAAGTAACACTGTCTACCATCAGTGCTAATACCTTATTTCAACTCCCACCCAACAATTATCAATTGAATTGAATAACTTTTTTACCCCCAAATCTTGACAGCTACAGCTCACAGAAATTATCTGACTTCCAAATTCTATAACATATCTAGAGGAATGTTCTGGAACTGTTTGGTCATGTGACCTTTGGAGGAATAATATCGCCAGGCTCAATATCAAGCTCAATGGAGAGCTAGAAACAGAAAAGAGATTTTTCATTGAAGTAGCATTTGTGCTGCAGAGTTTGGAGCAGGCTAGGGTTAATTTCAATCACACTTACTAAATTTATTAAGCTTCAAAGAATACAGTTCTAAACAGCTTATAAGTAAATGGAACCTGAGGGTCAAGGAGAATTCTATGTTCACAGAATATGCCAACACAATTAGTATTACACCTCACCTATCACCTCACACAAAATTCAGACTAATATAATAGTGTGCTTATTTTAACTATTTTACAATGGAATTTCAAAATATCTCAGCTATGAATGTGGTACCCAAGCCTTTCTGAGGCCTTTCAGAAGGTCAGTGAACCAGAAACAGAAGCAAACTGACCTCCACATGCTGTTCCCTAAGAATTTTCTTGTGAATTATTAGTGGTTGGTTGGCAATAAAATCTTCAAGATAAGGAACATAAAATGAATTCTTTCTATTCAGAAGACCCATGGTGCATGGCAAAGTCATATTTTAAATATATTTTTTAACACTTAGTTTCTACTTGCTTTTCATGCATTCACTTTTCTATCACAGAAAATTTGAATGTGGTAAGTTGTAGCTTTGTTTTTCTGTTTTATATGATTAAAACATCACAGATGATATGTAAATGTTACTCTTGAAGTAATAGAGAGACTAACAATCAGCAATAATACAGTGTATAGTGTCTTCATATATGTGTAAATGCCAGAAGAATCATGTATATCTATTTGTCCAGGTAATACATTCAGTAAGAAAATAAAAATGACCAACTTGTATGGGGAGCAACTTGAGAAATCAAGCGGTTAGACAGCTTAATCATATCACACTTCTGGAAACATCATTAATTATATTAGTCATTAATTTACTCATGTATTACAGAAATATTACTAAATACCAATGTTGTGCCAAGTGTGTGAGAAGCAGATGTGTTCTGAATAGAGATGATGTCTTTTAATCTAGTGGCAGACATAGCACTGGCTCCAAAGTTGATTTTCAGAATTCCTATGAATGGAAGAATTGGTATTTTTGCTAGATATGAAAATAACTCAATTTACGTGCAGATATTTAATATTTACACAGCAAAATAAAGCATAATTGTCTGTTTTTTCACTTTAAGTACATTTTAGAGAACAGTCAGAAATTTCTACCTTACTCAAAAACATAAAACTATTAAGGATCCTTGCTATCATCCGTTCATTCCCTACTTCCAGTCAAGTATTAGCATCAGTGCTTTATAATTATAAAATATTTTATCCTTGCAGCAGTCATAAGAAACAGAGCCCATCCTTATTTCTTTTGGATGTGGAGACTGTGAGAGAAAGAATGGTCAGTCACTTGCCAAGATCATTCTTCATAACTAATGGTTTTAGAACTTAAGTACCCTGTTTCTAATAGAGGTTGTTCTCATCTTACCTTAGTCTTCCTGCTTTGTCAGTACTTCATAGCTACATTAGAGTGCTTTATAAAATCATAAACTATTTTGGATATAATTGTTGTGTCTAGCTTTCCATCAAATGGCAAGTACTTTGAGTCAATATACAGAAGCCAAATGGAATGAAGCCACTGCTTAATGTTATCTGACAGCTCTTTTCTGTGATGATGCAGAACTGTACTACATTGTAAAAGCAACGAGGTAGGAGAAGAACTGGGCATAAATTTTAAGTCAGATATTGCTATAAAAACCATCTAAGAAAATACCATTTCCGCCACACTCACCAAAGCAAGAATACTCTACTCTGTATTGTTATACATCAAGGATTTTTAAAAATGTTTTTCAACATTCAACCAAAAATGATTGTCTCTGTTCCAGCAAAATTTGATGCAAGAAAATAGTGTGATGCTACTCAAAAATTTTTGTGCAGATTACATCAATGTGAGGCAGCATGAACACTCTTTGAACTTCAAGTCAGATACCTGGGTGGAGGATTTAGCATCACATCTTCAGGACTCTCCAGCCTTTGGAGAACTAGTCACTCAATTGTCATAATTGCACTCTCTGAAGAATCATAATCTACTGAGCACAGAGAGGAATTGTTAAAATGATTAACATGACAGTATGGATATCAAACTCCTTAGGAACTCTAGGTAGATTCAACTAATTTAATTCCTAGCATTCTGAATCTCTTGCATGTGATGAGGACTGCTGTAAGCCCCAGGGAAACTGTTTACTGGGATATATTCCAAAGCTTTAAAGGATGATTACTGCTAGCATGTTAATTTTAAGTCATATTTACTGCAGAATTGGGCTGTGTTTTATTTGTAGTAGGTACAATTTACAGTACCTTTGGATCCTTTATTTCATAAATATTTACTATAAAATATGTGTTTGCTTTCTAGAATGTAAGTTACAATTTCATGCTTCAGATTATTGTTACATTTTTATGACATACAAATCATCATTTCTGTGATATATTTGTTGACAAAGCTTGGTTGAAAATACAACTGTCATTTGCATTATTGTTTTCATAAGAAACACACTCGGTTTATCAAATATGACTCTAGGAACACATTAGATTCTAATTTGTAGGCTGCCCATATTTTATATTCACTTTCCAAGTCAAGGCTCTAGGGCTAAAAAATGGGTGTTCTCTCTGGTAAGCTAAAGTACAGCTGTGAACAAGAAATATAGTGTGCTTTAAATTCTACAGGCCATGACTCTGAGATTGTGTGCATTAAACAAGTACGCATTCTGCCTTGTTTTCTCAATGGAAGATTGTTTCATTCATTGTTCATTCAATTTATGGCATGATCACTAAGTTCTGAGAACTGTCCTATGTGTCCTGTGTGATATGAACAGTTATAGAATTAGTGAATTAATTAACAAGCAACTCTGTCCTTGAAGAACTCCTAGGAAAACATAAGCAAGTGGACATCAGTATTAAGGATTTCTCATCAAAAGACCAAAGGGATCTGCCCTTGACAGAGCCCCCATGCCAGCCTTGGAAGGCAACATCCAGGTAATACATTAAATTTAATCAATTTCTAACGGGTTTGGTTCACTTTTAGAGAGTCATTGTACATAGTTGAATATAATTTGTGACACATAAGAGATCTCTGACTAGTATGAATCCATGATCCACCTCAGATGCGTGCCAATGTATAGGAAGATGCAGGACAAAGATATGCTAGGAGCTGGGGGTCGGGGTGGTACAGAACACCCGCACTTCCATCTTCCTCATTGTTCTTTCTATGCACAGCAGCCCTGGCATGGGCTCAGTGTATTTATACTAGATTAATGGAACAAAGAAAGAGTGGTATATGTGGTATTTGCTGGAAGGACTACTATTCAACCTTCAGAAAAGAATCGCATCAGTACCAACAACATGGATGAACCTAAGAGGATAGTCTGTTAAATGAAATAAAGCATACAAAGAAAGATAAATATCAAATAATGTCATATGTGAATTTCAAAGAGTTGAGTTCAAGGAAGTGGAGAGTACATGGGTTTTTGCCAAGATTTTGGAAAGAGCAAAACTAAGAAGTTAAGAGCAACAAGTTCAGGAGAGCCACAGAACAATCTGGAAGCTAGAGTTAACATGTTATAGCCTCGAAAACTGCTAAAAACATAGATTTTTAACTTTTCTCACCACAGAATACACGTATTGACTGGTTTAAGTTAATCCTTTAACAAGGTATACATATTTCAAAATAACACCTGTAACTTGTACTTTCCTTGGCAAAGGAGGGCAGAAAAGAAGGAAGGAGAGGTTGGGAAGGCCTTTCCTGGGTATTATCAAAGTAAGTCTCATGAGATGTGCTATGCCTCAGATGTGAAGGTATACCCTCGGCACCAAGGATTTTAGATTCATTCCAAAAACCCAAATAGGAAGCAACTGTCACATTCTTGTACCATCTGCTGTCGTAATGGTTGATGACATTCTCTCAAAGTCAGTTCAGTAGCAACTGAAGGCATGGCGATAAAACAGCTACTGTAACTCAACAAACCAAATTTGGAGACTTCAAGAAGATAAAAGAGCAAATTATGATAAAACTGTCTAACACTAGACAGGTGGAGAAAAAAATCTCTCAGCTTATTCCTCAGATATAATCTTCCAAGACTCCTGGGGAAGATTTTCCCAAGAGAAGATAGATAACCCTGATGCCAATCCCTAATCCATATAACTCAGTATTCTAGGCTTAAGCCTATCCTTTTCTCTTTTTTTTTTTTTTTTTTGGAATAAATCCATTTTGGAATCAGAATCATGGGACTGTTTATACTTATTGTAGTTGAATTAGAAATTTGATTTGTGCAAATTCCTAAGTCCTAATATAAGGCATTTGTGTAGATACTTTTCATTAAAGTTGTTCCTTGTTCAGTTTTTTTTGGCTGTTGTTGTTTATACTTTCATGTATAATCAAAATATAAGAATTATTTGAGTTAAGAGATAGCTTGCACATAGTTGAATGTGATTTGTAACACATAGATGATCCCTGACTCATAGAAATCTATGACCCATCTCAGATAGTGTGATTGTATATGAAGATGCGGGATAAAGATGTGCTAGAAAGCTTGCAATCAATATGTGCATGAAACACCTGCACTTCCATCTTCAGCATTGCTCTCTCTATTCACAGGAGCCAGAGTTCAGAACAGAGGCTGTTTGGACAGAGGACTCAAGTTCAGTCCTTAGCATCCACACTGATCTGTTCACTACTGCCTGTAACTTCAGCTCCAAAAGACCTGACACCCTCTTCTGAACTCTGTGGGCACTGTACTCATATGCATATACCCACACATGTACACATAATTAAAAATAATAAAAATAAATCTCTAAATATAAGATAATAATTCATCTATAGTATCCAAAAAGACATATCATTAAAGTCTTTAATTATCTGTGGAGTTTTTTTCCCCCTGTAAAAAAGTAGATCAAGGACCTCCACATAAAACCAGATACACTGAAACTAATAGAAGAGAAAATGGGGAAGAGCCTTGAACACATGGGCACAGGGGAAAATTTCCTGAACAGAACACCAATGGCTTACTCTCTAAGATCAAGAATTGACAAATGGGACTTCATAAAACTACAAAGCTTCTGTAAGGCAAAGAACACTGTCAATAGGGCAAAACAGCAACCAACGGACTGGGAAAAGATGTTTACCAACCATGCATCTGATAGAGGGCTAATATCCAATATATACAAAGAACTCAAGGAGTTAGACTCCAGAGAACCAAATAACCCTATTAAAAATGGGGTACACAGCTAAACAAAGAATTCTCAACTGAGGAATCTTAAATGGCTGAGAAACACCTAATGAAATGTTCAAGCTGGGCAGTGGTGGCACACGCCTTTAGTCCCAGCACTTGGGAGGCAAAGGCAGGAGAATTTCTGAGTTCGAGGCCAGCCTGGTCTACAAAGTGAGTTCCAGGACAGCCAGGGCTACACAGAGAAACCCTGCCTCGAAAAGAAAGAAAGAAAGAAAGAAAGAAAGAAAGAAAGAAAGAAAGAAAGAAAGAAAGAAAGAAAGAGAGAGAGAGAGAGAGAGAGAGAGAGAGAGAAGGAGAGAAAGAAAGAGAGAGAGAGAGAGAGAGAGAAGGAGAGAAAGAAAGAGAGAAAGAGAGAAAGAGAGAAAGAGAGAAAGGAGAGAAAGAAAGAAAGAAAGAAAGAAAGAAAGAAAGAAAGAAAGAAAGAAAGAAAGAAAGAAAGAAAGAAAGAAAGGAAGGAAGGAGAGAAAGAAGGAGAGAAAGAAAGAAAGAAAGAAAGAAAGAAAGAAAGAAAGAAAGAAAGAAAGAAAGAAAGAAAGAAAGTTTTCAACATCCTTAGTCATCAGGGAAATGAAAATCAAAACAACCCTGAGATTCCACCTCACACCAGTCAGAATGGCTAAGATCGAAAACTCAGGTAACAGCAGATGCTGGCAAGGTTGTAGAGAAAGAGGAACACTCCTCCATTGTTGGTGGGATTGCAAGCTGGTACAACCACTCTGGAAATCAGTCTGGAGGTTCCTCAGAAAATTGGACATAGTATTACCTGAGGACTCAGCTATACCACTCCTGGGCATATACCCAAAAACTCTCCAACATAATAAGGACACATGTTCCAGTATGTTCACAGCAGCTTTATTTATAATAGCCAGAAGCTGGAAACAACCCAGATGTCTCTCAGAAGAGGAATGGAAACAGAAAATGTGCTACATTTACACAATGGAATACTACCCAGCTATTAAAAACAATGGCTTCATGAAATTCTTAGGCAAATGGATGGAACCAGAAAATATCATCCTGAGTGAGGTAATTCAGTCACAAAAGAACAAACATGGTATGTACTCACTGATAAGTGAATATTAGCCCAAAAGCTTGGAACACCCAAGATACAATTTACAGACCACATGAAGATCAAGAAGAAGGAAGACTAAAGTGTGGATGTTTGGGTTCTTCTTAGAAGAGGGAAAAAATACTCATGGGAGTAAATACCAAGACAATGTATGGAGCAGACACTAAAGGAAAGGCCATCCAGAGACTGCCCTACCTGAGAATCCATCTCGTATATAGTCATCAAAACCAGACACTATTGCAGATGCCAAGAAGTCCTTGCTGACAGGAGCCTGATATAGCTGTCTTCTGAGAGGCTCTGCCACAGCTTGACAAGTACAGAGGCAGATGCTTGCAGCCAACCATTGGAATGAGTGTGGGGTCCCCAATGGAGGAGTTAGAGAAAGGACTGAAGGAGCTGAAAGGGTTTGCAATCCCATAAGAAGAACAACAATATCAACTAAACAGAACCCCCAGAGCTCCCAGGGACTAAACCACCAACCAAAGAGCACACATGGAGGGACCCATGGCTCCAGCCACATATATAGCAGAGGATGGCCTTATCTGGCATCAATGGGAGGAGAGACCCTTGGTCCTGGGAAGGCTCAATGCCCCAGTATAGGGGAATGCCATGGCGGGGAGGCAGGAGTGGGTGGGTGGGGGAACACTCTCATAGAAGCAGGGAAAGGAGGGATGAGCTAAGGGGTTTCTGGATGGGAAACTAAGAAAATGGATAATATTTCAAATGTAAATAAAATATCCAATAAAAAAAAGAAAAACAAAATGAAGCAAAACAATTAAAGGGACTGAGCAGATGACTCAGCTGTTAAGACCACTTACTGCTCTTATAGAAGTCCTAGGGTTTGGTTCCCAACACTCAACACTGGAAATTCCAGTTCCCAGGACTCGAATGTCCACTTCTGGTCTCTGCAGGCACCTGCAAGCATGTATTGTGCAGACATAAATTCAGAACACACACGAACACACAAAATAAACAAAGTTTATCAAAATCAGTTTAAAATAGTTTGGATGGTGACTGGCATATGGCTTTAATCTCAGCACCTTGATAGGGCATGAGTAGGTGCATATTTATGAGTTATAGGTAAACCTGGTCTACAAGCAAGTTCCAGGCCAGGCAGGATCAGATCATGAGACCTTGTCTTGAAAGAAAGGGAGTGTAGTTAAATAATGATGCAGTGCAGATAGATCTAGTTGTTGTTACTTTACAAGACTTGAAATCTGAGAAAAATCTTTTCATTGAGTCTGAATACTTCATGATGGCAGTGGATGTCCTTCCATGTGGAGAAACTGCACAGAAGAGAAGGAGACCAGGATTTCAGTCCTAGTCTTAGAACTCTGAAATGAGGGGTTACAACTCATGATTTTTACCTGTACTAGGAAGCTGTATCTCAACTGTAGTCAGAAACAGACACCCTAGACCTGCATCCAGATTCATATTCCAGCAGCACCATTCGCTAGCAATGGGATGGTCTTTGGCCTAGTGCTCAGACTGGCAGGGTCTTCTTTGCCTCCTATATAGACCCAAGACACTGCTGACAATAACAGATACACAGGGTGATGGAGTGAAATGAGTAGTTAGCATTTTAGTAAAATCAGTTCTCAGCACGGTGATGTTTACTATAAGATCTATATGAGGATTGCTCTTCAATAACAACTCTGCCAAATACTTTACTTAAATGTTACCACCCAGTCCTCACGACACTATTTCAGTGGTGTTATTTACATACCTAGGGACCCAGTCTGTCCTACCCAGAGCTACCTACATATCCAGGGTCATGACAAAACTTGAACTATGCAAAGAACTCTTCAATCCTTGTACATTTAATAAAATTATAAAATTTCCCCAGTCATTCTTTTCTATACTTTTTTTCTGCCCATTTCTACTTGCAGTCCTAGGGTCCAACAAGTAAAATATAGCAAGATTGTTCAAAGAGATAATATATTTAAGTTACATTTGTAAATATTTTTAAATCTCATATTTATTAATCATGTATGAATATGAGAAACAATAAAATTTTCTTCCTTGGGGCTCCTTATCTTTGTTAAGAATATTGTCTACAATGGATATCTCCAGCTACATTTCTAAGAAGGGGTTAATGTCTTAGAACTGATACATTTTAATAGATACTTAATAAAGTAGCTGAAACAAATAAATGTTTAAAAACGAATGGCAGCAAGACCTGTCTTCTTGAAACCAATTTAAAAATTTTTATATTTTATATGTATGGATTGGTTTTTGCCTGCATGTGTATCTGTGCACCACTTGCACGCCTGGTGCCCATGAAGATTAGAAATGGGCATCTGGATCTGGAGTTAGAGATTGCTGTGGGCCACCAGGTAGCTGGTAGGAATTGACCCCATATGCCTGGAAGCGCAGCCAGCACTCTTAACCACTGGAGCAATCTCTCCATCCCAAACTACCATGTCTTATTGATTGGTCCTCTCTAAGCTAACATATCACACCATCTGTTAGAGTCATGTTCTTCAATAACATCATATTTCATAGTAAAATACAACACTTCACCCCAGCCTTACCATTCTTCTAAGCCTCATTTTATATATTTACCCCTCACTTGGGATAATTCAGGCTCCTTCTCACTGTGTACCCTTCTCAAATATTCTTTGGTTTCCTCCCCTTTGGGCCTCTGCATGACTTTTTCTTGTTTCTTTGGAGGCCTCTTCTCCTTGACTATTGGGTGGCTAGTCCTTATCCTCCCCTAGAAATTTCTTCCTTGAACAGCCACGTTAGTAGCTTCCCTCATAGGCTTCCACACCTCATGCCTTGTCCTGCCTATTTTTTTTTAATACTTTATTTACATTTCCGATGATTCCCCTTTTATTTGGAAACCCCATGTCCCCTCCCCCTCCCCGCCTCTGTGAGGGAATTCCTCCTCCCACCTACCCACCCACCCATTCCCATATTCCCACCTTCACATTCCCTTTTACTGGGGCCACTAGCACCCTCAGGCCCAAAGTCCCCTCCTTTCTCCCTGGTGGCCATCGAGGTGATTCTTCTGCCTCATATGTAGTCCAAATCATGGGTCAATAGATGTGTATTC
>CM052712.1:36271310-36313073 GCA_028551405.1 Uromys caudimaculatus | reverse complement strand
GCCCGCCTACCTCGGTCCCTGTGTCTCGCGGGTTCGGGGCAGTACCTGGTGAGCTGTGGGGCGTGTCTTTGGCCCTCTGCTGGGTCTTGCGATCTACTGAGAGGGATCTTTGTTCCGGCACTGATTAGGTGTGGGGCCCTGTGGCCCAAGCTGAGGTTTCCGGCCGTCGCTGGAAGCTGCTGGCTGTCAGTCTCTGTGGCCCACAGAAAGCAGGCAGAGTCAGTGAGCTCTGGGGACGCGTTGCCCCTGCTATGGGCTTTTCTGCGTTCCTGGGAGAGAGAGGATTTTCTCCCAGAGGTGCTTGTCTATGGAATCCTAGTGTCCCAGGCAGAAGTTTCCTGCCACAGCCGCCCGCTTTTGGGATCCAGGGGGGTTTCTAGGCCCGCCTACCTCGGTCCCTCGTCCTGCCTATTTTTAATTGTCAACTTGACATGGCCTAGAATCGCATGAGAAGTCAAATGGAGGAGTGTCCAGACCAGACTGGTCTATGGGATTGGCTATTAGGGATTATCTTAATGGTTAATTGATGTATGAGGGCCCAGCCCACTGTGGGGAGAAAGACTTTTTAGCCTTAAATATAATGAAAGGAAATATCATCTACACACCACTTATAATCATGGAGACCTTTAAATGAAGATAACATCCAGAAGTGATGGCTCAGTGGTTAGGTGTGTTTGCTGTTCTTCCAGAGAACCTGAGTTCAATTCACAGCACCTATATCAGATCACACAACCATCTGTAACTTCAGCTCCAGGGATCTGATAATCTCTTCTTGTTTCCTTTGGTACTGAACTCATACTCATGTACACCCCTCCATGAAAACTCATATACACAAAATTAAATAGAAAATAAAAACAATCTTAATAAAGAAAATTACCTGCCAGGAGAATTATTTATAAGAAACATGTTTACAATAGTGTGATATTCTTAATTTATTAATAATGTTTATAAATCAACTAAAATTACTCATGTCCTAAAACAAAATAAGGAAAGGGCATTAGTAAATAATTCACACAAGTGACAAATGTAGGCATATACAAATACAATCAGTCTCCATAGGCAATGCAAATTTAATCAGCTGTTATTTTTCAACTATTAAAGTAGCAAAGATTTTTTTCAAGGATAATCCTAACATTAGATGCATGCATTGGTATACTATATAAGTAACAGTAAATTGGCACCGCCTGTCTGAAATGCAATCTGGCAGTGTGTACTAAGATAATTTAAAAGACTTGTATGTGTGGAATCAGTAATCTTCTAGAAATACATTCTAAATACATGAGCCAACAGATCGTGTACAAGGACACTCTATGCAATTAATGATAACACTACCTACACCATCACAGGGACAATTTTTGCCTACCTCACTCACTCCCAACCCATGAGATACTTGGCAGTATCTGGAAAGGGTTTTTGTTGCTCTCGTTTAGTTGTTTATATGAGAACTGAGGTGGAGTTTTTCTAGTATCTAGTCAGAGTTGAAGGTAGGATCCCACAATGCACAGGCTAGACTTTACTTTCATAATTATGCAGCCTCAGAAATCAAGAGTGCTGAATTTGCAAAGCTTTAATCTAGAAAGAAATTCTCAGAAAAGAACTTGGCTAAACTCAGTTTCAGTTAAATTACTAAGTTTTCATTTAAAATTTTTTTTTATTCATGTCTATGTTTGTGGATTTGGGCTGTGGCAGTGCCATGGGTGTCTGGGTGTCTAGAGAGACCAGAGAGGACATTGCATTCTCTGCAGGTAGAGTTACCAGTGTTTGTGAGCTGTACAATGGGTGTGGTGGAACCAAAGTTCTGGTCCTCTAGAAGAGCAACAAGTCTTCTTAGCTAGTGAGTCATCACTCAAGATTCTAATAGAAGTATTTCTAAACAAAAGGTGGGGTTCCTGGCCTTGCTGGTGAGAATCACTACTATTGTATGTACAGGATTAAACATTTCAACAGAGGCCATCCTAAATCCTTCAAACAACTGAGACCTTGGGTTCTCTGCTGTCTCAGTTCCTTAAAAATAACCATTTCCCTCCAAAGAAGCCAAAGGCTTTAAAACCAGTTAACATTCTCTAAGCTGCCTATCAACCAACCATGGTTTCCTTTCATCCATTAAAATATGAATGGACCATTATGATACAAGTACTAACAGAGATAAAGTACAAGTATAGCTCTCTAGCACCTAGGAATACATTTAACAACTAGAATTGTACAGATTATAAAGGCAAGGTCATGAATATACACATAAAAGTATCCATAAGGTTATATATTTCAGAAATGTTGTTTATTTTAGGGTAAAATGTAAAAGTAACTTTTATTCTCCTACATTAATTCTGCCTTAGTCTGCTAATCTAGGCCTAGTCCTGGAAGCTACTACTTCCATACAATCTAATTTAGGCCTAGAATGTTTTCAGCCTCTGAGACTTATTGCTAAATAAGCTCACATTTCCTTTTTCTTTCTGAACTCAGCTGTTCTGGTTCAAAATCCTCTTCAAGCTGACTGATTCAATCTGGCTTCTCTTTCAGTCTCTGAATTGCTCTGCTTGGCCTCTAACTCTGGCAATGTGTTCTAATCTTCTGGCTCCTTCTCATTCTCTGGCTTGTTGTCTTCACCTGTATCTAGTTTGTTCTTTCACTGAAACCTGTCTTTTTATAACTGTCCAGGTAAAAACCTGCCTCTCTCTTTCTCTCTCTGCACTGCCCCTCAAGTAGCTTCCTTTGTCTCTCCTCGTGATCACTGGGCATATCCTTTTCTCTCAAATTTTTCTCTGATTTGTCTGCCACCCAAGTAGACATCAGTTATAAACATGGGTGCTTCCTTCTACTTCATTGTTTAGGATTAATGTTGTGTACTTGTTGTGTATCTGTAGACTACCCAGAGGAATTAAATGTGTGTGCTAAGGGCTGAGGCACACCACAACTAGAAACAGGTTTTTTCAGTACACACAATCTCAGGGTTCACAGTGTGATCAAATATCCTGCAACAGAAATAAATAGCAACATTTAAATGTTTAATAACAAGAATGTGTTAACTAAATGGTATAATATTCATTTGAAAGAATTTATTTTAAGACACAAGAATATAAGAAGTAGATCATAACTGAGTATGCAAAACATGAATCTTTACCATAAAACTCCATTAAGTACCAAAATACCATATGGAAAAGATATCAAAGTAAAAACATATTTCTGTCTCAGGGAGGTGAAATTATATCTGGTTTTGTTATATAATACATGCTTCCTAAAATAAACTTACATTACTGTAAATGAATAATAATACATAGCAGTAACTTGAGGGGTATGTTTATACTTTAATCAGGTTTAAAAATATTTGTACATCCTTTGAATAAAGAAAATTAAAGAGAAACTGAAAACATGCCACAGAATTTGTTTTTAAGCCAAAAGGAGAATTGGGCAATCACTCACCCAGTAAGGAGCTTCTTCTCTATTGCAGCCATCAAATTCATCACTTGCAAGGAGTGAGTAGAAGGGTCTTAGCTCTGAGAAAGCAAGACATTTTTCCATTCCAAAGGGGACAAGGCTCTTGTTCTCTCCTACACTGGAGCATCATCTGGTCACTTTATCTCAAATAAGAAAACTTGAACTTGAATTCTCAAGGTAACTGTGTACACATTGTTTTAGAATGCAAGCGGCAAGTGTCTCTGCCTTCCTCAAGCTTTCTTCAGTTCTGTGTAATAGAGTAGTTTTTCATAATATTTTAAATGTACCAATATACCGAGTTAAAGAATGAAAACTGTGAACTGTTCCAAGAGTTTCAGGAAGTGCTTCCCAATGTGGAGCTTATGCAAATCGAGGAAAAGAGCAGTTCTGCAATGGATCCAACCAGCAAAACATCCACTGCTCTTCTTTCGCAGCTGAGCAGTTTCTACACCATATCTGTTTTGAAGTAACATTCCCAAGTTCTCCTATTTAAAAAGGGCCCATCTCAACATGTTTCCACAATCGAAGTCTACCAAAATAGTATGCATTACAGGACCACATCAGTAAGGCACATCACTTAACAAAGGTCCTACCTCTCTCACCTCATTCTCGCCTTTATTTCTTGGCATCTGTTGTCCTCTGATGTGATGTTAGTTGGATCCTCACCCTTTGCTTTATTTTTGTCTTCAGCTTCATATTCTTCCATGGCACATGAAAACAAATATGACCTTTAAATCACAGTCAATACAACCCTGGACATGACTTCAGATCTGACCTTTGAGGTCTCCAATTCTGGGTGCTTTTGGTATCCACATATCAAATGATACCATTCACCTGGCATGGATCCAAATGGAAAACATACCTGTGTGGCTAGTCCCTTTACCAGAGGTAAGCCATCTGTGTCTTTAAAAGATGTCTATATGTAGTTCAGAAGATGTCTTAAGCAATGCAGCTTATTGTATAAGGTATACCATATAGATATGAGATATAGAGTATAAAAGTAAAAAATAGAGTGTGCATCTATAAACTACATAGCCTTAAATTTTATTATCGAAATGTATCTTTGTAGAAAAGTAAGTTAAGGATCCTACATATAACGAGACACAGAGGACACACTCCCATGGTTTGGATATTGTAACTTGCAATGCCACCCTTTGTATGATGAGAAGTGGAAATTTCCATTTAGAACTATGATTCTGATAATACAGAGGTCAAGCAGTACCTGACTAGGTTATTTGTGTCAAATGAATAGAACCCAACTCCTTCACTAATGGATTGAGTGATCTTGAATAGGTGGTAAGACCTTCTGTGCTCTATATTTTCTTTGGCAACATGAAAAAAATCGGATATAAGGAGAAAAACTGAAAATCTCTGGGAGTGTAACAGGAGTACAGACAGGCTAGGATCAACTAGTATCAAGTTTTACTTTCCTTTGATTCTTTACTATGAAAATCAGTATTTAGTGGAATTATTAAGTTGGTTTTGTAAAGGGCCCAGTTGACTATGTGACACATCAGTACAGCTTTAGAATTTATTCTAACTAGATAGCCATAAATCTACTAACCAATGCATTTCATAATCTATAAATATTGGGTGTCAATGAATCTTAGAATTTCAGAACAATATAGGGCTTATTCTTGGAGGCCAAATTTTCTGAAGTTCATAACTATATGATAATAGGTGTGTATATATGCACTCCCATTATGCTGAGACTATAATGTTGTTGAGTATGGACCCTGACAACTAATCTGTGCTAAAATTTGATAAGACAGAAAGATAATTGACTAACACTGAAGTGATCTGGGCTATTTCCTTTGGGAAGTTGTCACTAACTAAAAATGTGAGTTTCATTGTAAGTGTATCAGTTTCTACTTTTCAATGTTCAAGTAACATATGTTTGACTTGAATTATCTTAAGTATTAAAGACAACTATCACAGAACAGATTGAGTTTAATGTTGAGTGTAGGCATGCAGAAGATAAATGATGGATATAATGATGGTGGCATTGGAGCTCCATCTCTTCCAGGCAGATTTTCTATGTGATGGATATGATGAAGATTTGTGGTCCAACACTCAGGTTCTCAATAGAAAAACATCTTCCCTGAGTTATGGTAAAAAAAAAAAAAAAAAAAAAAAAAAAAGAAAGAAAGAAAAAAGCGCACAAAGAGTTCTGGTGGGCTCTCTGGGATCTTATGCCTTATGCCTCATGTTAGATGAGTAACTTTGACCAGAGTGTTGCACTTTTGTCTAGGTTTAAGTGACATGGCCAGCTCTACTTTTGGTAAACAGGGAGAAAGAATTACAGCAAAAGTAATTATGTGGAACTTGTATGGTTGGTAGGTCTCTTGTTAGGGAGAATCAATGCAGGAGGGGAAATGCTGGGGCAGAGAGGCAGGGTGTATGACAGCCAAGAAAAACAAGATAATGCACCCTAGTGGATGTCACCTCTGGACCAATGCCGATGTATAAAAATTTTCCCTCTGGACTACTTCAGCATTATGGCTTTTCAAAAGATCCCTGAATTAAGGAAGAGGAAAACAAAACAGAGGGAAAAGATAAGGAGGAGGAGGAAGAGGAATCAAAGAAAGAAAGGAAGATAATATCTAAGATTATGAAAATAAGTCCCCAGGTCAGAGACAATGAAGACAAAAAACAAGGTTTCTGTCATCAAAGAAATTTAAAACAGTTATAAAAGTAGAAGATGGCTCCTTCCCTCCCAAATAAGCTTGTTCATGATCACCTTTCCTCATTATTATGCCTACCCACTTTCCTCTCCACCATTGTTCCTGACAACCAAAGGCCTACTCATCCAGCATCCTTTAAGACATTTCTCAAAGTCAGCTATAGTTCTCATTTCACATTGCTTGTAAAATTACCCGTGGCCTGTCTTAGTGCTGAAATCACAGGACATGTGCAGTGCATATATGGGGGATTACCTGAAAATCATCTTTCAAAGCCACTTTCTAATTCTCCACAAGCTTGCTTACTAGTTTATGAGTATGTCTTTCCTAGGTAATTCTCATTGCAAATGCTTTTTTCTGTGACCATACAATTAACTATTTCTCATGATTTCTATGCTTTAAATCAAAATAACCAGAAACTGGTTCTGGGATTGTTTTTAAATCTAGAACTGTACATTCAATGACCAAGAAAACTCTAGATTATTAGTCAAGGATAAAGTAAGAAGAGATTATTTTACATTTTTTCTCATTTCTTTTTTCATCAGTTTTTGAAAACAAAATTATGCCCAATTGTGCTATACATGATTGGTACAGCAGAAATCATTTCAATTATTTAGAAAAACATATAGCTTATCTTAAATATAATTTTAAACACATCATTAGGTTTTCTTTTCCTCAATTTCAAACTCATACAAATATGGCTAGGGCCCTTCTAGGAGAAAACAGAGTAAAAGGTCAGCTGTGGCAAGGAAATCTAAGTGCAGGGGAAGAAACAGCACAAAGCTACTTAACGTAGACTGCAATAATTAACAAAGGTTGCATAAATTATTACACTTTAAAAATACAAGTTGATGATCACTAGATATCTCTGTAAAATAATAAATAACACACACACACACATACACACACACACACACACACACACACACACACATTTTGACTTTTACATGCATGGTTTAAGAGGTAGTTCATCAGTCTTTGTAGTCAGTAGTTGCTATAGAAACATTTATGTCTTGATCTCTCTGTGAAGAGAGGTGTTTTGCATATGGGTCATCTAAGGTGAGGCAAACCCTCCAGAGAGAGACTCAGAGAATGTCAATTAATTAGTGCTCTGCAGAAGAATCAGAAGGTATCAAATAAGAGAGAGAATAAAATTAGTGCTGAATTATGGATAAGTTAATTCCACATATACAGAGATACTGTCATAACTGTATTGAAAAAAACTGCTCTTTTTCACTACAGAAAGGGTTGGTTTACAATCCTTAGGGTTCTACCTCACATTTCCCTGCCATTTACCCTGGAGAAAGATCAAATTTTCTTGAACTTTAACATCTCCATCTGTAAAATGGGGATACTGTTACAAATACTGTGAGTATTCAGAAATTGGAAAAACAAATGATATATTTCCCATAAAACAAGCCCAAAGAGCTCAAAGGAATTTTTGTGTGTGTTGGTTTGTAAATTACTAAATATTCAGAAAAACATTTAAAATTTTTATCTCTGTGGCTTTCTTGCATACTCAAATTATTTAAGTCAAATAGAAATACCATGTAAGTTCAGAGATAGAATGCCCTATTTAATAAAATACCCTTATATCCAGAGGAATAACTCCTCAAATAATTTTATACAACTAGGGTATTAATCATTAAAATGAGGCTAAATGTAATTGTATCTTTTTGATGATTCACAGTGATTTTGTTTCATTTATGGGTTGAACGTAGAAATATCTGGAGATGGAAGGCCAATTAATGAAATTGATGTACTGCAGAGGATGGTAAAAGTGGTCTTATAAATAGCTTTGAAACCTCATATTTCATAAACATGTTGCCATCTCCTTCCTTGAGTGTTATGTGGGAGACTGGAACTATAAAAACAAATTAAGCTTGCTGTGGATGGATACATGCTTATCAGAGTAGATGAAAGAAAAACCAAATAATACCCAAAATGTTGTTGATACAATTATACACAAAAGTAGAGAGACAAATAGGTGTAAAAGGAACATCTTAACCAAGTTCACTGTGACATCAGGGAAAGCCAAATTTATCTACTCAAATCTGACTGTATTAAACAACATTACTATCCTGTTTAAAACTTCAATAAGTCCTCACAGAGAAAAATGAAGATGGCTTTAGCTCAGTGTAAGATCTGTACCTATACAAGGAAGATAATGGCTTCTCTTTTAGCACTCCCTCTGACGGTCATAGGGAGCTTTCCTAGAATACATTGATTTCCTTGGAGTATGCAACAGGTCTGCTGAAATCCAAACTTTCTGTACCACCACTACTACTACTAGTAAGCATACAAGCATGATGGAGCTTAGACAGATGCAAGAGCTAAATGGAGGCAGGAACCAGAAATGGGGACCAGTCAAGACTATAAGGTGTCTACATCAGTTACTTGACCAGCTGAAATTTAGATTTTCACCTTTGAACCCTTTGATGGAGAAAGATATATCGTATGAATGACTCCTATTAAAACTCTTTGTTTTCTGAGTTGTGATCTCCAGCTCCAATCAACACACCCTGAAATTTTTGATTATCATACAGATGAAACTAATACTCTTCAGACAGAGTTATATATGCGACATATTTTCTATTTCTTGTGACAAAGGAAACATTGTATAGGCATTTTTGCATATAAATTTGTATGATCTGAGTTATAGATGAAGTGATAAGAAAATGGCAAAAAGCCACTTACCTAGTTTACAAATTATAAACTTTATATCATCGTCCAACATTCTCTGAGGAATGCATGCAACTTTATGGCCACACATTCCAGATGGCACAACCACAGATAAGAAGCAGTCTAGCTTGCATTAGAGTGAATATGAATTAAAACAAAGTTACCAGCCGCCATGCCAGATAGTGTTAATGCTGTGACAAGCTCAATCAGTTATGTATTTATCCCTCAAATCCACAAGGAGATTTCTACTTCTGTCTCTTTCTTCTATTAGCTAGTACATTGAGTCTTTCTTGTTCTTCAAGAATAAGCTCAATGTTTACCAATTTTCTAAGCTCTCTGGGCTTTGGTTTTTACTTGCCTACATTTGCTATGTGTCAAACGTACAAAATTTGGTGTATGTAAAGAGAAATAGGATTGAGCATTGCCAATTCCTTAAACCATTGCTCATACAGGAAATAAAGATATTTGAACACTGAAAGGCACAACACAGGGAATTAACAAAGCAAGTCTACATGATGAAAGCCACCCTGAAAATGTTTGCTGCCCTCCAAAGCTAGTCATCTGCCTCATAATAAAGGATTGATAAATCAGAACACACCCCACTGATTCACCACTTCTCAATACACAGTCATCCCCAAATTGCCAAGGAAGCCTCTAACTCACTGGAATCATCTTGATGCTTTTATTGTGCTATGGAATCTCAGCCTAAACCTTACTGTACTTGTTCAGCGGTATATAGCCATATGTAGAGCATCTACTTGGTATGTTACACATGATATTGTCTCATTAGTTCTTGAACCATTGATGAGTATCTATAATTTGTGGTAATATGAGGAAACTGAAGTTCAAACATATGCCAAGGATTTTTGAGGGATTCTGCACTAGGATTCAAAAGGTCACATTGCCCTTCTCAGGAGGCTTCTGTCAGCAAATCCAAAGGGATTATGCTAAACAAAGTGAATATTAGGTTACGAAGAAAATAAGAATTCACCAACATAAGACTTTCAAATGAAACATATTGCCAAGCCAACATGAATATTGACTTCATTCCCTCATTATACTTTTGCATGCCTTTTATCACATTGCTTGGGAGGCTAAAGGAGGTGGAGCTCTGAGTTTGAGGCCAGCCTGGCCTACAATGTGAATTCCATTACACCCAGGGATACACAGAGAAACCGTGTCCTGAAAAACCAAACCAAACTAAAACAAACAAAAAATCTGTGGTCATTGAAACCTAGCTGTCAAGTAGTACATTCATGTCTGAGTCATGGGATAGTATAGATGTGTCCATAAACTTGTGTAAGTGATGAAAACTAAGGTTTAGGAAGAATGCTTTGGACTCTACAATATTAGAACTGAACTGTACATCAACTAAGAAAACATCAATGCAGATCAAATTACAAAGGAAATCCATCTAGTGGTACACTCCTGAGGAAATCAAAGGATGTAAAGTCCAAGGAAAGGGGCCTTCCTAGACCTCTTCTCAAGAGCAAAGGCAAGTGATTAGCATAAGCCAAGTGGTAATAGCTGAGTAGCAGCAGCAAAGACTCTCCCTCTCCCTCTCCCTCTCCCTCTCCCTCTCCCTCTCCCTCTCCCTCTCCCTCTACCTCTACCTCTCCCTCTTTCTATACCTCTCCCTCTTTCTCTACCTCTACCTCTGCCTCTCCCTTTTTCTCTACCTCTGCCTCTGGCTCTTCCTCTCCTCCTCCCAACCTCCCTCTCTCACTCCCCCCACCTTTCTCTGTCAAGTCACCATAGGAAACAAATATACTGGAGAAAAGAGAGGCTTGAGAGTATCTGCACAGATAAGGGCAAGGCTGGTATCATGTTAGCTTGTATATGGTACAGAAAACTCCATAGTACAAAAAACACAGCCGAATGATGGAGCCAGATTGATTATCTCCTCCTAGCCTCTTTATTTTCATTTCCTAACTTCAGCATAGTTCTGATCTGATTCTTTTTCTGGTATAAAGTAGGAATTATTGGAAAAACAAAACAATAAACAAACAAACAAAAATTCCTCTAACAACTGCCCCCTGTTTCAGTCTTCATGGCACAAATCTCAGCTTCTTCTAGCAGAGTACAATGATGAAACCCTTCTCTAGTTGAGAAGAATTCACCCTCTAGTCTAAGGGACACATAAACTCTTCTCCTGATCTAAGAGATTCAAAACAGAACAACTAAAATTAAACTTAATAGTGAAAATTGTCAGGGTTTTTGAAATCACTTCAAATGAGATTCTAATTTCATTGTGCTAGGTAGGAAGGATGAAGGAAGCCTAGGGCTGATAATGCATACTTTGACACAAAGAGAACAAACCTTGCCTAAAAATAAGCCATGCAAAGAATTAAATTTTTAAAAAAAACTATTAGATTTATGATGAACTATAAGCACTTGGACTCAATGACACCCAATACCTACTACACTTGACTTTCAGTTCTTCAAGCAGTCAACTCTTGTTCTTATTTTCTCGACTGGATTTGAACAAAATTAGAAATATTCTTGCTAGTTAAGACTATTATTCTGAGTACAGATTATATCATCTTTAGGACCATTTGTGATGAAAGCATTGCCATCACTCTCAACTTGACTAAGTTTGAAAAATGTATAGTTTCCAAACTCCCTTTGTCCAGAATTTAGTTTGGAAAATGTGCGGTTCCTTTGTTTCTCTGCCCTTGGGAGACAGACATAAATCCACACGGCTGGCAGATTTATAATGGAGGACGGTTGCCTGTAGGGTCTGTCCTCTCATTCCTTTGAAATGTAATCATGAAGTAAGATAAGTACACATCGTCCAGGATTTGTGGAAGGATAGGAGCCTAGCTTTGGAAAGTGACAAACAGGAGATGCACACAACCTAATCATACTGAACAACCCAACTCTAATGTCTTCTGGTACTTCTCCAGAAGTTCAACCCAGAGCTGGAAACCTGCTGGCCTTTTGTGTCAGCACAGATGAGTTCAATCTCTCTTCTGCTTTCTAGTAGTTTTTTTTTTTTTTTTTTAATCTATTTTCCCTGCCTGTATCTCTCAACCTGGCCCTGGTGCAATGTCACTTTCTCTTGCCTACATTTGATCTTTTCTTTGTATAGGCAGATATTTGTCTTTATTTAAGCCAACTGAGTAAAATTTTTGGCTGCAACTTAAAATACCTTCAGGTATAGACATTGTCACTATACTTTTTAAACACAGTATCACTATTCGGCCCCGCTGTCCTAGTACTCACTATATAGGCCAATTCAGCTTCAGACTCATAGGACACCACCTGCTTCTTCTTCCTATGTGCCAGAATTAAAGGTTTGAATTTCTGGGTCAGGCCTAATAAGCTCTTAGAGACTTGTGCTTAACTGCTGTTTTGTCATGACAACACTTTGGAGTAGCTTTTTACCACAGTCATAGTTCATTACCTATTTATTCTCAGTACTTCCCTTTTTCGGAGCCATATGTCACTCACTCATTTTCCCTAACTAAAGTTTTGCTATTGCATTTAATTAATTTGACGTCTGTGTTTGCCTTTTAACTCCTAAAACAGGGGAAAAAATGATAGGGGAAGGAGGGTATACGTGAAGAAGAGAAAGATGAAAAGAAAAGGAAGTGAATGAAGAAATAGAATATCAGGAAGAATAGAAGAAGGAAGGAAGAGGGGAAGACAATCAGAAAAGAAAATGGAGAAAATGAAAGACAAGAGGAAGAAAAGCGAAGAAGGACCCACAGGAAAGAAAATGAGGGGAAAATGGAGGATTCAGCAGTCAAGTCAAAACATTAGGATGGAAAGAGAGAAGACCAACTGGAAGGTCTCAATGCGGCAGCAGAATGGGCACCATGGATTCCTTTTGTTGTTTTCTGATAATAGTTTTAATTCTTCGAAAGTTTGATACTTGTATATAATGTATACTTTTCATATCTATTTACTACTGCCTCTTCTCAACCCCACAGCTCTGTCTTCTACCTAGTCTCCCTCCAAATACTGTTTCAATTTTTAAAGCATAAGCAAATTCACATATATGTGTAAACATTATCCACCTCACAATCCAAGTATTTTTATTTGTCTTTTGTTAAACTAATTAGTATTTGTAAATAAGTTTGAATTATCAGATAATGAGTCTTATTAGAAAAAGAAACTGAAAACGGAACAGTTAAATAGGTATTTCAGTAAAAATTTAAGCTTCTGTTATTTGCAGATTGCCCAACCTTCCTATTAGTATATATTTGTAAATTTGTAATTCCTAAATCCTATAGTATTTTATAATTAATAATAATTCCAAGTCTAGATAGTACTGTCCATATGTGCATGACTGTTAGCTGGCTCATGAGCAGCCTACTAATGGACAAAGTAGAGTGACTCTCCCTCAACACCATTAGCATCCAATCACTCCTCCCAGAGTAGAAGGCTGTCAAGGCCCTCCCTCTTCCATGATGGAATTGTGACTGGATTTATCTTATAGAGATCTCATACAAGAAACCACAGATTCTGTGAGGTGGTGTATGCAGCAGTCATGTCATGTCCAGAGTGCAGGATCTCACAGTTCTCTTCCCCATCCACAAACTCTTACTTTTTTTCTGTCCTCTCTTGCACAAAGTTACTATGCCATAGATAGATACAGCTGACCCATTCAGGTATATTATCCTTATACTATTTTTATAGATATTAGACTTGTGAATATTATTTCACAAGTTTCAGTGTTATTGATGCCCAGCACATTAACTAGTTTTGAGTCTGCATTAACCAATTCTTCTTTTAATCAATTCTCAGAGGAAAGAGGAGTCTTCCACTTTAAAATTAATAACATTCATATATATGGTAAGTCATAAACACAATACTGTCTCCAAAGTGGCTATAAACATTCACCAAATGAGACAAAAATCAAAGTCTTTTAAGCTGTACCTCTGTAAATGAGTATCAATGCCCAAGAGAATGATCCAAACCAACTAATATCAGAACTGTGAATGAACCCCCATCTTTGTGTCCTGGCTATGGTCTTGTCAGTGTTCCACCTCCTCCCAGACATGACCTTCTGGATGTTCCTATCTGACCCTTGGCTTCCCGCCCTCACAGATAACTCCCATTTGGTCATACATTTGAGTCTTGTCATGTGAAAAAAGGCTTATTTCCCACCCTGCTCTTCAGCTGCTGGTGTCTGGGTCTGTCTTTTCTTTCCTGGAGATACTTACAGTGTCAGTCAATCATGTTTGGACAGGAAAACATGTTTGTACCTGCTGTGTTTTCTGTTGATATTTAAGGAAAACATAGTTTTTTTTTATTAATAGGAAGCCTTGAAAGAGATATTCAATTACCAAAATATCTGTGTCTCACCACAAACAAACAGCTTTAGAAAAATTCCTAAAAGAATGCATGTTTTAAAACATTGATATGCAGAACGGAGCCCATCTGTGGATATCAGATCTATCTCTTGCCTTTTTTTTCAGTATTATACATTCAGTATCATGCATTATACAATAGTATTGTCACATCAAACCTTTCTTTTTTCTGTGATGCTGTACCATCTGGAATATTCTGAGTGTATCACTAAGTTATGAAGCTACTGAGTATAAAGGTGGGCATGAGGCAGAAAAGAGAACAGAAGAGAAGAGCAACTCTGGGGGTCATAGGGCCAGGACATGGAATGGAACTCAGTACAGATTTCATGATGGGACACAACGCTAAGGATGATGGAAAAGAGAAAAAGCAAAAAAGCAGGGTCTTGAACACAAAGTCAGAGATTCAGTTCATTTCTAGAAGCATTTATTGAGGTAAATAAAAATGGTTTCTTTTTACAAAATATTTTCATATACACCATAGTTTATATTTTTTCAAAGGTTTTGTTCTGTAGCGGGAGAGTATAGATAACGGAGCTGATCTTTCTGCCCTGCAGGAACTTTCCCATTAAGGGAGACATTACAATGGGAAAAAGTACAAGTAGATGTTATTCTCTGCATTAGCCTCTGATTTGGAAAGAAAATGGAAAATAAGGAGAATAGGATGGGGTTGTTGGCTTGCCATTTCTTATAGCCAGAATAATGCAAGAAGAAGAAAGGATAAGTTAAATGGGTGCTAAAAAGTCTTTCCTGGGACTCAAACTTGTAACCCATGGAGGAGAGAGGAGGGGTGGGTAGAAGTGGTGAAAGATAGCCTATAGATCTAACTGTGATGGAGAAAAGGAGAAACTGATGATGCCTCATGCAGATGGGGACCTTGATATGTCCCAGCACGAGATACTATGATAATCTGAGAACATTCTGCATCGGAACTGCTTTCATTAGGAATACTTTTGAAAGCAATGCAATGCCCTCTCATGACTTGGTTTATAAGGCTGTGGGACATGGCAGAAGGGCAAATAGAGACAGTCTGAGAGCCATGGGTACTGAGATGAGAAGTAAAATAATGATTTGCCCAGCCTTTGGACAAAGACTGCATAATCTGAGACAATGCAATTCCTTGATGGACTGGCTCATACATACTATTACAGACATGCAGTTGTACTACCTGGGTACCACTGGATATTAGGAAGTAGAGGACAGAAGGGGTTCTGAACCAGAGGTTTAGAAGACAGACTGAACTGTGCTCACAGGAAGGTCTTAAAAGTTTTATTAAGCAAGGGACTCAGAGCTAGTAAGATGCTCCCATGGCTTTGCTGTGCTCCATGATGGGATATTATCTATTCAACACAGAAGAGGCATTAATATATCTGAATGGCTTAAGCCAGTATGTCGGTTAAGGTTTATAAAGTGTTAAAACAATCTAGAGAGAATAAGAAAAGATTAGAGCTGAACAAAAAATCTGCCAAGGCTACCTGAAGGCAAATACAGCAAAATCGAGTTGCTGAGGAAGGGGGGAAAACGGAACCCAAAATCCCATGCTAGTAAAGGTCTAGAAGGTTTTAAAGGGACAACAGTTCACAGAAGACACAACAGATAAAACAGTGCAGATGAGAGACGCCTGCTTTAGGGGTGGATTGCTATCCTTCAAATTTTATAGTGTACATTTCTCCCCTGCAAAGCAATATATTAGGGGCAGAGATTCTTCATCCAGCTTGTGGCTCTTTGAGCAACCAGGTGTGACTCATAGAAAGGCAAAGGGTATGATACTAACAGAACTCAGGAGCCAACTTCAGCATTAGGCAAGACAGACAAGAGTGTGGCAAATGCTGCCACTTAGCCCTGAGCCAGGCTGAACAGCACAAGCTGTCCTCATCAAGACCATGACAGACAAGAAGGGAAGTGTGGGTCGTGTGAAATGACTGTCGATTGTGGAAGACTAGCTGGGGTACTGCTCCTATCCATGTTGCAGAATACAATACTGATTTTTTGATGAAACAATACAAGCCATGAGGTCTTTCATACTGTACTAGATCTTGCTAATGTTTTATTTTTACCTTCTTCTTAGCCATTCCAGACCAGTTAGCATTTGTTTGCAGCAGACAGTAGTGGATCTTCAGAGATCCTGTCTATGAAAGGTTTCATGAGGCTAACTCCTGTGTTTCTTACAGATTTGAAAAAGCATTGAGAAGAGCAGTTCTCAACCTGTGGCTCGTGACCCCCTTTGTGGGTTGAATAATCATTTCACAAGAGTTGCATATCAGATATCCTGCATGTCTGATGAGATATTTACATTACAATATATAACAGTAGCAAAATTGAAGTTATGAAGGAGCAACAAAAATTTAATGTTTGGAGGTCAGCACAACATGAGGAAATGTATTAAAGGATCTCAGCATTAGGAGGATTGAGAACCACTGATGTAGAAGAACAATGAAAACATTAATTAAAGAATTTGAACAAAGACATGCAGCATGAATGGGAAAGGGAACCTTGTGGGTTATAAGGTTTAGATGAAAATCCTAGTGCCAGGACTGGGCTACGACCTTGTTAACTTCAGCCAGGGATAGACCTTTAAAGACCTGCAAACCATAAAATCTACTGCTTCTGTATGCGTTAGCTTTAGGCACTGAGAAATCAGACTGGGAGTGAGCTGAAAGCTTCCGGCTCCTAAAAGATTTTCATCATGTTAAAAGGCATTGTTTGGGATGGTGGTAGGGAATTATCATCAATAATCCAGCTTAATTATGAATCCTGCATATTACACTACCAACAGGCCATTTGCTGTTGAAGTAGTGGCACAATTTATGTGGGCGCAACCCCATGCTTTCTAATTAGATTAAAGATCTGTTCCAGAGGAAGGAACTCAGAGCTGATGCTATAAAGCACAGGTAAATGCCAAAGCAGGGAAACTCTTGGTCTCAGCAGAGAAACAACTTCTACTGTCTTGTTAAATTGATATGACACACCTGTCAGATTACCCTCTAAACATCTGTGTTTATGTCCATTCGTTATTGGTACTGTCACACTAGTTGGTACTGAGCAGAACTTCTGGTCTGCACAATGTAACATAGTGCAGAGATTCACAACCAGTCAAGCTGCTGATAAGTGACTGTTGCTGGCATAGTGGTTCAGTACTCAGCCACAGACAGAGGAAAATAATCATACCTCTATACCACCTTCTTTAAGGCTCTGGGAATACCATGGAAAGTAGGTGGAGATAATATTAATGGTCAGGGGAAGGGATAGAGTGCTATGTAGCAACTTCCTCCAGATTAAAAACACTCCCTCCCAAGAGGGAGGAGAGAGCCTTGTGATAATCAGAGAATCAATAAAGCTTGTAAGGCTCAAAAAATTATTAGATTTACAAGGCTCCTTCCCAAGGTGACAAAAGCAGTAAGCAATTAATTGCTGGGAAAGAAGAGACTCTATCTTCTTGCAAATTGTTTAGGTTTCATGAGACATCACCAATACTGGGGTGGACTTTTGGTGCTATAGCTGCTTTTGAGTCACCCATGTTCCTGTAAGACCACCTACATCTCTATGAGGAATTCTATCTAATAATCTCACTGGTCCACTGAGCTAGATGGGCGGACTTGCTGTCTAGGCTGTCATTGGTCCTATCACCTATCTGAGGTGAATAGGCATTTGCTTACACTTCTTTGAGGAAAGCCACATACACTGTTGTATAGTCCAAATTGATATTCCTTACAGTAAAAGAGTTTACTTTTTTTCAATAAATGCATGATTTTCAAACTGAAAATCTGAGACCTTTCTGTGAGTTTAAGGGCTTTTATATAACTGTCTAAATCTCTTTATTTCAGCAGGATAGAGAGTCTACACACACACACACACACAGAGAGAGAGAGAGAGAGAGAGAGAGAGAGAGAGAGAGAGAGAGAGAGAGAACACATGGCATCTCAAATATAATATGGCCAAACAGAACCATGACTTTTTCTTTCTCTTCAGTTTCCTATTTGAGGTTTTAATATTTTCACCCACCATATAACTGGATAAAAGTCCAAGGTGATGTTTTGGAGACCTTTCCATGTACCACTCACATCTTGTCTAAGCATTACTGTGTTGACTTGTCTTCTAACATGTGTCTGCAGATGCTTGTTTTTCTTCATTCTCCCAAATCAGCATCTTAACTCGCCTGGACCACTGAGTTCAGTGTATCTCACTGCCATCATGTTTCTCACCAACACTGCACTTTCCACCTAAAGCTAGACCTAGGCACCTTTCAACTATCAAACTGTATCACTCAGTTGCTTAAAATTAACGAGTGGCTTCTCATAATGTTCCAAATTCTTTTTGTTTTATCAGAGTCAAGAAGAGATGGCCCCCTTTTTCCTCTCCAGAAGGTAATTTATGCTGTTTGAACCTATATAATTTGAAAGGTGTTTTGTTTTGTTTTGTTTTGTGTTTACCAAAACATAACCCTGCCTGTACTGACTGGTAACACTGCTTGGTATTGAATCATTTCTTAATGTTTATGTTTTCTTCTCCTCTGACTTGCATATAGAGTCCTTAAATGTAGGTCCTTTCTCTACTTATTAGTCACCCCCTGCCTCTTCATGTCTCTTATAGCATCCTGTAGTAGTGCCCTATGCCTACTTTGCTCATTGACACTCAAAACTGGCTGCATGTTGTGACTGAAGTGAGAGTTCTTCCTTTGCACCCAAATCTCAAACTTTCAAAAAAGGTCCACGTCTAACCCTCATCGCAGTAAAGAAAGCAGGCCTGCCTTACATAGTCTACCACATTTAAGATAGGGAGAGCCAATCAGAAGCTCATAGAATACTGATTATACTAACTAGAGCAAGAATGGGATGAAAGAAAATCCTCTACACACAAACTAGAAGTAACGGAACAGCAAACACCATCGCTTCAGCAGAAGAAACCAAAGACTACAGAGACACACTAGTGACAGCAGCTAGAAAGACAAATCCAGGGAGATCTGGCTGTGACTGAATTAATTAGCTTCTCATCTTTTCTCAAAATGAAGTCTAAATCAGGACTCCTCCTCCTCCTCTACTTTACTATGAAAACAGAAGCAACAGCAGCAGTCCATGGGCCAAGGTTTAGATACAGAGACTGGAGCGAAAAGGATCTAACTCCATATCCAACAAAATCTGAAGTGTAGCTAATTGTTCCTCCATATTTCTCCATTTCTGCCTATAATCCTTAAAACAGCACTGTAGTGGATACATACTGAAAAGAATCGTGGATCGAAGCTAAGATGATGGATCCATGAATTAGATTATGTTGTGTCCTTTTAGACTGAAATGTGTACATTTCTACAGGTTGTCATGGCTCATCAAAGATTGTAAGACAGGCAAAACTAAGAAGTAAATAATGTGAAAAGAGAAGCACATGGAAAGCTCATTTTATCTTATTTTCCTTTTCTCTTTGGACATGGCATCTTTTCAGGCAAAATTAAAATCAACATAGAAGATAAAAGGAAAAAGGAAGCTTTCTAAATTACACAATGCATGTGGAAAAAATAAAGCCCTCAGGATCACCCCACACGCCCTTGGAAATTGACATGTCATTTTGGAGTTAGCTTGCTTTGTTTAAGCTAGAATTTGCATCTTCGTAGAAGCTCACAGGCATGTAACCTGTGAGGAGATGGTTGCCATGACAACATTAATGAGCCTGTCCTATGACCACAGATATCTTGAAGAGAGAATATGTTTGTGCTCTTATTATTGCATTGGTCCCTGCTCTCTATATTGGAAGAGCTGGGAAAAAATCATCCCTAAAAGGAGTGTTTATTAATGAACTCACAGCAAGCCATTTTAAACTTTGAATAAGAAGAGAACTGTACAGCATTAAAAACCAAAAAGGTCTGCTTAAAAACCAATTAGATAAAAGTGTGTTGTTTTGATAATGGGCTACTGCAATGAATCCCGGTGCTGTTTTCTAACAAACAACATGACAATTAGTCTAGCTTGCCCTGATATGTCTGTTTGTATACTCTTCCTCATTGGAGTATTTCAAGGCCTTTTCATTTAAAAATTAAATCATAAATCTCCCTATACCTCTTAATAAAATCTTAAATATTTATTAGAAATGATGAATTAATATATTCTATATTTCTGAATCATAGAAACTCTTTAAATAGAGCATAAATTTCAGCCATAGATTTAAACTGAGAAACGTGAAAATCAGAGAAAGTGGAGTAGGTTTCTTTGAGACACACAGTCAGTAAATCCCACCCATGGCTAAGAGCATGCCTGTATTGAAGTGCATCCTTTTTATATCGGCCCCACTTGCCACCTCCACTAAGATGCTCACTGATAAGTGAACCCTGCAAAAGTAGGTGTTGCCAAGAGAGGGCGAGGATGCCCCTTGTCTCTAGGAGTTTGTAAACTCCAGTCATCAAATTTGTGATAATTTACAGGAAACCTAAATGAGCTATATGAGTCTCCAGACCAGTTTTCTTTTATTTATTATTTGAAATGCTGCATAACTTTTCATCATTTTACTTTCAAACTTTTGAGCCTGCATAAATTATTTTTAAAATTTGATTGATAGTTCTTCATCTCTGTCTCTAGAGCACCTAGCCTATGGGTTTCTCATTAATGAATTCTAAAAGTCATGAGTCAAACATATTACAATTTCTGTACTGAACATGTAAAGATCTTTTTTTGAGATTCTTCCTCAAACAATATAGTATACCAGCTACTTAATATGTTATATGTATTTTATTTGATTCTATAATCAACTCATTATTTCGAGTATATGGACAGACCATGTGGTTTTCTGTAACTACTATACCACTTTGCATAAAGCATTTGAGCATGTACAAATTTTGGCATCCCTCAAGCATCCTGAAACCAATAATTGCCCCGTGGATTCTAGGAACAACTGTACATTTCTGTGTGCCTCTCTAGGTATGAAAAACTACATAAAAGAAAAATTTGGCTCTTTAGGCATTTATTTCACCAAATAGTTTCTCAAAGGAAACTACTTATTTAATAAAGAAGGAGCCATTCTAAGCAGTAGTATGAAAAATTTCATCCTGCTTTTATAAATTTTATCCATCTCAACTATCTACTATAACACAGTAAGTGGTCCAGGTTTGAGTTTATCACTCACGCCTTCCACGACACAAACACTTGAACATTCCTTTTCTTTCAGGATCTTTCTTGGTCTGGGATAGCCAAGTCCTCCTCACACGTCCAATAGAGAAAAATAGGTCATCTCACATTGGACTCTATAATTGTGGTTCATTTAATTTTGATTCTTTCTCTGCTCTTAGAAGCCTTTAATGTTTTATTTTTTCAATAAAAGACTTAAATCAATTTGCTTTATATCCAGTTAATATGCTGTGGATATAAGACAACCACTATTGACTACAACCTACACAGAAATGGAAAACTACACATGCATACACACACTACGAACAAGCAACATTAGAATTTAATATTTAATCTATGGATGATCAGATTAGTGTTTCTCCACACTGACCATCTGAATAACTTGTGCACTCATTTAAAGCTCTTTCTGATCTTTTTCAGCTCTAGTATATTCAAGTGGGTGAAATTTTTACTTTCCATAACCTCAAATTACTAATGCTCTATGATGTCCGTAGGATCCTGAATATTTTTCTGGGGATCAGAAACAAAGATAAGAATTAAGCATGAGGCTTTGGAGATACAGGGAAGGCCAATGACCCAAATACAGGAGCAGCCTGTGTAGAATGGAAAAGACAAAGAAACAACTTCCCTCCTACAGGCACTAGAAAGGGACACAGTCCTTCTGGCACCTCTATTTTAGCCAGTGAGATGATTTTGAGGTTTTGGCTCACACAATTATATGATGACAAGCTAACTTAAGACACTGAGTTTGTGATGATTTGAACCAGCAGTCACTGAATAATATACCCAGCATGAGCTTCATGCAGGCAAGAATGCTATATGTTTCATTTTACCACCTAAAACAGCACAGTATATTTACTCTTTGATATCTGAGCTAGATTGACACTAAATACTTCAGGATATCAAAATTCTGTAGGTCTTCAATTACCTTTTAAAATTAATATAATATTTGTATATAATCCAAGCACCTCTTGCCTTCAGTTCATATATTTTCTTTAGTATATATAATATGCAATACAGAGCAAATGCTGGTTAATTATTATATGTTATTGCTTAGGAAATGATGACAAAGATAAAAAAAAGGACTCTCTGTATTCCAGGCACAGTTTTATTTCCTTGAGTATTTTCAATCCATGGCTAATTGAATATACAGGTTAGAATCCGTGGATATTGAGCTGAGATGGCATTTGGTACATGAGAAGTTTTTAATTTCAAGGAAGAAATCCCGGAAAAATAGTAAGTGACAAAGATCCAGGATATCTGCTGCAAGTTTCTTCTAGACAGTACATGAAAGCTGTGCTCATGAAATCTGGACATGATTGTCTAAAGACTTCCACAAAGACAACACCATTAACATGCCAGTGTTGATGGGAGACTCTCACAAAGCCCCACTCCTAGATAAGGAGCTACTGACCATTAGCAGCCACTGAAAGTGAGGGAGAATCCATCTTTCTCAGGGACTAGCCGCCCCTCACAGATTATCCAATGCTCAGTCATCAGCCCTGAACACATACACATAAAAGCAACACTCAATGAACTCAGAAGGCTGTTTGTCTGGTTGTATATGTGTGTTCATGTAACACAATAAGAGTTCATAAATGCCGATGGGGAGTAGAAGAGAAGTTAGAGTTGGGGTAGGAATAATATAAATACAGTGTGAATGTATTAAACTCTTAAAAATGAATATGCAGTAAGTTCATATTGTGTGGATGAATGAATGGATGAGAGAATAAATGAACGGATGCAGTGGCGAGCTGACAATCCATTTCCTCCTACTTCTGTTGTCATGTTTTAAGGCAATCTACATTCAGACTAATGCCTATTGAAACAATGGTGCTGGCCATTCATTGCTTTTATTATTCAGGTATCATGCATATGTGCAATCTCACTTATTCATTCAGCACAGCGAGTATTAATATACAACCTGCATTTCTGCAGAAGCAAATTATTGCATAACTTAACCAGGTAGACTTGGCTAGTATTACAGATATTCCATTAAGTTATTAATTAAAATTAATCAAATTTGAAGGCTGGGGATATTGTTCAGCAGTTAAGAGCACTTGTTTTTTTTGCACAGGATCCAGGTTTAATTCATAGCATCCACATGGTAATTCACAACCCTCCATAACTCCAGTTCTAGAGAATCTGATGCCCTCTTCTGACTTCCATGGGCACCAAGCATGCTTGGGTTCTGCTGACATACTTGTGACCAAAGCATTCATACCAATAAAGTAAAATAAATGAATCTTTAAAACTCAAATTTATCTCTAAATTTATGTCTTTAAAACCAAAGTTAATTAAATGATATTCAAGTCTAACACATGAATTTTGCCTCTAAAAATGCAAGAAAAGCTATTTATTTAATCAGCTTATAACAAAGGCATTCATGTCTAAGACATCAGAGTTTATGTACCTATATGAATAAGTGAAACAACACTTTGAATACTCTGGTGATTTGAGTGTTTCAAAGCATAGCAATTAGGCAGTTTGCCTAATTGGGTTCCCCATTAGCACTCCATGTGTAAATTAATGGACTTAGCATGCCCTTCATCTCAGAGGTCAGCTCCTACACACTGTAAGCATAATCTTCCACAGACTTCATGTTCCACGCAACAGTTGCAGAATCTATCCTATCATTCTTTAGTGCTTCCTCCCACACACAAGTACCTCACTGTTCACTAAACCTGCACACCCTTTCCATACTCCTGTCTTTGCTGGGGGTATCCTATGTACTCAAAACACACAATCATCTCTGTCGCCAAGTTCTTTGTCAGATTGAAATAGTACTGTAAATAATATTAGAAATCAGTGAGTAGAGTTGGAGAGAAAATATTTTCCATTCTGCCACGCAACGTAGCTGTAGCTGATGATGACTGGCAGCTGTATCTACGTTTAGTCTCAGTGTGAACACTTTCAGCCCCAAGCTGAAAGGTCCCCAAGTGTTGAAGACCTACTCAGGTTCTTTGTATTTTCTTATTTCACCAAATAATATCCCAATAACTGCTTCTCTTAAGAGAATGAACAAACAAAACAAGCTCATGGCCCACCTTTCTTCCTCCTCTTTCATGATGTTCTCTGAGGCCTATATTCAATAGTTCTATTGCAAAATGGTGCAGCAACTCTGGAAATAAGTCTGGAGAATTAAAAAAAAAACTAAAAATAATACCATATGTCCCAAATATACCATACCATGTCATATTATTTTTATGCACGTGAAGTTGCATATAACACACACACACATATACATACACACACACACACACACACACACACACACACACACACACACATATATATATATATATACACACACACACACACACACACATACATACATATATATGCTTTTCTCAGCCCTATTTTTAATAAGGATTCTTAAATGCTTTAGCCTGCCTTCTAGCCCAGAGGTAGTAGAAAAGAAAGGTTAATAGGTTACAGGGGAAGTAAACCTGTTTAGAAATTATTCTTTGGAGTAAATTCAATCTGTGTTGTCAGAAAATCATTAGGTCAGTTCACAGGAAGCAGCAGCAGCAGCATGATTCATTCGCAAACACCTCACAAATATACCAGTAGTCCAGTTCAGTAGTGTCAGGATACCAAACATGAATTAGCAGTGGTAACATGACCCAGCAGAAACTGCCAGGCCTACCCTGAATTGGCACAAGTCAGTGGGAGCAACCAGGATCAGCAGAGATGCCAGAAGTTCTCTGCTGTGCTTCTCTCAATGAAGTGAAGATCACTGACGCCAAAGATGTGAGACTAAGAAACATTGCAAAGCCAGCTATGCAAGTCTGCTGTCAACTGTCCACTGGGTACTATTTATACTCTCTTCAATCATCATGTATCCTCACATGGATCTTTCCTTACCATGTGAGTCTATCTTAGCAAAACTGACATCACTCTGTCAATGGGCCCAAGTCCACAGAAGCAGCAAGAATCCATAGGAACTTCACATGAAATTCTTTGGCAGGTTCCTCTCTATGGCATCACCACAAGCAGAGCTTAGCAAGGCAATGTAAGGCGAACCAAAACGTGTGTGTGGTTAGTGAAGAATCCTTTATCATGCATCCTTTCACGTGCTTGCTTTAGCAAAACATCATTTCAAACATCCTTTCACCTGTGTCCCCTTCAGTGAAACATTCCTTCATGCATCTGTCTTAGCAAAACATCCTTTCACCTGTGTCTGCTTCAACGAAACATTTTTTGACATAACTGACTTTCCAAAGAAACCAGAAGTTTCTGCTTCAGCAGAGGAGAGTATCTCTGCAGACATCTAACTAAAATGCTCTCCTGGCAGAGAAGCTGTACATAGACAGTCTTTAAATTTAAAAGTACCAAATAGGTGTACACAGAAACACAGGACCAAGAGAATCGCATAAACCTACATATGTCAGTCAAGCCATTAAACAAGATCTCAAAGTAGATCAAGGATCCCCATGCGTAACTCTCAATGGCAGAGTGAGGTCCTAACAAGAACCAATGGTAAACAATTTATCTCTTTTTATCCAGATCTTCCCATGAATCCCTAATAATTATTACATTCTCTTTATATTTACTGTAAAACCCATTATTTCTTTTGTGACACATTTCAGAGATGCCCATGTCTCAAAGGAGGGAACTGTGTATTCAAATAAATAATGCCTTTGTTGCTCATGAGGCATCAGCCCAAAAACTAGAGAAAAAGCTACAGTGTGTACTTCATTTCCCAGCAAGCTCAGCATCACAGCAGAGATCATCACAATGTAATAACTTTAACCCTTCTAAAGTTTGACAGAAGCTAAGAATGAAGTATCACTAAGCTCCAAGAAACCCCTATATCTGAGAAATCATTACCCTGTTATAAAAGTTAGCATGGACAAGGCAAAATACCTTTCATTTCACAGACAACTGTCTCATGTAAAGCAGTACAGTTCCTCTGTTTATCCTGGCAAGACCACATTTCGGTAAAGTAGCATGTAGACCTCCACACTTCACAGTTGAAGGGGTAGAAAATGAAGAGAAAAGAAAACATTCATAATGAGCCTTACTAGATTGGCCCAAGCCTTGATCCCTTCAACAAACTGATGGTGAAGTCTTGCTCTAAATGATGAAGTCTTGCTCTACTTTGCAGAATGGAAACTGAGTCCTGTCTGATTTGTGCAGTTGGCTCCAGATCACCTAGATAAGAAACAGCAAAATGAGGCTTAAAAGCTGGGTTCCTTCCACATTAGAACCCGTGCTGGTTTTACTACTCCATATAACACATCCTCAAAGTCAGTCGATAGGCTCTCTTCCTTCTTAGCCTCTATGCAGACCTGCTCCTCAGTCAGACTCACTGTACGATCCTCTGATATTGAAGTCATCACACAATGTTGGAATTATTTACCTGCCTATTATCACCAAAAATCTATTCACCTATCATGTTTACAACAGTATCAAATTTTTCATATGTCCAATTTGTCTTTGACAAAGCACACAAAGGAATACTTGAGTATTGAATTATTCATCTGACACAGAACATATGGAACAGTTAAAAATATATATTAAAAAAGAAGATTAGGAATGGCTATCATAGAACCATACTCAAATACTCTGATGAGTTCAGGTTTATTTAGTCTTTTTTTTTGGAGGGGATCCTTAGACAAACTGTGATCAATTTATTGATGAGGAAATTTGTTTAACACTTTCACATTTTTCTAATTCTTGTATAGGACAGGAAGAATACATTCATATTGAAAATAAGAAAGACAATGCCCTCTCCTCACTGAGCATTTATTGTAGTCAGCATTAAGGAATAATGGACAAATAAAAATTAATGTGAATGGAGATAGAAAAATTAAGGAAATAGAAGGAATTCTTTAGGAAAAGGAAAGAAAAATGGTGTCTCTAATGAGATGGTAAACTAGAACATGAAGAAAACAGAGGAAAAGATTCTTCTTTGACAGGCAAGATGTTCTTGTACTACAGAAATTATTAAAATCCATAAAGCTAGTGCACATTATGCAAAATGGATCTGAAGTATGTCAGACACACAGTGACTTACCTCATGGCAAAGTGATGGATTTTCTTATGATAGCCATGTGTTCACAAAGCAATCAAAAAAAAAGACTGGTAAGATCAAATCATTAATATATAAAGAAAAGAAGAAAAAACAATTTTCCCCAAAGTGAAAAAGAGATTTCAGAAGACCCACACATAAACCATTCATACACTGAAGTATACACATTTACATCCAAATAATAAGAGCCAGTTATCTGCAGGAAGCTGGGAGTCTAGAGAGTTAATGGGAGAAACCAAAATATTAATCAGAGAACATAGCATTCATTAGAGTACCAGGCCCTATCAGTAGATATTCAAAACTCATTAAAGAAAACATGGCACCACAGTAACACAGTAAAAATAGGAATGAGTGTGTTGGAGAGAGAGGTGGGAGAAAAAACTTAACACCCTCATTTCTATATAAGAAACATATAAAAAAGGAATTTTTCCAAGGCCCTCATCCAAAATCTCTCAAGGCAGACTTTATGAGTTCTATCTAAAGGACAGGTATCAAATATGGTATTTTAGTGCTGCACACAACCATTTAAACTTAAATCAATTAACACTAAATGAATTATTAACTCAAACTGCTTTAGTTCTAGATTCAAAGGCCACCTGTGTCCTGTGATTGATGAGCAGAGCTCATAGGCAGCCAGATACCCATCAATATAGACAATTCTGTTCAAGCCCTCAAGTAGATGTGTCACACACACCAGTACATAGTTCTTAAAACCTATCATGGCCTTTCATATATAGTAGATGCTCAGTAAAGAGTCACTAACCACTTATTTACCTCAGATTTAAAATACGTAGGAAATAGAAGCGTGGGGCATTTTTTTTGTAGCAGCTAATATCTGTCACTGAAACTGCCATTCTAGTTATAATTGAGACCCCCTGTTGACACTTCTACTTATAAGCCTTTTATCCTGCATACTCAGGGTATGTTCTTTTGTGGAATTTACTTATTGTTTATGTGATTTTCTTTTTATGACTTGGAATCTTTATTATTTTGAAAGCCAGTAAAGACTCAGCTCCATGCCATTCTTAAACCCTTCTTTGCTGTAGAGTCCAGCACATGCTTTACCCGTCGAATGCCTGGCAGATGTCTGTCTTCTGTGTGAGCTTGTACCTGCTCAGCTTCCTGCTCCTTTCCCACCTTACAGAATGGAGGAAAGTAACTAAACTGGGCACATGGAGTGTTTCAAAAACAATAATGGTCATATTTTAAAAATATTATTGCACCCACATTGTTTGTAATTTATGAGGTTGGAGGCTAGCATGACTCAAAATATGAGAAATCATTCTCAGGCTAATATTGAGTTCCTTTTCTTTGCTTATCACGTGAAAGTGCCTGCCCTTTCGGTTAATGTTTGAAATCATTTGTTTGTTTATAATGGAAACATTTGGGCCACGTCAATTATTCCTCATCCCACCACCATCTCCTGCTTTTTCCTGCTTCTCCCTAGAACTCAACATTAAGTTTGTCTTCATTCTTCCACATCTCTTTGAACAATTGGTATTTGAATAAGGAGAGGAATAGAGTCATTCCCATATGAAAGAAAATGTCACTCTTTAAAGGATCCATTTGACGGCGCACAATAACAAGGGGAAGGGAGATGCTGTCATCATAATATTTAATCTCAAAACTATTGTGCTGATGAAGTTACCTATCACTACTGCTAATCCCCAACTATTCTATTTATCTTCTACATTGATATACCTGCTGTATATTTATATTTAAATTGCATATTAATATGAGCTTGGTAGCCCAGAATATCTATATTTTTTTTGATACTTTATATACATTCAGAATATCTATATTTAATTAACGTTCTTGCATTTATTATCTTAACTGATTCTCTCAGCACATGCTAAGTTTGGTAAAGTAAATATTTCTTTCTATCTCAGTTTTCCAGAGGTCTAGAGAATTGGGGTTATTTGCACAAAGTCACACGGCTAATAATAGGCTGATATGATATATGAATTTCTCTGAGGGAATCCAGGCAAACTTTCAAATTATACATTGTCTGTAAATCTGTAGCCATATTGTTGATTGCTGGTTCTATGATTTATTCAAGTATTTGCTGCCAAACCTGACAACCCGAGTTCTATCCCTGGGACTCATATGGTTGAGAGGGGAGAGAACCAAGTTGTCTTCTGACATCGACATAGGCCCTGTGGTGTGCACATCAAAACACACACACACACACACACACACACACACACACACACACACACACAAACACACACACACACACACACACACACACACAAACACACACACACACACACACACACACACACACACACACACACACACCCCGAATAAATAATGCAATAAAAAGGTAGAATAAAACTTTCCTTGTCTCTAAGCATTCCTTTTGTTTATAAATCCTAAGAGTCTATTAGATCATTAACTTCAAAACGTGGTTTTGACTTTATCTCTAGGTCACCTACTACCCATGGTCTATGGTTTATAAAATAGCCAATAAATGTCAAGGCAGCTTAGAGAAATCTAGCAGCATCTTTTAATGCAGAGATGTAAACACCCTCACAGAAATGTGAGGTTGAAGCAGTCTCTACTTTGGAGATGGTTTTGCTAGGAAGATCTCATTCTAGCCAGGCTAATAAGATCAAAATATTATTGATAAGATAAATTTTCAGGCAACAGAGGTAAAATCATCCAATGACCCGGCACAGAAATACCAGAGCCCTGTCAGCACACAGAGAAATAGAATTATTCATGAGATTGCCTTTGCAAGCACCTCCTTATTGATTTTTTAAAAAACATAAAAGTTGCCTTTTGGCTGCCACAAGTAATGCACTAAAAAGCTGGGTTGGGGCTGCACCCTGACAAAAGTCCTGTTGCAGTCAGTGGCCGCGCAAAGATGGAATGTACCATGCAGGCAGACTCCTACTCACTGCTGGAACAACACAATGTAGAAAGTGTGTAGAGCCCACATTTAAACTCAGAATATTTGCCTCATAGAGAAATTAGAATCAGAAATGTTTCAGTACTTGTACATGATTGGCTCCAGCTAGACAAAATGCAGAGATAGCAAAACATATAAAGGTTAAGAATTGATTGTCTCTCCTTTTTTATCTCCATAGCTGTATCTCTGCTTTCCCTTGCTGTAGTAGTGAAAGTTTTATTGTTCCAACTTGGGCAGTTTGAAATCTGACAGATAAAACAGCTTAAGAAAGCAGGTATTAGCACAGATTAATTTTGTAATCTCTAACCCTCCAGGTAACTTATTTTTCATTATTTTTTTAATCTACAAAATATTTTTCTGAAATTTTAGATGACTGAAGAATTAGGGAACTTTTCTTTGTGTCATGGGGGAGATAATTCCCAGAAATTTTCAAGCTTTTATGCAGGTCAAAGTTGCTTACTAACTAATCTAAAGTCTTGGGTCTTGCTTTTCATGGCAAATAAAAAGAAAAGCCCTCATTTTTAGGAGTTTGGGATTGTTGCCAGCAGCCTGGATTTGAGAAGAAATCTTGAAACTGGCTATTTTATTTCAGTGTTTATAGTGACTTGAGATTCTGATAAAAGACCAGATGCCCTAATCATCAGCTTAGCTGACTCTAATTTGGGGTAACTCCTAAGACTACCCCAGTGACATCTTATGATTGGGATTAAATTCTGAAATATATAATGACCTACTTTTCTCATTTTGAAACTTGGGTCCATCCACATTTAACTCACACGAAGAATGTCTGCACCCCCTCCTACTTCATTTATTTCTAATCTATTAATTCACCTCCTACTCTGAAAAACACAAATTAGATTTATATAAGGAGAACAATATTATAATTTAATTTATGTATCTTTATTTACACACATTTCAGTAGTTAACATTATCTCTTTACAAATAGTATGGCATTCAACATTTATCAAATAAATAAGTGCATTGTATATTGATAGAAGCATGAATAACTCTATCTCTACCTCTAGACCTCATTTTCTCATTTAAGTGAAAATCTAGATGGGAAAAGTGCTATAACACAATGGTAAAATAGTGTGTGAAATTAGGGCACACAACTCCGAACAGAGAGACCCCCTTCTGCACTCATTACTGATTCTCTCTAGGCTCCAAATGATAGCTGCAAAACCATGACCACACAGAACTCTGTGACAAACTCAGTAGATCACAAACCAAACCAAACAGACAAGGATGTGAGAAAGAGACTGGGGGCAGGAGCACTGGGGAGATGGAAGAGGATGGGGTGTGAAGAGTGGCCAGGGTGTATAAAAGGATCTAAGAGGAAACTTAACATAAAAGATTTTTAAATTTTAAAAAATAAAGTAGAAAATTGGAGAAAGACATTTGATGCTCATCTCTGCTCTACACACACATACACACACAAACACACACACAAATGAGAGGGGGGGGAGGGAGGGAGGGAGGAAGAATGAATGAATCAGCAGTTCTATAAAAGGAACCTGTTGGGTCTCCACCAAGAATAAGATATCTGGGCTTTCTCAAGAAAGTACCATTAATACTGACCCTTAAGTATATGGCCATATCTTTGTAACCAAAAAACAAACAATAAAAAAGAGAAGAGGAAGTGTGTCACATATAATAAAAACAATTTTTAAGAGGAGTACAAAATTTTACCCATGCAAAAAAGTTTCAAATGCTACCTTTGTATTAGGTGCTTGGACCAGAAACTTAATACCCCAAACCTCAGTGTTATCATCGGCGAAATATGGGATATAATAGCTACTTCATTAGTTCCCTCACAGAGTCCTCCTCACAGAAAATACAGACTGCTGTTAGACCAGAGGAGAACACTCTGTGAATCCCAAAGAACAAAGAAAAACATCCCATAATGACTTTCTTCTGTTCAAGGCTCTGTCATATATTCAGTAAGGAAGGAGAGCAGAGGAAAAGGACATTCCATACTTTCCTCCTGTTTATAAAATGAGTGGAGATGGTGGCAGGACATCAGAGGCAATAACTACTAATTAAACAGAATAACTTTAAAGGGAGAATTAGAGTTAACAGAACAGTATTTCTGCAGGATGAGAAAGCACCATGTATCCTACTAGCACTCTAGCCATTAATTACCTACCTAGTTAGAAACCCTGCCTCAGGGGTACACAGGGGAAATTTTTCTGATGAGAGAGAACACAGATTCAGAAGCCTCTGTGATCACTACTATGTGCTCATGGATATGACATCTCTGAAATAAAGGTAGGCATGTTTGAGTGATTAGAATAGAGCTCACATAATACCAAAGCCACTGAAAGCACTGAAAATACGGTTCATGATGAACATGGTAGTACTGTGAAGTATTTCCAACAATGGACAGGAAACAGCAGGTGATACCGGAGCATCTGAGTCTGCAGGCTGCGGACTTTCCATAGTGAAGGTGCTCTGCTTTGAGTAGCCATTGCATTTTAGTTGACTGGTTTTACATCTACATGTTTCCTGAAAATGCTGGGATTCTTTTAGCCACATCAGCAGCTTCTCAGTTTGCTTCATCTCCGTGTTTCACTGCTTCTGAGAAGGGGTTTGGTCCGTTCGTCAGTAGGGAAATGCTTCTTGATGGTTTCCCAGGTGTTTTTGTATTTATATGGCTAGGTTACCTGTTGTACTAGAGAGGGGACTGTAATGAGTAAGGAATTCATGGGCTCATGGGCACATAACTGCAAAGAAATGACCAGAGAGTTTTAGGTAATGATGTGCATGATAAAATAATCGCATCTGTTTTCATCTCATATATATATATATATGATATATATACACACACACACACACACACACACACACATATATATATATACATATATATATATATATATACACATATATATACCCCAGCCTGAAACTGTATTTGTGCTTTTATTTTCATTTGTTCATTCGTTTATTCACTTTACTTCCTGAATGCAGCCCTTCCCTCCTCTCTTCACATTCCCACTCTCACACCCCCACTTCCCAGTTTCCATTTTTACATTTAGGCTTATAATACATTTTGAATAAGTTTTTGTATATGCTGTGATTTTTTTAAGTCAAGTATTATTGACTTTTATGTTTTATTTTCTTCCATTCAGGCATCTCTCATTAGAAAGCTATGTTTCTATTGAATTTTATTTGTCAAAATTTATTATATATGTGTACATATATACATACATACATTTATATGCATTTATATATGGCAATCAAATTTTTGGGTTCTTGCCTGTAAAACATTATTTGATTTGATGTATCTATCGCATAAAATGCAACCTTGTTTTCATTGCTGTAAAATGAATGTGATTAGGTATTCAATGTTCCATTTTTCAAGGTAAAATTATTTTAGATTTTTAAAAATTTCCATATGAATTTTAAGGTTATATTATTGAAGAAAATAGGGGAGAAAGAGAGGAAGGAAAGAGGGAATGGTAGGAAGGAGCAAGGGAGAGAAAGAGGGAGGGAGGGAGGAAGGGAGGGAGGGAGAGAAGAAAAAAGGGAGAGGGGGTCAATTTGTCTAGGGACTGATTGGCTTGAATCTATACATTAATTTGGGGCAAATTGAAATCTCAACAATATTGACTCTTTCAATTAATTACTCTCATTATGGCAGTCTATAATTTCCTTTATCAATATTTGGGAGTTTACAATATACAGATACTGCAAATCTTTTCTTAGATTTATTATGAAGTATTTTAGATTATAATTATATTTTAAATGGTACCTTGCTTTCATTTCTTAATGTTTGATGTTGATTACAGTGATTTAATTGATTTTAGGTATTGATTATTTACCTGAAATCATGCTAAATTCACCAATTCTGTAGCATTTATTCACCTTCAGTTCATCATTGTAGATGGTCATATCAGCTTTGATTAATTTCTCTTGTTTCTTTCCAGTTTATATGTTGTTTATTTCTTTTATTCCTCAACTATAAAAAAACATAGAACTGTCAATCAGACAAAGAACAAGTCTAATAAAAGTGGTGAGGATGGAAAGATGAATCAACAGTTAAGAGAAATTACTACTCTTACAAAAGTCTGCTTTGCTTCTCAGTATACACATAAGTGCTCACGACTACTTCAATTTAACCCCCTTTTCTCAGCTCCTCAGAGCCATGCACGGTTGTTATGCACAATATGTAACACACAATTTTAAAAGCCAAATTATTGTGGTAGAGTATTTTTATGTTATGTGCACAGTAAAATAAAGGTACCAATATATTTCGACATTGAAAAATAGAAGAAAGCTATTATGTTTGAAAATATTGAGTATGAAATTCATGTTATAATGATAGTATTCTTGTTATAAAATATAGATAGTTCTAATATCTATAATAGAATAAAGCAGGGAATGAATAATTCTCTAAAAAGTGCTTATGAGATTATAGAATTAAAAAAAAGTTTAAACGATACCCTGCTCCTTGTAACACACAAAGAATGAAGCAAGTGTATCCATCCCCCTGTCCTTTTTTCTAATAATAGACATTATATAAATACTTCTATTACTTTAACAAAGTAACTCATTAAAGATGAGAATTTTTATCCTGCAGAAACCAACAATGATACTCTGGACTGTTAATTTCTCACTTTTAAAATTATGCCTGTTAGCAGTAGTACCGTTTGTTATAACTTTGCTGTAAACTCAGGAGTGCCTTTAGCATTGATGAGAGAAAATTTTATATAATCCTGTTTTGTTGAAAGACTCAGGAAAAGAGGGGGGAGGAAAAGGGGAGGAAGAGAGAAGGGAGGGATTCATATGAAACCCTAAAGTGAACCCAGGGGTGAATGTAAGAGAATTCTAGAACTGTAGCACCAGCTGAGCTCTTAGAACTAAAAGATCATGAGGCTAGGATGGGGTGTAGATTGGCTATTTTTAGAAGGTTTAATAGTGTGTCAAGTTTCAATCTAAGAATCCTAGTTCAGACTGATGAAAATTTTAAAATCCATTTTTATTATATTCAGTGACATATACATTTAAAAAGTTTTAAACTTTAGTAAAATGTTAAATGGCATGAATTCTTTTACACTGACAGAGGACATAGCGTAGAAAGTCATTATTAGAGGAAAAAGTAAGAAATGTTACAGGGAGCTCACCAGAGAGGAGTACGCAGCCCAGACATAGTTTATATTCAATTGAAAATCTTTTATCCAGCTAGTGAAACCTGAAATGACCTCATCAAGAACACAAGATGGAGGAACTTCTGTACTGCCTTGCCCTGTCACAGAAAGAAAAATGCAAACAAAAAGAAAACAAAAACAGTAAGTATCAAATACAAGACTCGAATAAAAATATGGCACCAAGAACATCAGTTATATCACATATAAACATGGGTGTAAATGCTACATATAGGAGGCACATACAACAAAAAGGTGAAAGCAAAAATGGAAGTAACTGACCAGGCAAAGTGTGATTAGCAACAGAATCTATAGAGAATAATATTTAAATCTACAAGAGAAAGAATTGGCAGAAATAAATGGCACATGGGTGAACAAAAGACTGCTCATTTTATCAACGTGCACAGAGCCTAGAGGAGAAAACAGATAGAGACAGATTTTTGTAATTCAAAATACAAAATGCAATGCAAGGAGAAATATCTTCAAGTAGCATATAAAAAATACTAACTTGACTGAGGATGTAAGAGGAAGAATGATATCTGAGCAGGGAATAAAGAAACAGGTAGGCATTAACCAGGAGACCAGCGAGAGTACAAGTCTGTAACATACACACAAAAAATAATAATTGTATGTTGTGAAAGGGGGACTTTCATGTGCCAAATGTAAATATGAAAAGTTCATTAAGAACATTGGCTCCCTAGAGTACTTAGTCCTTTCTTTCTCTATTCCTGTTGCTAATTGCAATATATCTGAGCAATATAAACAAAGTACACACGTGTTCTGGATTTTGTTTCTGTTTTCTCATATATTCTTGACATAAAGAATGCAAAGTCAGTGACTAAATACTGCCAATAAAGACAGGTTGGGATAGAGGAAAGATAGGCCAGGGAGAAACTAAAAGGTCCCCAACAAAAGCCTGCTCTCTCTAGACGAAGTACCAGGGCCCATTGACATAGAAATTGGTCTAGTAAGAAACAAAGAGACCAACATAACTACACTGAGTTCCTATCACCAAGAGTGTCGACAGAAACCCAAGAGAAAAGTCTTGATCTCCCTTAGGAGTAATGATACAACACTCCTTTCTCTACCAAGTCAATGTTAGACAAAGCCAGCTAAAGCAGACACTTAAATAAGACACAAAGATCTAAGAATATCCAAACTCTCCAGGTTTCAATTCAAAGCAAGAATCCTCCCAAGAAATCCTCTAAGAAAAGAAAATGACAAAAAAAATCATCAATAAATGCCAACACTGTGACAAGAAAGATGGTATACTTACATGATAAATATTTTACAAGAGCCATAAACAAATGCTTTAAGAGTCCAACGAACATTCCTCAACAGATAAAAAATCTAACCCCAGCAAAGAAAGATGAGATAGCAGAACTACTGGAAATTTTAGGAAGAAAAGAAGTACAATGCCCAGTGCAAATATTTGTACTTGTTAATATATATTATTGTAGGATTAACAGTTGAATGTACAGGGAAAGGAAAGAATTGATGAAATTGAACACAGGATATATACATATATATGTATATATTCACATATATATGAATATATATATTTATCTATTATGTAGTATAGATGTAAGTCTCTATAATATTTATGTATATTATATTAGAGTGACCAGAGTTCTAGGAGAGGAGAAAAAAATGAAGCTTTTAAAAATTCACTCAGAAAGAATGGCTGGGATTTCAAACATTTGGAAAATTGTATAAAGATTAACATTCAAAATATCTACACAGATGCCTAGGAAATACAATCAAAGGAGTACATACTAGGAGATATTATTATCAAAAGTCTCAAAAAATAATGATAGGCAAAAGAATATTGAAAGCAGCAGGGGGTCAATTGCACCTTACCTGTGAAGAAAAAAATAAATAAATGACAGCAGATCTCTCATCAAAATCACAGAGGCCAGAATAAAAAAGGTCCCAGCATGCTCCAAACACTGAATAATAAAAGCTATCAAACGAGAATCCTATATTTAGGAATGAATAGAAAATAGAAGTGTTCGAAGATAAAAGAAAATTAGGAGTCTGTGTTATCAGTAAAGCTACCCTAACGAATGTATTCAGAAATGTCTTTAAACAGAATGGAGCTGATGACAGATGCAAAGAGAAGAAGGGAAGGGAGGAAAGGAGGGTAGGGAGGACGGAGAGAAGGGCATTTATTCTGTTTGTTTTCTAAATTATGCTTGATATTTGAAGCAAAAATTGTAACAGAGATGTGATTCTAAATATATACAGAGAACCAATTTAACATGCTAAAAACAAATAAACAAAAATAACAGGATGACGTAAAGTGGTATATGAGCTCTGAGCCCCACTCACACTGAATACCAATAGACTGTGGACTACAGAGTGATGGCCAAAAGCCACACAAAGCTACAACAGTGAAACACACTATAAACAAAGTAGAATGAAATTCTCAAGTTGTTCTGCCTCATTTACAAGGAGAAATAAGAAGCAACCACCCAAACAAAAGACACAGAACAAGCAGAAAATAGAATCATATGGAAGTGTTGTTCCTAATACATCCGTAGTTACAATTAAATATAAATGGCTTACTACTGTTTTATTTGTTTTCTGTCATTATAATAGACACACTGACCACAAGCAACCTGGAGAAGGAACTTTGTGTTACATCTTAACGAGTTCATCATTGTGGGATATCAAGGCAGGAACTGAAACAGAGACCTTGCTCCCCAAGGCTTGCTTAACTTGCTTTCTTCTACAATCAGGACTTGCCCAGAGAAATCCCTGTCACCCATGTGCTGGGCCCTTCCATATCAATAATTAACCAAGAAAATGTCCCACATCCTTGCTTACAGACCAATCTGTTGAAAATTCTTTCTTTTGTGGTTCTCTTTTTCCAGTTAACACAAGCTTGTATCAAGTTGACAAAAACTAATCAGCACAACTGTAGTTAAAGACAAAATTATTAGGGTTTATATAATGATGTTTTGTTTTTCTCTTCTTTATTTTTCTAGTGCTAGGAATAGAATACACAGCCTTGCTCATATTATGCACACACTCAACCACATATACTTGTACCTCTAAAATGTCTGAACTATATATTGTATGTATTAATTTTACTTTTCTCTTTATTATGACCAAATGCCTGACAATAGGCAACCTTATAGAAAAAGAGCTTATTTCAGCTTATAGCAGCTTATAGTTCAAGGGGTAGCAAACATCATGACAGGGATGGTATCACAGCCAGAGCAGAAAGAGACTGTTCACATTGCACCCTCAGCCAAGAAACATAGAGAGAAAAATGGATTTATTCATTTTGCTTTCTCTTTTTTGTTAAACCAGGGCCAGAGCCCAAGGCATGCTACTATCCACATTAAGTTATGTCTCTCCTTTTCAGTTAAACCTTTCAGAAATACTCTCGTACACAAATCTAGCATTTCCATGGTGACTCTAAAACCAATCAAATTGACAATAAAGATTAACTTTAGCGGTATGTAAAAGAAACTCACCCCAAAACTAAATATATGGAGGAGTTAAAATTAAAAGTATGATGGTAGTCTAAATAATGGTGGCACATATCTTTAATCACAGCACTTGGGAGACAGGGGTAAGTGAATTTTGTGATTTGAGGCCAGGCTAGTTTACAAAGTAAGTTCCAGAAGAGCCAGGGCTGTGTAGAAAGACCCTATCTCAAAGATGGGCTTTATAAGTATAATATTTGTCACATATCAGATTAAAGAACATTGTCAGAAATTATGAAATTCACAGGTAAATCAATGGAACTAGAACAAAACATCCAGAGTTAGGTATCCCAGACCCAGAAAGACAAATATAGTATGTGAAAATAGTATAGTATATGTGGATATTAGCTGTTATAGTAGTCAGGTTTCTCTAGAATAACAGAATATGTATATATAATTATTTACAGGCTGTGGTCTAGCTAATCCAACAAGGGGTGGCTATAAATGGGAAGTCCAAGAATTTAGGAGTTGTTCAAACCATGGGGCTAGATGGCTCAGCTGGTCTTCAGTATACCCTGGAATCCCAAAGATGTAGGTTCTGCTGTCAGTGAAGGAATGGACTTGCTAGCAAGACAAAGAGTAAGCAGGCGAAGGACAAATGTTTCTCTTATATAGCCTCACCAAAAGGTATGTTCCAGATTAGATTTGAATTAAAGATGTATCTTCCTAGCTCAAAAATTCAGGATTGAGAAAGATCTTCGAACTTGAAATTAAGATGAAATCTCTCACAGGCCTTCCCTTCATTTTGGGTTTTAGTTAATTCTAGATGTAGTCAAGATGACAACCAAAAATAGCCTTTACAGCTGTTAAGTCAATGATAACCAAGCTACAAACCATAGAACCACCAAGGGTAAGTATAGAGTCGGGACATAAAGGAAATATGAAGGGAATCTCAATAAAATTGCCCAATAATGGGGGAGACAGATTTCCAACTGGCCATCTCTTGTCACAAAAAGAAGTTTTTAGTCCCAGGATTGGGTTGTATCTCATTGAATTCTTGACAAAGGTGTGCATAGGACTCTTCAAACAACCCCAGATGTTGCCAAGGCTATAGGTTGCTCTCTACAAACGGACTGCAAGTCCCCATTGCTTAATATAACACCTACACAACTTATTGAACAAGGAGAAGTTGAGCTGGTACCTAACATAGGTCTTTCATGCAAGTGTCTTTGTTACCGGAAAGTACTCTATATGCTACCAAGGGGGAAATATAAACAACAAACAGCCACTAATTCTTTCATCTACAGTTTTATCCTCCATGCAAGATAGCAATAGTGGCACAAATCTTGTGATGATACCAACTGGTGTCTGATTTGACTTAAAACCCACTCCAGGATATAGAACCCATACACCAATATTGCTTTGGTGACAAAGAACCCAATACAAGATAGTCCAGGAACCTTGGATAAAACTAAACATTACTGGTCTAACAACAATAGCAATAATACGACTCCTAAAGACAATTTACTATACTTATAGATCACTGCCTCACTCATCCATCATCCAAGAAGCTTACACCTGCAGTAGATGGAAACAAATAGAGACCCACAGCCAGACTTTATGTAGACAGTGAGAGAGACCTTGGACTATTCAACCCTAAACAGGATCTCTCTAACAGATGTTCCCATCAGGGCTCAGGGAATCCTGAGGAAGAAGAGTCAGAAAGAGTATAAGATCCAGAGCAGATGAAGGACATCAAGAAAACAAGGCTCTTTATAGCAAGAAGATTGATGAACGTATGAATTCAGAGACTGAGGCAGCATGCACAGGACCTGCGCTGGTCTGCACCAGATGGGATCTTAGAGCTGAAAGTAGACACATGCCCCCATTCCTAACCCAGAAACTATCTCTACCTAATAAACACTTACAAGCGAAAACTTAGTTTCCTTCAAGGGAATCCAATAAAGTATATAGTATCCAATAAATTATATAATTCAACGCTGTATTACAAAATGGATTTGTTCTATACAATTCCGAGTACCTGTATGTTAATGTTAAGTATTCTAAACATGTTTAAGATAGGCAAGGCTGAGCTATAATCCTCAATCAGTTAAACATACTACATGTATTTTATTTTGGTTTTGTCAAGACAAGATTTCTCTGTACTACAGCCCTGGCTGTCCTGAAACTCACTTTGTAGAACAAGCTGGCCTTGAACTTACAAAGATCCACCTGCCGCTGCCTGCCAATTGCTGGAATTAAAGGCATTCACGACCACCACCCAGCAACTAAATGTATTTTTTGATCTAACAATATTTTGAATTTACTGAGATTGTGAGAATATATATGCCCACCATAAACCAAGGAAGGAATGATTACAAGAGGTTTATTTAAGAGACACTGGTTAGTTCCATATGAGAAATTCATTCCAGCATAACAGCATAGCTTGTTGAAACAATACTCATTTATCTCAAATGCTCTCAGAAAAAATAATAGGAAGGGGATAGACTTCTTCAAATGGCAAAAACACTGTCAGCCAAACCATAGATAACATTCAACTTAATATCAAATGACTGAATCATTTTAAGAGTGGAGAAGCTATGGAACCCTGGTGGCCCAGGTAGAGGTCTCCTGCCACAGATGGAAACTGGAAGGTTCCTTTGCCCAACTTTTCCTCAGTGCCTGTGTCCCACAGGTTCCGGGCAGTCCTGGTGAGCAACAAAAAACCCAGGATAGCAAAAGCTATTCTCAACAACAAAAGAACTTCTGGGGGAATCAGCATTCCTGACCTCAAGCTGTACTACAGAGCAGTAGTGATAAAAACTGCATGGTATTGGTACAGTGACAGGCAGGTAAATCAGTGGAATAGAATTGAAGACCCAGAAATGAACCCACACACCTACAGTCACTTGATTTTCAACAAAGGAGCTAAAACCACCAAGTGGAAAAAAGACAGCATTTTCAACAAATGGTGCTGGTTCAACTGGCAGTCTACATGCAGAAGAATGAGAATTG
>CM052712.1:36260578-36270810 GCA_028551405.1 Uromys caudimaculatus | reverse complement strand
TACAGAAAATGTGGTATATTTACACAATGGAGTACTACTCAGCTATTAAAAACAATGACTTTATGAAACTGGCAGGCAAATGGATGGAACTTGAAAATATCATCCTGAGTGAGATAACTCAGTCACAAAAGAATGAACATGGTATGTACTCACTGATAAGTGGATATTAGCCCAAAAGTTCAGAATACCCAAGTTTCACTTTACAGTAACCGCTGGACTGAGAGTGAGGTCCCAGATGGAGGAGTTGGAGAAGGGATTGAAGGAACTGAGGGAATCTGCAGTCCCAAGGAGGACTAATGGAGTGTCAACTGGCCTGACCCCCGCCCCGGTCCTCCTGGAGGCTGGACCACCAACCAAAGAATACACATCGAGGGACCCATGGCTCGGACCACATATGTGGCAGAGGAGGACCTTGTTGCCATCAGGGGGAGGAGAGGCCCTTGGGCCTGAGGGTGTTAGAGGCCCCAGTAAAGGGGAATGTCAAGGTGGGAATTCGGGAGTGGGTGGGAGGTGGAATACCCTCATAGAGGTGGGGGAGGGGGAGGGGATAGGGGATTTCCAAAGAGGAGACCTGGAAAGGGGGATCATTGGAAATGTAAAGAAAGTATCAAAAAAGAAAAAAGTTAAAAAAAAAAGAGTGGAGAAGGCATTGAGGTCTATGCTCATCACACTTATTCAATGCAGTGTTAGGAATTCTAGCTAGCACAATAAGGCAAGGAAGCACGCAGATTAGAGAGGGAGAAAACACCGTCCACATATAAAGATGCCATAGTTGTCTAAATGGAAAAACTAAGTCTACAAAAAAGGAGTTCCCACAGCTAATAAACAGGCTTTCCAAGTCCACAAAATAGAAGTAAAGTATATTGCTAATTGTATTTCTGTATATTCTCCATGAAGACTAAAATGTAAAATGCAAGTCTACCTGTAATCAATAAAAGTAAAGGTTTTAGTTGTAAATCTCAAAAGCGTATGTAGTATGTGTGTTTGATAAATAGTATAAAATGTTGATAAGGAAATAAAACAAAACAGAAATAGGGACACCAGATTCACCAGCTGGATGATTCAATAATGTGACTGTGTCGATTGTCATCATATTGATATCTACATTTAGTAAAATTCATATTAAAATTACTATAAGATTTTTGTTCTGTATAATGAGCATTATTCTAAAACCATGTGTAAAGTAGAAAGAACGGAATACCTATAATTTTGATAAAGAATAGGAGGAAATCAATCTGCTAAATGTCAAGCTTATGGTGTGGATTAATAGTTATAGAGGAATAGACATTCATCAATGAAACAAAGAAAAGATCCTAGAAATCCTGTCAACTGGTTTGACTCATCCCAATAAACCTGGATCCCCGAGATCTCTCAGACACTGAGCCACCAACCAGGCAGCATACACGAGCTGGTCCCAGGCCCCTGACACATATATAACAGAGGACTGCCTGGTCTAGCCTCAGTGAAAGAAGACAAACCTAACCCTTGAAAGACTTGAGGCCTGAGGGAATGGGGAAGCCTGGTGGGGTGTGGAGGAGTGTAGGGGTATGGGGGACATTTTCTTGGAGACAGAGGAGGAGGAATGGGATGAGGAACTGGCAGAGGGCAGACGAGGTGGGGGATAATGACTGGATTGTAAAATAAATAAATAAATAAATAAATAAATAAATAAATAAATAAATAAATAAATAAATAAATAAATAAAATAAAAAACTCAAATGCAAAAAAAAGTAAAACAAAAAACAAAACAAAAACAAAAACAAAAAAACCCAAGTACCTCTGAACACCCCTAAGACAAAGCAACGGGCCTCAACCTAAGTCTGCACCTTATACAAAATCAAATTATAGGAATGGCTATTAAAGACCTTGGCACCTTCGAACATTTGTACGGTATTCTTTTCCTTACCCTTTCCCAATAGATTAGCTGTATTTAAATTCTCTTGCCTTCAGGGACTTCAACCAATTTAAGTAGAACTTTCTCCCTACTTATTTGATTGCAACAGAAAATCCTATTGATTTTACTTACAACCATATCCTCTTAATTTATCAGTATATAGTTTTAAGAAAGTTGTTTATTCTTTCTGTATGATTTGACTCCCTTTGGGATCCATACATATAGAAGCCATGACTACTCTGTTTAGGACTATGTCCTCATCATCAACCATGATACTAGGAACACAATTGATGCTTTTTATAAAACATCTATAGAGAAAACAAATGAATATCTCTCACAAGGCTAAAGGGAACTTTAAAAATTCTAGTAAGTCTACAGTTAATAATACTATAGTATTTAACTGAGACTTATTAGCTAGTTCCTCATTTACAAATCAGATTTGGCCAAAATAAATCTTAATTAGTTCAACTTATTGAGCCTCTAAGGTTGGTTATATACAGCAAATGAAATCATAAATTGAGTTTTTATTTGAGGTAGATTAGGAAAAATGATAGCTTTCTTCTTGAGCTGTGATATTTTCATTTAAACACTTGACTGAAAAAAATGAATGTTGAAGCAAATTCACATAACAGTTTCATTTATGAACACCTGTGGCTATGAGCGAAGGGAGATTATCAGTCCCTAAACAACTAAAAGCAGTGGTTTCACCTCCATTAAATGATACTTTAGAGCATAAGAAAGGTCAAAGTTTCAAATGATCCATTCCTTTTTCAAGTCAATACCTTTTTGCCCTAAATTTTCTATTTGGTGGGAGAATGATGACCTAGGCCCAGGGAAGGATGGTGCATCCTAACAAAGCCTACTCCACCTGCCTCTTGTGAACATGTTAGTAAGAGCCAAGCATATGTTTGCAGTCTTTACAGCTTTTGCATAATCAGAGAGTCTCATCAGAATTGTACTCTTTCTGGGTAATTATATTCTAAACAGACTAACAGTAGTTTCTGAAATGACTGAAAAACAGTTTCTGCCTTCTTAGATCTGTCTCACAGTAGACCTTTTTCAGGAAATTTGACAATGGTATATGTCTTAGTCAGGGTTTCTATTCCTGCACAAACATCATGACCAAGAAGCAAGTTGGGGAGGAAAGGGTTTATTCAGCTTATACTTCCAATTGCTGTTCATCACCAAAGGAAGTCAGGACAGGAACTAAGCAGGTCAGGAAGCAGGGGCTGATGCAGAGGCCATGGAGGGATATTCCTTACTGGCTTGCTTCCCATGACTTGCCAGCTTGCTTTCTAATAGAACCCAAGACTACCAGCCCAGGGATGGTACCACCCACAATGGGGCCTTCCCCCTTGATCATTAATTGAGAAAATGCCTTACAGCTGGATCTCATGGAGGTATTTCCTCAGCTGAGACTCCTTTCTCTGTGATAACTCCAGTTTGTGTCAAGTTGACACAAAACCATCCAGTACAATTGACCCCTTGTCAACTTGACACACAAACATATCACTATTAAGCCTCAATCCTTACTTTCTTATTCATCCCCAAGATCTAAATAACTTTAAAAGCCCCAAAGTCTTTGCAAATTCTTACATATTAAATTTTCACTCCCTTTAAAATAACCAATCTCTTAAAATTCAAAGTCTTTTTACAATTAAAAGTCTCTTAACTGTGGGCTCCACTAAAATACCTTCTTCCTTCAAGAGGGAAAAATATCATGGCACAGTCACAGTCAAAAGCAAAATCAAACTCCAACCGTCCAATGTCTGGGAATCACTCATAATCTTCTGGGCTCCTCCAAGGGCTTGGGTCACTTCTCCAGCCCTGCCCTTTGTAGCACACACCTTGTCTTCTAAGCTATCACTGCCTGTACTCCACTGCTGTTGCTGTTCCTGGTATTATTCTTGCAATCTCATGGTATTGGCATCTCCAAAACACTCCTGTCTTCTGCTGCAAATGGGCTTCACCAATAGCCTCTCATAGGCTCTCTTCATGGGGCCAAGCCTCAATGACCTCTTCAGTCCTAGGCCATCAATTGCAACCGAGGCTGCACCTTCACCTTCCATGGCCTCACAGTGCTGAGCCTCAGCTGATCTTCATGACCCATTCAGGCCTTCAAAACCAGTACCACCTGAGTGACTCTTACACAATACCAAGCCTAGCTGCACCATGAGGTACAAACTTGGCTATCTCTGGAACACAGTCTCTTTGTGCTCTCAGAAAACACTTCCCAGAAGATTTCACCTCAATGATGCTAGTCTCTTCTTAATCACTACTAATTTCTTAGCTCCAGCTAACCATCATCAATAGTCCCAGTAATGCAAAAGTTTTGCTTTAGTAGTTCTGGTATCTTGTTAATCACAGCTGATTCTTCAGCCCCAGCTAACCAAAACCACAATCAAAATAGCAATGACCCTGATAAGAGTCTTTAATCTTTCCTCTGAAATTTGACAAGCCCCTCCATCTTCTGCACTGTTCTCAACATTATCTTCCAAGCTCCTATACAACATCCCACAGAGCTCTTAACACTGAATGGATCTTCTAGCCCAAAGTTCCAAAGTCCTTCCAAAGTCCTCCCCAAAACATGGTCAGGTTGTCACAGGAAATACCACACTCCTGGTACCAATTTGTCTTAGTCACGGTCTCTATTCCTGCACAAATATCATGACCAAGAAGCAAGTTGGGGAGGAAAGGGTTTATTCAGCTTACTCTTCCACATTGCTGTTTATCACTAAAGGAAGTCAGGACTGGAACTCAAGCAGGTCAGGAAGCAGGAGCTTATGCAGAGGCCATGGAGAGATGGTTCTTACTGGCTTGCTTCTCCTGGCTTTCTCGGCTTGCTCTTTTATAGAACCCAAGACTACCAGCCCGGGGATTGTACCACCCACAATGGGCCTTTCCCCCTTGATCACTAATTGAGAAAATGCCTTATACGCCTTATACCTGGATCTCATGGAGGCATTTTCTCAACTGAAGTTCCTTTTTCTGTGATAACTCCAGTTTGTGTCAAGTTGACACAAAACCAGCCAGTACAGTATACTTTCTGTTTGTTCAAGACCATTTATCTAGGACTTGGGAAAAAACTCAGTCATCTCATAGGTGAGTCACAGAATATTTGTTATAATAAAAAAAAATGAGTGAATTAAAATCAAGTATCAGTTGAATAACCAAAATTCCCAATTCAGGAAGGACCTAAAATGTCAGAGTAGGAACCCATTACAGAGAAAGTCTGTTCCTACCTTCTTATTCAGTGTGAGTCATATGTCAACTTCACTTGACTGAGAAGCACCTATGAGTCTGTGAATCACACCTCTGTGTTTGTATGTAAGAGTGACTCAGGAAAAGACTGATGGGGAAAGGCCTGCCTAAATGTGGCATCAATAGTTCCAGTAATGCAAAGGTTTTGCTTTAGTAGTTCTGGTATCTTGTTAATCACAGCTGATTCTTCATCTCACCACAGCATGAGGCCTAAATGAAATAATATTAAAAAGGAAAGAAAGTCAGAAGTGAGCTATTTTCTTTCCTTCTTTTCCTGATTACCATGGGGTGGAGTGCTGTGTTTCACAATACTCTCTCCTGTCAGGATAGTATGATGGCTTGGAAACTGTGAGCCAAAAACAAAAAACAAAAAACAAACAAACAAACAAACAAACAAAAACCTTCCCCTCATGCACTTGCTTCTCTCAAGAATTTGTCATAATTACAAAAAGACTGACAACAGAGAAAGTTGGTACTGAGAGTCAGGTAACCGTTGTGACTATCTTGACCATTTGGTTCAAAAGCTTTTGGAACTAACTATGGGTATAATTTTAAAATGTTCTAATTCCATGAGATGGGAAAGCCCCGGGTTGTAAATTCAAATGCATCAGAAGAGTCTGGCGAGGACTCAGAACCTTAGAATGTCCTTAAGACAGTAGACAGTGAAGTTTGTGCTAATGAGATCCCATGCAGGGATTAGAACCTTAATGGAAGTTAGAATAGAAGCAATTTATGTTGTTTTATGACAAAGAATTTGTGTCCATTTCACTGGTGCCCTGAGACTTATTGTAAATAAGATATGCCGGATACTTCCTTGAAAAGTTCAATTAGCTACTGAGGTACCCTCTCGGTAGACCTCAGATTGACACTGTGACATGAGCCAGTAAACTCTCAAAGCTTGGGGTATTGTGGAGACATCCACCATTGCAGTTTTTATTTTTATAAATTGAGCATCATTTGCGTGCTTAGTCCATTAGTCCATCGGACTTCACTGGGCTATTTGAAATTATTCCAGTTCCTAATTCCAACAACATGAGGAAGCCCATTCCCACCACATTGGGTAGACTTCAGGTTATCCTATTTTTCTGACTTTTACTAAATCTTTGGAAGCAAGACAACTTCTCCTGTTTTAGTTTGTACTCACAATGGATACCGCAACTGGCTTTTGAACCCAATGGTCAAATGGTCGCAACAGTAACCTCACGCCTCTCTCTTAGTACCAATTTTATGAGTTGTCAGACTTCTTGTGGTTATGAGAAATTCCTAAGAGAAATAACTAAAGGAGGGGAAGATTGAATTTGGCTGATACTGAACCATATATATATATATACACACACACACACACACACACACACACACACACACACACACACACACATATACTTTGATATCATGGCAGTCAATCTGTCAATCTGATAACTGGGATGAGTGTGGAGTCAAAAACCAGAGTATAACTTATACAGCAAGGATACAAGGGTGATTTCTGTCTCAAGTAAGAAATTTTATCACACAGCTCAGAATATTATACAATTTAAAACATACTTTGTTTTTGTTGTGTTAAAAACTGTTTATATTACTTCAGTATTCTACTGAAAAAGAAATTAAGTAAACAAGTGTCACAGACATGATTTGCCAGCGCTATTTTCTCTCACTATTCAGGATTTTTGAGGCTAAATTATTCAGTTTCTTCATTTAATTCTGATATAAAAATGAAAGAAACTTACAGACTATTTTATTTAGCTCTTGATTCTTATTCAGCAACTCACAATGAATATTTCATACTATTTTTGACTCTTGGTAGCTAAAGCCATAAAAGCTGGGATCACAGAGAGAGGGGGACTACTGAACTGAGGCTCCTATTGATTTCTGTTGCTGGTGAGTTTTGTTGTACTATATTATTATTATTATTATTATTATTATTATTATTATTATTGTTGTTGTTGTTGTTACTATTATCATCAGTTTAGTATGTTGCATACGCTATCTTATTGAACAAACAAACAAACCAACAAACAACAAAAACCATTTACTTCTTTCTCCCAAAGTTTTCTACATTTCGCATTCTTTGTTATTGCTCTGCCCAGGATCTAGAGTAAGTTGACCAACCACCCTCATTTGCCCCAAACTCAAAGGGTTTCTAGAACAGGAGGTTTTTGGGCTAAAACTTGTTGTTTACTACCCAAACCACCCCAGTCACCCTGCTTTTAAAGAGTTTTCCAAGATATAGAACTTTCAAAACTAAACCCGGGAAATACCCAAGCAAGCCTGAGTTGATCATTCTATATGTAGAAATCAGTTGGCGGGTAGCAGGAAAAGCGAGCCACTTTCCTGGTCCCTGCAGCAAGTGTAATGTGCTTGATGCCTTTCGTTAAAGCTGTTGCTCACTGCAGTATTTTAGTAAGGAAGTTTGTTTCTATTGAGTGTTTCCAATTATTTTGTCAATGCTTAGGCAGGATTATTGTGGTTTTGTTGCTTGGTTCTGTTGTGTTTTTGAATTTTTGTCTGCACTATTACAACTACAGAATTTATTTAATGTAAAATCATTTGGGCATTTTTAGGCCAGTGCTATAATTTCATCCTGCAATAACAATGGATTGAAGCATTTTCTTTAAATATTTAAGCCCTTCTATGAACATAAATGAAACAGCCCCATAAATTTAATTCTTCACAGTTCCCTTTTTCTATTATTTCTGTAATATTGTGTTTAAGTATAAAATTACCTGACCCCTAAAAATTGCATTGAATTCATTTGTAAAATTACCTCCGCTTTGAGGCAAGAACATCTTTTAAACACATTTAAACTTAGTGGCTATTTACCCACACCCAATCTAACTTGTGTTTTCTTTGTTGCCATTTGAGAAGAAACTGTCTTATATACCAGTTGGGTTTTTTCCAGATTAATATAGTTAGCACTTAGTAATTTTATAATTTTCAAGTTTATATTCTATGTGTATTTGATTACAGCTATTTACTTTGGACTTTATTTTTAAATGCCCTTTTTTTGGTATTAAGTCCTGCCATGTAATTGTTTGAATTCTTTAGTGGTGGTGAAAGAAATTGTTGTTTATTTTTGGTTTTGTTTTTTGTCATTTCAAAGAATAGATTTGTCTGGAGAGCAAGATAGGATAGTGTTCTAACTAACCTTATTTTATTCATCTGCCAGTGACATTTTTTCTTTCCTTCTTGTTTCTTGAGATTGCCCTTTACTTTTTCATATAAACATTTCTCTGTGTTCAGTAACTTATACCCTCATATAAACATCTCAGATCCACTAACCACACAGATGTTGACACATAGCTCTCACTGGGTTTTTTGTTTGTTTGTTTGTTTGTTTGTTTGTTTTTATTCTAAATATTTTATAGTTTTCTTTAGTGTTTTTCTTTTCATTATTTATCTGCCATCATTTAATTAGGTATTTAAAATTCTTTTCCTTTTTTGAATTCATAATTTTTTATGGTATACACATATTTCATGTCATTAATATGTGTAAAAGGAAAGTTTTTCTCACTGCTACTATTGGTTCAATTATTTATTGTTTGAAATAGACTGATACTAGTTAAGCAGAAGAAAGGTTTTCTAGTTTATCATATGCATGGGCAACTGATGGATTATATTTCATAAAATTCATTAATTGAATTTTGACTTGGGTTAAATACAGAATTTCCAACAATTTTTGAAACGGCTCTAAACACACTTCTGCTACTTTGTTCTATGTGTTGTATGAAGCATCATTTTCAGCATTGATGATTATAAAATCAAAATATATATCAACTCCTCAAAAAACTTACTCTGAACTGCATCATAAAGTGTACAATGTTCAGCAAAGTTTTGTTTATGTAAAAATGACCAAGCACATCTATTTCTTAATATGCAAATTTGCTTTGTCTGTAGTCATTGGTAAGTTATATACATACACCAAAAGTTATTTGAAAACATATTTCTCTATGATGTATTGTCAGCAAATGTTTGTCTGTGTGTCTATTTTACACAACTAAATAAGAGACTGAATAAAGATTATTGGTGGGAAAGGTTGCAAGTCAAACATTTTAAGGCCTGATCACTCGTATTTCTAACATCCTTGTTTATCTTTATATTAATATAGAGCATGTTTACCTGAGACTATCTCCCTGCATTCTATTGAATTCATGTCATCTTTTCTTTATGTTATGTGCATTTTCTATTCTCCTGACATATCTTGTGATTTTACTATGTTGCCTTTTATTTTCTTATTCCTCTATTCTGAAACATGTCTTGGAGATGGAGTGTGATTCCAGGCCATTAAAATGAATCTCAAGTGGAGACTATCAGAGTCCTGACTCTTCAATCTCCTGACTACCCGTACACTGCTCATCAAGTTTGGGCATCTGTTTCATAAGAATCTGGGATTGATTACATGAATCATTATGCTTAATATAACTTCTTATGACTAAAATGACATGAAAGATAACTGAAAACTAGAAAAGATTCTTTCTATCAAAGAATCTTGTGTAATCAAATGAACTCCACTTTGCTTGTTTGTTTGTTTGATTAGTTTTGTTCTTTCTTTCTTCAGTGGCTTTAGTTTCAATATTAATTCCAAGAAAATGTTAGCATGATAGCATAAGACAATAGAATATGCTAAAGATAGTTTGATTGCTAAAACATCTGTCTTAAATGTGGGATCAATTTTTAAAAAAAGATTTATTTATTTTTAATTATATGGGAACACTATAGCTGTCTTCAGACACACTAAAAGAGGGCATTGGATCCAATTACAGATGGTTGTGAGCCACCATGTGATTGCTGGGAATTGAACTCAGGACCTCAAGAACAGTCAGTGCTCTTAACCTCTGCCCATGTCTCATGTTGGGAATGCAGAGGTTACTCTTTTGATACTTTAGACCCAGCTATACCACTCCTGGGCATATACCCAGAAGATGCTCCAACATGTAATAAAGACACATGCTCCACTATGTTCATAGCAGCCATATTTATAATAGCCAGAAGCTGGAAACAACCCAGATGTCCCTCATCAGAGGAATGGATACAGAAAATGTGGTACATCTACACAATGGAGTACTACTCAGCTATTAAAAAC
>CM052712.1:36203931-36260478 GCA_028551405.1 Uromys caudimaculatus | reverse complement strand
AGATGTGGAATCAATTTATATAGTTTCCTAAGTGGTTACCAGAACCATTTCTAGTTTGGGGGAGAAAGAAGAAAAAGATCCCCTAGGAAGCAACAGAACGTGTGGAGTGTTTGTCTAATGGGTGGAGGTGGAGGATCCTATTAACCCAAGCAGAGTGCTTGCCCTGTAGTAGTCTATTAAAATTTGTTACCTGCCATAATACAGATTTCAGAGGAGGAGGAAATGGAAAGATAGTTACATTATTATGAATATTAGGCATCATATAGAACAACTACAGAACCCAATTTCCTGTCAGCAAAGCAATGATAATCTTTGGTTCACATATACCTCCATAGCTATGGTAAAATAGCCACTTTAAGCAGGAACACATTTCATGGGGCATTTAGAACCTAATGGTAAGGACACGAAAACAGCAAACTAAAGTTTTAGTACTGAAACTTCATAGCCATATGGCCTTGGGCAAGTGACTTTAGCCTCTATGCTTTTGTAGTTTCCTATAAAACAGAATTGAATATAGCGTATATCCCCACAACAGCAGCGCTGTGGGGATTCAAGCAGAAAGCTTATGTAAAATACATGTCACGTTGTTGCCATTCTCAAAATACTGGTGATTATTATCTCTAGCAAGCAAAATATCCAAAGAGATGTATAGATTTTTTTTATAATACTGTGGCTATCAGCCAAAGATTATTGAGGGTTCAGGCAGCTCAAAGAAACATTTTCATTCCTTTAAGCAACTGAATAAAGCATTTAACTCAGATTGTGTGCAATCCAAAGTCGATTTGGAGCTCTGAGCAGAAAAGTGATGTGGTTGAAGTGAACGTGCACAAACAGGCATAGGATAGTTTCAAAAAAAACCTTCAACCACTATAATCTTAGAAGAACAGTTGATAACATGAGCCAGAACCCGTCTTCAGACTGTTTATTTTTCAAGTATAGTCTGAGATAATATATAACCTTAAATTTACTCTCAAACATTAAAACTATGACATTGCATAGGGAAGATTCTTTTCATGCTGGGCTATAAGAGGATATAATCCTAAAATCAAGTGGCAGTTCAATTAATATAAACCACAACAGTATCAACACTAAATCATAATCAAAAGAAAATGGGGCTATACCAAAACCAAAGTTCATTTGGATTAAGATCTTCATCCATATTTTAAGTATTAATTTATAAAAGTTAATCATTGGGATATTGGAATATAGGAAATATATGCTATAGTCTTTGTCTCCATCTCTTAGGCAGAGCTTCTAAAGCCCTTGTCATTTCATGTGTGATAAGAACCAAAGAAAAATATCTTGTGACTTTTTGGTCTTTTCTTAGCTACCAAACTACAAATGTGAGTATAGCAACTTTCATCTTTTGTTGCTTATAACAAGCCCTTTTAAAAACCTCTGAGTTCATTCATGTTAGTGAGGGGCTATGGAAAAACCTGAAAATTTTGGGGTCTAGGGAAACTGGTTCCCAGGGAAGTCAATATATTTTAAAAGCCAATGTATCTCAAATGATTGATTCACCAGTGAGCAGTGACTTAATCAGTTAGGTCAATGCAAGAGTCTCTCTAAAAAAGTACAAAAGTAAATCAAGTTGAAGGGAATAATTGTGCCAAGAAAAGACAAGGAGGTTCTATGCCTTTCCACCCTGCCTTCTTCGGCGAATCTCTCTGGTGGTTTCTGGGGTTATTTGCTTATAGTAAACTTGTAAACATAAGGAAATACTTTAGTGAGTTTTGTGAGCCTTTCTAGAAAATTGTAAAACATAAGGAAGACATCAGAGGAACCCTAGTAGGCTAGACATCAGAGGGAACTGAAGGATGTCAACATCTGAAGAACAAGCCATCTTGCTGAATTTTATTTGTGGGAGGATCTTGTGTTAAGATCAGGTTGACAGTATAGAAATGAATTGAACTGTAGAACTTCTAATCCATGCACACAGAGAAATGGAGACTACTTGGTATAGAAAACAATCTGCAGTCAATGTTGGAAATGTTCTGTGAGAGTGACTAGAAAAGGTGGCTATTTTCCATTTAAAAATTTTTAATAGTTCTGAAATGGAGCTAAAAACATGTGATGCAGGGGTGTGTGTGTGTGTGTGTGTGTGTGTGTGTATGTATGTTTATATACATGTGAAGAATAATACTGGCTCACTTATTGTACATATCCTAATTACAAACCAATCAAAATATTGTTACATGGATAGAATTATTGTTGTTAATTAGCCACCCACTAAGAAGGCACAATTACACTGGGTTTTGTTTGTTTCATTTTAGTTCACTTTGGGGAGGGGTCTTCTATGAAGGTACATATGCATAAACTTCAGGCAAACTTATAGGAGCTGGCTTTGAACATAAAGGGCAGAAGCCAAGTCAGGGCATGTATTAGCCTTTGAAAGCCAGCCTTTCCCCCTTCAGTGTATAGTCATAGCAAAACAAGACCATATCTACTAGGACCTTTGGAGTCAGATTCTCCCCTCAAACATCTAGAGAAAAATGTACTTCCAGCAGCACCTCAGGTTAGCCAAGTGAGCCCCATGTTAGCCTTCTAATCTACAAAGGTGTCAGCTAATAAGTCACAATAGAAAAGTAATTCAAAATAAAGGCAGACAGTTGTTTTTTGTTTTGTTTTATTATTATTATTATTTTTTTAATTTTTGAAAAACCTAGCAAGCCCATGAAACTCCTCAATTTATAGCAAATATCCAGATGATTAAAACCAGAGATCAGTGAAAGAGTCTCAATAATGACCTCAAAATAAAAGCATTCAAATTTCTTTTCTTAAAGTCCAAGCCTTGCTGTGGATGACTATTTTTCAGGAACTTGTCATGTGGAAAGGCATTTACTGTAAACATGTTTGACTCTGTGGGTGTTGTCAAGGCTAAAGGGACAGGAGGAATGTTACAAAGGAAGAGTGCTATCAGGTAGACAAGAATGTGACCTGTCAGTGTGTCTTCTCTTTTGGCCAAGTCAAGAAAAATACTTGAATTTAGAAATATCCAGAACATCCACTGAGCAACAGCTTCTATTGACTGCATCTATACACCAAACTACTTATTCTTTTACCATGCGGCAAACATGGCTGTGCCTAAATTGGCTGAATTCCAACAAACAACCTACACTAACTTCCAATGAAATTCATGCCAAAGCTAATTAGAGCATTGCACTGGCCTGGGAATGAATCTGGACCAGGTCACAATGCCCCAAGGCTTATTATTTGAAGGGCTTGGATATTAACTTATCTTCCTATGGTTGTTGTATTTTATGAGATGACCCAGAACAACTGTAACCTTTAGTCCCAGATTCCACTATGAACAGTCACATGGAAAATATAACTGCAGGCTGGGAAGTCAGAGAGGAGCGTAACACAGAAGGAAAAACTGAGGAACCTACTAAAAACTGAAAACCAGACAGCAGGCAATACTACCCCATCACTGACTGCTAGGAGCATAATGCTTCCTTTTCTTATTTGAGCCATTTAGACTATAGACTCTCTAATTTACAACTGAGCCATTTCTCTAGTCTAGGCTTCTTGGCAATAGTATACTCAAAAATCCCACCACTTTCTAAAGAGAAGATGAATGAACTGATGACTCTTTGATGAGGAAAGACAGCCATGTTGAATAGGACTATATGCTATACAAGTTACTAGAGGCTCAATGCACAGAACATGTTTGTGTATTGTTAGTCATATAGTCATATAGCCAAATTTATAGCAAACCAATGACTTTGAATTAGTTAATGTCTTGTTTCAGCCTCTATAAAATCACGAGTTTAAAGACCCTTCCTTCCTTGTTCATCAGGACTGAGTGGATCCATTGATATGATGTGCAAAACCAACAGATTTTGGAAACAGCTCTCTTTCCTTCTAGATTCTGTCCCCCAGCACACCACATGAATAGATAAAGAAAATGTGGTATATGTACCCCATATGCCTAGTAGAATATCATTTAGATGAAAAATGAAGTAAACCTTCTAACTTCAATGACATAGATGAAGCTGGGGGACATTATGTTAAATAAAATAAGCTAGTCACAGAAAAATATTAAGCATATTGAGTTGGAGAATATAAAACTATCGATCACATGGAAGAAAAAAGTAGAAAGACAAATCCCAGGGGTTGGGCTGGTTTGAAGGTGAGGCCTATGGAAGAATATTGATCAAAAAATTCATATTTAAAGTTATGAAGAATATGCTCAAGAGATCTACTATACAATTCTTGAGGAGTGCTAAAAGTGGAAGCTGTAACACATCCCAAAAAATGAACAAATATATGAGATAATATCTTCCTTAACGAGCCACATTTAATGATGTATACATACTTTAAAACATTATATTCTACAGTAAATACACACTGTTTTATATTTTATTGGAATGTCTTAATTGATAAGTTTTAAGTACACATATGCAATTAAAAGTGAGTAATCCTAGCCAGATCTTCATTCTACCATCCAACCGTTATGGCAGTTTTTCTGAACTAATCCAATGGCCATGATGCTTAAGACTGTGCTTGGTGCTTAAATATTCATGAAGAAAATACACCTTAATGCATGAAACTCACCTCCAGACAGTGATTTAGGGATCCAGGTAATTCCTGTCATGTAAGTGCACTATAATATGACCAGCCATATGAACTGTAGAGAGAGCTATGTTTTAAGGCCAAGTCTAGAAATTCCTTCTGCCGATAGTCCATTGGCATGAAATAGCTACATGTTCCCCACCCAACAATGAAAAGGATGAGAATTGTGGTTTCCCAGGAGATTTGGGAACCAGTGAAATTGCTTAGCAACTCCACAGGCTCTGAAGTATTTTTATTCACTTGACTTTCCGTTCCTGTGGACTGTAACAACCTTACCAATCTCTCAACATACTGCCAACAATAACAGTATTTTTTTGTAAGTAGATTTTAATACATTAATAAAAATAATCCTGCCAAACATCCCTGACATTATGATAAGTCTACCTCTTATGCTGTTCCTTGCTAAAAAAAAGAAAAAAGAAAAAATCTTAGGAAATTATTGTTATTTTAATAGAAGAGTTAATTCCTTTCCAAATGCAACCTTATCAACTTCTCAGCCAAGAGCCATTCTGTGGCTAATCTGTGAAGCAATGCTCCTCAACTGCCACTCAAGTGAGAAACATAGCAGAAGCTACAGGCAGTAGCAAGTGAAACAGGAGTAGCTAGAAAACATGAGAGAGAAGGAAAATGTGAAAGATTTTTGGATATACAAAGAAAGGGAACAAAATTCTGATTGGTAGACAGTGAGAAAATATGTCATCAATATGGGATATTTCTAAAGTCCAAAACCAGGTAGGACAGAAGTAAAACAATTAGTAGACCATACATCACAGCTGTGTTCATTTATTAGGGCAGTGCCCCATAGAAAATGATTTAGCTTCTAATTCAAAACATACACACATCTGGGATGCTCTGGCAGGTAGCATGCTTCCTTTCTTAGCAGCATTTAGTTTTCTTTTTCCTGCTTGTCATCAAAAGAAAGCACCTGAAACACTACTACTGCTTGTGTAGAATTCTAGCCCACGCCTTCATATTAAGTATCCACTGTGAGTCCAAAACAGGAGTCAAGCAAAGCCCACAGTGCAATTTTTCAACTGATGTTGGGAATGAGATACTGGATAAAAGGACCATGCTTGATGCCAAGGATCTGGGATATTGTGTTTTCTGGTTGACAAAACTGTAATTTAAATTTTCAGAATCCTAAGTAGGTATAATAGGACCAAATAAGCTTACCAAAGAGGAAATGAGAATTCGTGCTAAAAATAGCAGAATCTATCCTGTTTGTTTGGTAGCTTGTCTTTTTTATCTGTTCTCAAAAGCCTAGCACCTACTTAAAGCACAACTAAAAACAATCTTTCCTGAACCTCAAAACCTTCAAACATGAAAAAGGTAAATTGGTTCCCACAGGTGTGACTTCAATCATTGACATTCTGTGCAGGTCATGGTGACCCTGAGCTCCAAGTGGGTGACTCAGGGGCTCTTGTTACCTTAGCTAGATGACCCCATGTAGGTAGGAGGCTTTTTCTTCCAATGGGAAAATGTTGATAACCATAAATTACTTTTATTTTGTTCAAATAATATTGTCAAGAGAGACTTTCACTTTGCAGGCAGCAGACCTGAGGTTAAATTCTCTGTGTACTACATGTGATCTCTCTGAGCTTCAAATCTTAATCTATGTATTAGGTAACAGATATTTGATACCATTTTCTGAGATAACATATATGGAACATTTCCAACATGGTAGACACTGAAAGAACATGAATTGTATTCATTTGTTCAGTTGCTTTAACAGAAGAGGGACCAATGGGTCATGACTAACACTGAGGCTTTTCATTTAGTGGGAAGATGGGAGGCAACCTGAACCTCAACTATCTGAATCCCATGGGGGAAGGGGACATGCTCCAGCTAAGAAGACACAAGAAAGAAAGGCAGATAGGCAGGGAGTATAACAGTATCTTGGAAAACAGAAAAGGAGGCAAGCCTCACCTAAGTCAAGTTTCGTTAGGAGCAGAGGAAAGGGAAGCTGTGTCTGGCCATGTGCCAGGCATTTTCCACTTATCTCATTCCTAGCTCACAGTGATCCGAAGAGGTAAAGTGTCAGGAGCTCTATTTTACAGAGTTGGAAAAATGAAGCTAGGAGGTTAAATGAATTAACCAAGTTTGAGTCCATGGAACCTGTACGTGATATGAACTTTAAAAGTAAGTCTGCCCTGATGCTTTACACTCTCTGTCAGCCTCACTCTCCCAGTACCCACTCCTGGTCTGATCAGAGTTTGAAGGGATGGTACTGTGTGGTTTATTACAACTCCACCTCTGAGGATTTTATGGGATAAAACTATCAAGACTTTCCCAGGACTATGTGATTGCTTGAATCCAAGGTCTACCTCAGCATTCTGCACTCTTTAGCAAAAGGTAAATATTTGTAATTGAGAAGCTGCTGCCCAATTGTCCCTGACTTAGTCACAAAGTTTCCTTAAATTGTAAGCCATTCCCCCACACACACACCCACACACACTATTTTGTTACAACCAGTATGTCTCCATTTTAAAGAATGTAATTCATTTGATAATGAGCTTGCATTATAAAAATTTGAACTGTGCACAAAACATTTCCTTACTTTACAGAGATAAGTCAGAAAAATCAAACTGTTACTCATATGGAAAACTGTATCTAAATGTTTAGCAAAGTTGAAAACATGGGCATATGCTTAGTTTCTCGATAACAGGTTGATTTTCTTAGAAGCAAACCTTGAAGTGAAGTCTCCTTGACCGTTAAGCTTCCTCCTTCCGCTTTCTGCAAGCCTGACCCTGAGAGCTACAACCCGATGGTCAATGACATTATTTTTAGTCAGAAAAACTGCCTTTCAGTCACAAGGAGTTCTTTGTATTAGAGCTTTACAGAAAATGTGTGTGCAGATGAAGGCTGAAGAACGTACTTAAATAAAGGTCACGCTATTCAAAGTCAAGAGGGTAGTATTCCCGTATATACATGTTGAACTTCGCTAACTTTTCCTTCTGGATATGCAGAAACTATTCTAAAGACAACTTGGAAATTTTCAGTATCAAAATCAGAGAAAAACAGGTGTGGGGCTTATAGGTTCTTTCAAGAGCCTGTTTTGTTCGCATGGTAAGAATTCCTTAGAGATTCCCTAGAAGCCGAACATGTCATTAGCTCTTGAGGGGAACGCAGATTGACATGAAAATCAGTCCTGCCCTTGGTCAAGCTCGTAGTGCGACCCTAAGGAGCCAGAAGGCAGAATTGGCATGGATAATTGGTATCAGTGTGTGAGGGTTGTCTGGCTTTGCCTTCCAAGTCCATGTTTCCATCTGCCAACTCTTCTGTTTTCTGACTTCTGAGAACAATCATGGTTGCTAGGAGGTGCCCCTGGGATTGTTCACAGTGGTAAGTAGGTAGGAATGGGATTGTGTGGGCGGGTCTACAGGTGGAAAAAGCTCAAGGCTGTAAAGCAATTCTACAAGGAAGTGTGGGAGGTACAGAGGGGCGAGGCATTGGAGAGAAAGAGACGGGAGGACTTAAGAAAAGTCAACACTGAGAGATACTCTAATCTACTTTGTGAAGTTACTTAAGATCGCAAGCAAAAATAAAGTTTTATTTTAAAGGTTTTCTAATGACTCTCTTGATTGTTGCATCATCTTCATAATTAGGGTGTCACCAGATAAAGAACCATGTGAGTTCTGGCTCTTTCTGAGTTGCCCAGAAATGTGGCTAAGAAATCTGATAACTTGTGCCAAAGTATGGTAAGAATGTAGACACCTTCTTTCATTTGGAGGGAGCAGTGCGAGGTGACTTGGGAAAGATAGATGTTCACAGTATGAGACAGTCATGGTCAGCGGTCATAGTAAGTAGGAAGGTGAGGGAACTTCCGGGGATATGGGGGACTGAGGAGGCAGGTTCAACAGGAAGTCCATGTCAGAAAGTATCAGCTTGGATGGGCAGATTCAGCCTGGAGCCTAAGGACCACAAGGAGTAGTCCTATCAGCAGCTATTAGAGACAATGTTACAGGGCATGGAAATCAGGTGGGCTTTAAAGGGCTGAAGATTTGTTTGTCTGTGTCAGATTTCTAAGTAAATGAATGTGTACATTTTGAGATTGGAGTCTGTGTCTTTGAATGCATGGGTTTCAACTTGCAAAGAGGAAACAGACAATCAGAAAAACAGAAGAATTCTGCTCACTGACAGACAAATGAGCTGGCCTGCAGACATGAACAGAACTAAAGTAACATACCAAGGATATTTCAATAATTTTAAAAGAGTATTTTAAGTATGAATAGATATTTCAGAAAGGGATACTGCAAAATCAACATTGGAAATGACAAATGTGTTCAATCCCCTCATGTTTACATTATGGTTTAATAGTGATTTTTAAAGAATATCTATGGAAAACATGTAGCAGTGTACTCTGTTAATATAGTGAATGTTTCTAAGGGTTTTTTTTTAAAGAAAAATTCATGATAATTTATTTCTCTAAGAACAAAGAAACCTTGTGTTATTCTTACAAAGAATAACACACGGAAACTGTAAGCAATACTGACAACTTAAATCATGTATTTATACATTTTTATTCCAGAAGAGAAATTCTATAGCAAATGCTATATGCCAAGCTTTAAAAACACTATTATATAGGATAATAAATGACTGACCTTGTTAATTACAAAGAACTCACATAAGAAAAAAAAAAAAAAAAAAAGCCAAATAGCCTAAGAGGAAAATGCGAAATCTTGTGGTCAAGGTATTTACAGAGTTGAAATTTTTTTTCTTTTTTGGGGGGGTTTTGTTTTTGTTTTTGTTTTTGTTGTTTTTGTTTTGTTTTGTTTTTCGAGACAGGGTTTCTCTGTGTAGCCCTGGCTGTCCTGGAACTCATTCTGTAGACCAGGGTAGCCTCTAACTCAGAAATCCACCTGCCTCTGCCTCCCAAGTGCTGGGATTAAAGGCGTGCGCCACCACTGCCCAGCAGAGTTGAATTTTTTCTTCACTTTGAAGAAAGGGGCTGCTGCTGAATTTCAGGCCAGGCAGGGCAGGGAGGAGGGGCTGTAACCAGCCAGGAGTGTCTTGCTTCTGTGACTGACAGTCTGTGTAGTGTCAGAGAAATCCATGGCCTCAACATTTCATTTCTTCTGTTTCCAGGGCTACAGAAATCTGCCACAATGCCTAACTTTCTAATCAGATACAGATGTTCTGAACTCTGGAACTCAAACAAGTATGTACTGAACCATCTGTCTAGGCTGCACCATTGTGTAGATTCCTTCACCCTGTGGTGTGCATTGGCTTGCAGCAGCATTTTGGCAGTTGTGAACTGAACCATCAGTGGCTTGCCTGTGGATCTTTGAGTGGTTCCCTAGTTATCAGAAGCATCTCTTCCATCTTGGATTTGTCTCTGTGTCACCAATGAATACTTTGTTTATCATGTCATACGTCATTAAAGCTCAAGATGTAATTTCTAAGAGAACTTGATGTGTCTTTGCATGTAGGCCTTTGTATGTGTAAATACTGTGCCTGTGTGTGTTCATTTAGCTTTGGTAGCAGAGTTAGCAAACTTTGCACAATGGATGAGAACTGTGATCCTCACCTGAATCTGGCTCAATCTAGCTATTATCATTTTGGCTAATTTGGGGGGGGGGGGTAAATTGGAGCTCTAATACTTTATCAGTTGTCTCAATCAAAGCATTATCTATCATCACTTATATCTTATGAACCAAGTCAGTTGAACTTGGGAACGTTGAAAGATTTGCGCTTAGAGGAAGATTGTAATTCAGTGAAAGACTGTATTGGAGGTTTGTTTCCCAGAAACAAACCCAACTGCACAGTGATCCACTCCACTGCCCTATACGGACACTCTCAATCTCCCTGTATCTTTTCTCATATGCATACAAGATGAAAGAGCACTTTCAGCCTCTCTGAACCTCTGCATCTCTGACATGTGCAGCATGCTCTTCCCAGAAACTGAGTTCATGGTGATGGCTGAATTCACAAGAAACAGAAGGAAGAATGAGGGAGAAGGCAACCTTTGTTTGATTTATAGTGGAGAATCTTTGAAGAACTCAAATCATCTCACAAGCTACATCCTCTTGCCCTTTATTTAGAAAAGAAATCTCTTTTGGCACTGGCGTGTTTACAGAAAATATCATTTGTTTTTTCTTGACTTTAATAATTTCTATGGAAGAGAAGTTCAAATATCTATTTGAAGTAAATCACCACACCTGTCTGGCCTTGAGCTCACTATATAACCCATGGTGACCTGGAACTGCTTCATGTGCCCAGCTCCCGAGCTCTGGGATTACAGGTGTATATGATCACCTTGCCAGTTCTAGGAAGTGCTGGACATTAAACTCAGGGCTTTTTACCTGCTAGGCAGTCATTCTATCACTGAGCCACATGCTAGGCCCTCTAATGTATATTTTAAGGATAAGAAAATCAAGGCTTAGAATTACTTAGTTACTTCCCCAAAGAAACTCTGTTTCAATCAAATTAGTCATATAATGATCACCCTAAGAGCCCAGCCTCCTCATTGCATAATGCTGGCTTCGCTGCCCTCCAAGGACCTTTCTTAGGACACAGTTATCATACTTGGTACAAACCCACAAACCAGCTCTAATAAACAATGACTGAATAAAACATGACATAATAGTAATTGCTAATACCGAGCCAACACCTAATTTGTGCCAGGAATTATTATAGGAGCTTCCCATTTTACCTTACTAATCATATGACCTCTGCGGTGACTTAATCTTTCTGTGCTTTTCTGCATTTTCCCAAATACCACATAATCCCATCAGAATCCTAGTCCAAGGGATAAAAAGAGTTAATGCCAAGTCTACTACTTACAAACATAGCACAGCCCGCACAGCCCCCACAGCCCACACACTGGGGCCAAACATCTTTAGGTCTCTTGCTGCTGCTGTCTCTCCTATCAAACTATTCTAGTATTTGAAAAAAAAAATAGAATGTTCCAGATAAAACAATGTATGCTGTGATCCGAAGCACCCAATACAAGGCTATGTGCCGTAACCATGGAGATTGTTTTATATTTTGTCTTTAAGAGATACAGTTTTTAAAAGCCTTCTCGTGAGGTCTGTATCCTTGACTAGTGCTGACAGTAGCTCCCCTTTTGTCTGTCTAATGAAATGCAGCTGCTTCTACTACACATCATCCTCAGCCCCTTCCCTTCTAGGCCAAACTCTCATTGTTTCCAGATTGGCTTTTATTTTTCATTTTTAACCTCCTTCTTGTTTGACTGCCATATTCTGAATCTCATCTCAATTTACATTGCAAAGACCTGTGTGTAAATCCTACTAACAGCTTCTCCCACTTCCTAGGACTACTTCACGTTTCTTAGGTTGCTAAACACATACACCTCCATCAGTGGCTTCTCACATTCCTCCCTGGCACCATCCAGAAGTCTCCACTGCAGCATGCAGCCTTCTCACTCACCCTTTCCTCCTGTGTTACTCTTCCTTTCTGTGCTTGAATCTACATCTCTGTCTTCAAGTGATGCCCCCTTTTCCTTGAAGCTCCCTAGGACATCATCATGGTCCTTAAACTTAAATATCTTCCCAATATCAAGATAAAGCATCAGATGCTGGGTGTGGTGGCACAATCTCCAGTCCTAGTGCTCAGAAATAGGATAACAAGTTTTGGGGCAGCCTGGGCTATATAGGCAAACCCTCAGTCAGAAATAAAAATTAAATTAAAATAAATTGGCATCAGCACTGGTGACTCCAGCAACACTTTCACCATCTGGCCAACTTTATTGAATTAGTTTCCTACGTGTCTCTGTATTCCCATTTGTTAGACTTGATCACTATTTCACTGACATCTTTGAAGACAAAAACTTTTTCATCTCTATTTCCAAGGCATGATTAGCTTGTGTTGAGTAGACCAAGGAAGGGAGAGCAACTGAATTTGTTTCATAGAGATAAGCTTACACAGAGATATAAAATTAATCCATACGGTCTTCCTCTAGAAGTTAGAAAGAACAGCTCTATATCTGATGCTAACAAAGGAGAAAAAGGTGATGAACTTCCATTATTTATTGCTTATTGTTTAGGCTCATGCCTATACCTAGCACATGTCTGTGACTGAAATGGAGAAAAAAATATTAGTTCCACTCACAGCTAATACTTTAGAAGTGTGTAAGCAACTTACAATCTGTCTCTATCAAGTTACCAGGAAATACCTAGTAAAAATGATAATGTTGATGCAAAATTTGAATGTTGATAACTTAATTTTTAAATCGACCTTAATCAATACATTTATATTTGTGTTTTAATGGTTTTTATACATTGAAGACCTTTGGTTTGTATTACCTTCCCCCATCTCCACGTTTGAAGTTCTATACAATGCAGGGATAGACAGCCTGCCAAGAGAAGCATATGTGCTGCTAAATCCAACATATGGGAAGAGGTGAAAGATGAACTTTTTTAAATGATCAATTTATCATTTTTAGAAAATTTCAAGATGAGTCCTGGCACCTTGTTTTCAACACATATAAAAAGCAAGCCTGCAAAGCTCTAGGTGTAAGTGTGAAGGGGGTCAAAGAAAGATGGACTGTGTGGGGTAGGGGCTCTAGTTCAGGGTTGTCAAGCTATAATGTCTTGTTCATGGTAGTATAGATTAGGGGGTCGAGGGGTAATGGGCTAGCAGGCAGTGGTACTAGGCAGGGAGGCTTAACTCTGACCATGAGGAAGTCATCCCTCCAAGTCCCCCTTCCTTGTATGAATCTCACACCATTGCTTTAACCCAGCGAGGCCTTTGGTAACGTTCCCAGCCCAGCTCTGGTCATAGTCGCCATACCCACAAATGACTGGCATGGCTGGAGAAACCCTTTTTTCTGTCCACTGCCACTGCCTTTAAAGGCTGAAGCCTTGTTTGTTGAGATACGAAATATGTCAAGGCTATTACTACACTCAGTGTTAATTTAATTAAGGGTTTTAATGAAGCAGAAAATTAATCAAAAGGTTGTCAGAGGAAAATGTCAAAATCAGTCTTTACCAATTTCAACATACTGTTTCACGATCCTTCAGCTGCCTCTGGCAGCTTCCTTTATGAAAATACGGAAACAGACTGGATAGAAAGGAAACAGAACCTTTCAGAGAAGGACAAAGAAGTCAGTTTTCTTTGTCTGTAAAATAGTACTGTGGGTGTATTTCCATGCTGGCTAATAAGGAGGCATAATCCATGGCATTAGAAAGAACTAGAAGATTATGGAAGGATCTCTAATAAGTGCAGGCCATGCCATTATCTTTTGTTCCTCCAGAAAGCCTTTCAGACACTCTTTTAATCTCCCACTCCCTTTGTCCCTGCCATATGCTATTTGTTAAAAATAACTATTTAATCATGTCCTTTGATTCCTCCCTTTTAATAAAGACCGAACTATCGAGTACTCATTTCCAGATGCAGTAATGTTTTCATTGGTTAAATAAAATTAGAGTGTAAATTTGATATACTAAAATCTTTATTTAATATTGTTCTTAAATTTCCACAAACACCTACAGCCACAGAACCACCATAAGGAAGCTATAAAGTAGTTCTATGCTGCCAAATTATTTCTCCAAGTCTCAAAACTCACCTCTATCCCTACCCTGCAACCCTTGACAAACACTGATATTTTATTCTGCTCCTCTGCTTTCCTCTTTAACATATCATGTGAATTGACCATCCCATAGGTAGTCTTTGACCCTGACTGTTCTCATTCAGCATAGCATACCTGATTTTCATTCACGCTGCTGCATGTGGTATCTCCGGTGTTCTGGTTGTGTGATATTCTATTGGGTGGAAATGCCATAATTTATCATTTCTCTATTATTTCCCTTTTGTGGTGATTACAAATAAAGAGCTTCCTATATGAACATAGGTCTTAATACTTCAGGAGAGACCACTAGACCATATGAAAACTGAAAGTAAAATTGCTAAGTAGTTTTTCAGAAAGCTTTAGATTTTGTCTTCCCACCCAAAATAGTTCTCACCAACACTAGCCAATATAAAAAGCTATGTTTAGTTTCCTTTTAAAAGTTGTATCTATTCTTTGTACAGAAATATTGCACTGAATCCTTTGTATTTATATGTATATACATGTGTACTGTGTGTGCATGTATCATGTGTGTGGGTTTGTGGGTTTGAGTGCAAAGAATGCATGTATATAAGTCAGAAGACAAGATGGGATGTAGCTCTTCACCTTCCACCTTGCTTAAGTCAGGATCTCTTCAGTGGTCGCCTCTGTGTGTACCCCAAGGTATCTGTTCTATAAGCTTCTTTCCATGTTGCTGTAAACACACAGGGACTATAGTTGTATGTTAAGACACATGTTTTTATATCGGTCCTGGAAATTGTAATACATGTCCTCATGTCAGTAAGCCCAGCACCCACACACCACTGAACCATCTCCCCAGCCCATTATTATGGTTTTAGCTTGCATTTCCCTAATAAATAATGGTATCAATAACGTTTCATTTTAAAAAAAAATTAAGGCCGGGCAGTGGTGGTGCATGCCTTCAATCCCAGCACTTGAAAGGCAGAAGCAGGTAGATTGCTGAGTTCAAGGCCAGCCTGGTCTACAGAGTGAGTTCCAGGGCAGTCAAGGCTATACAGAGAAACCCTGTCTCGAAAAACAAAACAAACAAACAAACAAACAAAAATTATAACCATACATGTGTTGTGTTTATCTTAGCTTTTTCAGGATGTTATAACAGAATATCATAGACTGGGTAATGTGTAAACAACAGATATTTATCTCCCACATTCTAAAACACTAAGCAGTTTGCATCTAATTAGCCAGTAAATATTTTGTCTGACAAGGGTCTCACTATGACTTCACATAGAAGGGGCAAAGATGTCAACTGGGTGGAATACTTTCCTATTTTTGTGCAAGACTCTGAACACAGATCTTACCACAAAAAAAGAAGAGTGGAAAAAAAGAGTCTTTGAAGTAAGTTGGAAGGTCATTAATCTTATTCATGAATGTTCCATCCTTATGACCCAAACACCTCTCAAAGGCTTTGCTTCTGAACACCATCACACTGGGCATGTTCCAGCAGATTTAACATGCATTTAGAAGGTATACAAACATTCAGGCTATACAATGTTTAGTGTCTTTTGTCCAATATTGATACATTATGTTGCTTCCTGTGTTTCACTACACTAAGACCATCAGTACATAATGGTACAAGGGCCTTGAAAACAGACATCATTGTTTTCTTTGTCTTGGGGTAAAAAGCAATCTTAAAGGCATTGTTACCCCCTGGATTTTGTTGATATTCTCAATTAAACTGAAAAACTCCCTTTCAATTTCAGCTTTGTGGAGGATTTCTTTCAGGAATGGATATGCTAAATGATTTCTCTGTATTTCTAGAGGTAATATGATTTTATCTCTATCTATTTATATGAATTACATTCATTGATTAGAGTGTAAAACTATTTTTATATCCTTGGGATGAATATCATTGGATTATTTTTGTTATCCTTACAAATTGTCTACTAGATGGATGTGTAAATTATCTAATTTATTTGGAAAACATGTTGCTATTCTGTAGTTATCACAGTATAGAACTTAAAAATCCCCTCCCAAAGACCAAGTGTTGAAGGTTTCATTTCATTTAATGGTGCTTTGGGGAAATGGTAGAACCTTTTAGAGGTATTGCTTAGAGGAAGTGGGCAGTCTCACCATAGGCCATGCCCTGTGAGGGTAGCATAGCTAAAGTCTCTCCTCTTCTCTCCCTTTGCTTCTTGATTATCATGAAGTGAGTATCTTTGTTCCAACCCATTCTCCGTGCCTAAATATTCTGGCTTGCCACAACCTAAAACAATAGCCAAACATAGACTGGAAGCTGTGATCATAAACCAAAAGAAACCTTTCCTATTTTTATTCTTTCATGTTTTATTTGGTTGTGATAATGGAGGGGGTTGCAGATTTTATTAATCTGCAATGGCCAAGGTTGCTTTTCCTTTCTGGTCATGTTGTATATTTGGATTTCTACTCTTTACAGTTGTCTTATAGCTAATGTGTTCTTTTTTGTAGCTTCATACAATATAATATATTATCAGTGATTCAAAACTTAGTTCTTATATATAATGAAGTTATTTTTTCTCTTACTGCTAATTCTTTATCTCTCCAATTTAAATAAGCAGTATTTATTTTTATATTTTATTCTTCTCTCATATATTACATCCAAAACTCAATTTCACCTCATTCCTCTCCTCTATCCTCTCTCCCTCTTTTCTAGATCTATCACCGCTTGCCTCTCCTCAGAAAAGAGCAACCTCCCAGGGACACAACCAAACATGGCATGTCAAGCTACAACAAGACCAGGAAAATACCATCACAACAAGGTTGGACAAGGTAACCCAGTAAGGGCAAAGGGTCCCACAAGTAGGCAAAAGAGTTAGGAACAGCCTCCTCTCCCAATGGTAGGATTCCCACAAGATGATCAAGCTATGCACCCATAACATATATACAGAGAACCTACATCAGACCTTTATAGGCTTCCTTAAATCCCCAAAGTCCCCATGAGTCCCAGTCAGTTGATTCTGTGGGCCATGTTCTTATAGTGTGTCCCTGACTCTTCTGCTTCTCCAATCCTTTTCACCCTCCTTTACAGGACTCTAAAGCTCAGGCTAATGTTTGGCTGTAGAACTCTAAATCTTATACAGCCATTTGGAATTTAATATGGCAGTTTCTTAGAAAATTGAAAATTGCTTTACCTCAAGAGCCAACTATACCACTCCTCGACATATACTCAAAGGATGCTCCATACTATCTCACAAGGCCACTTAACTTTGTTCATAGCAGCTTTGTTCATAATATCCAGAAACTAGAAACAACCTAGATATCCCTCAACTGAAGAATGGATAAAGAAAATGTAGTACATCTACACAATGGAATACTATTCAGTTATTAAAAACAAAGACATCATGGATTTTGTAGGCAAATGGATGGAACTTGAGAATATCATTCTAAATAAGGTAACTCAGTCCCAAAAGGACATGCATGACATACACTCACTTATAAATGGATATTAGCCATAAAATACAGGATAACCATGCTACACTTCACAGAACCAAAGAAGCAAAATAAGAAGGAAGTCCCAAACAAGGAAGCTTGAAACTCACTTAGAAGGGGGAATAAAATAGTCCTAAGAGACAGATGAAGGAAGAGAACTGAGAGGGAGGTGGGGTAGGGAGGGAAATGAAGTATTCAAGATCAGGAATGGTGAAGGGCAGGAAAGATGGCTAGATGGCTATGAAAATGAATGGAAATCTGCCACTGATGGAGGTGGAGATGTGGGAGACATCTCCAAGATGAGACAGACCTGAGAAAATGGAGGTGCTCAAGAATCAATGGGGGTAACATTAGCTGTGACTCAGTACAACAGGGATATGGAACCTGAGTAGGCCACCTCCTATAACTAGGCAGGAGCCCCGGTGGAGCGATAGAGACACCAACCCTCCTACAAAACTTTCAACCCAGAATTTATCCTCTCTGCAAGTAATGTAGGCACAGGGGAGAAAGCAGAGACTGAGGGAATGGCCAACCAATAACTGGCCCAAATTGAGACCCATTCCATGGGCAGGTACCAATCCCTAACACTATTAATTATACTGTGTAAAGTTTGAAGACAGGAGCATGTTGTCTTCTAAGAGGCTCCACCCAGCAACTGACTCAGACAGATACAGAAACCTACAGCCATACAGTGGATGGAGCTTAAAGACTTCTATGGAAGAATAGGAAGAAGAATTGCAGGCCTGAAGGGGATAGCAACTCCACAGGAAGAATAACACAGTCAACAAACTGTGTTCAGAGACTGAACCACCAACCAAAGAATATACACAGGCTGGACCTAGGCTTCCAAACACATATGTAGCAGATGTGTACCTTGGCTTCTTGTGGGTACTAACAACTGGAACATGGTCTATCCCAAAAGCTGTTGCCTGTATGTGGGATATGTTCTTCTTCCTGGGCTGCCGGTCTGGCCCCAGTGAGAGAGGAAGTGTCTAGACTCATAGTTGAAGTGCCAGTTTGTGTGTGTGAATAGCCAGAGAGGTCCCCAGCAGCTCAGAGGAGAAGGGAAGATGGAATGAAGGAAGGATTGTTAGAAGGGGTGACTGGGAGGGGGACAGTGAGTGGGATGTAAAGTGAATAAGTAAAAGAATTAATTAAATTTTAAAACAGAAAAGAAAATATGATCCATTTACACAATGGAATATTACTCAGCTGTTAAAAACAATGACATCAAGAACTTTGTAGAAAAATGGATAGAACTAGGAAAAAGTTATCCTGAGTGAGGTAACTCAGAACCAGAAAAACAAACATAGTATGTACTCAGTCATAAGTGTATATTAGCTGCAAAGTAAAAGACAATCATACTTCAGTCCACAGACCCAGAGAGGCTAAGTAACAAGGAGGGCTTAAGGGGGGACACCAAAGATCTCCCTGGAAAGGGGAGATAGAATAGAATTCATAGATCAAATGGGGCAGGTAGGATTGGGAACAGGAGGGATCTCATGGGGAAAGGGAAAGGAGAAAATAATGGGAGAAATGGCTAGAATTGAGGGGGGCAAAGTGGAAACCTAGTGCAATGGAAATTCTAGACTATATGAGAGTAATCCTAGCAAAGACTACCAGTAAAATGGGGAACATGGAGACTGAACCAGCCATGTTCTGTAAAGCCTCAAGTGGAAGCACTGGGACCCAAACCAGCCACAGGACCTTTGACCTACAGTTTGTCCTGCATGCAGAGTGTTCTGGGACTGGGGCCTGGCATAACTGTCATCAAAGAGACCAGAGAGTCTTCATCCTTTCCTCCTTTTAAATTATATGTCTTGGGTATTTTTGCCACAGTGATAGGAAGCTGGCACAGTATCTTCCAAGGAGTTTGATTGTTTGTCTAAATTGTTGGATTTACTGAGAGGAAATGAAAAATAATCTTAAATTATCTTTTGATATCCATGATGCCTGCAGTGATATCCCTATAACATCCCTGATGTTGACTTGTATTTTTTTATGATTTTCTCCTGATTAAGTTATCCAGAATTTAATCTTATTGATCTCTACTTTTGGCTTCACTGTTCCTCTGATTTTGTTTCCATTTTATTGATTCCTATTCTGGGTGGTTTGTGTACTTGATTTGGCTTTTATATATTCTTTGTTCTATGTTGTCTTAATGTAGAACCTTGAGTCATTGACTTGAAATTCTTTGTAAGATAGGTGCTTAACACTGTAAATTCTCTTTTAATATAGGTGCAGACATTGCTTCATCTCTGTTCCACAAATGTTGAAATGTTAAATACTTTGTTTTTGCTTATGAGTTATTTAGAGAGTAGATTATTTATTTTTAAAATATTTAGGAAGCAACAGAGAATGTATTTCAATGTAAGAATGCGTTTAATATGTTCAAAGCCCTGAGTTCAATTTCTAATAGAAGACAATAAAATATTCTTAATATTTTCTTTTATTGATTTCTGCATCCCATTGATCAGATAATGTACTTTGTATAAATTGGAGAGACTTAGCTAATTGAGAATTAGATGAAATCCTGTGATAGGTTCCTGGATAGCATTGTAGATATGGAAAAGAATGTGTGTCCTATACTTCTTGGCTCTGACATCTTATAAACATAAAGATGATAAAGTAGTTGTTGTTATAGATGACGTGCTCCATATGCCTAGTTATATACAGATCTATGACAGGTTTATGGAGCGAAGTATTGATACATTTGTGAAGTTGGTTATTTCTTTTACATTCCCATATTCTTTGGATTAATGTACTTTTTGATTCTTGGAATTGAACTTTGGGCCAAGTGCTTGACAAGCAATTGTTCTACCACTGAGCCATATCTCCAACCCTTTCGTATTTCTTAGTTTGAGATACTGTCATGTTTAGTTAGTTCAGGCTAGCCTTGAACCTACTCTGTAGCCCAGGTAGGCTTGAACCTCTGATCTACGTGGTATAGCTCCCATAGTGTCTACAATTGCATGCCTGAACTACCATGCCCACTTGTGTACCTTGATACTCTACTTAGTGGTGCAATATTACCTTGAAAATATGCAATTTATTGAATTTATTGAATGGATTTGTATGTTTATATAACTACTCTCTTAACCTATGTCCATTTTATTTGCTTTGAAATCTACTTAGTCTAACATTAATATAAGCATTCAATTTTATTTTGATTAGCTTATCATGATATTTTTATTTCTGTCTTTATTACTTTTTATTGAAAATAAATTTTCCATACAATATATGATCACAGTTTCCCCTCCCTCATCTCTTCCCAGATCCTCCCTAAGGCCCCACTTTTCCAATTCCAAGTCCTCTCTCTCTCTCTCTCAAACACACAGGTAAGTAAAAACACAATCAAACCAGAATAAAACAAAACAAACAAGGAGAAAAAAACAAAAATAAACATACATATGCAGAGATACACAGGCATATATTACAAAACTAATAGAAAGCACATACTGAGAAACCATAATACGACCCATAAGGTTAAAAGATAACCAAAGAATTATAAAAACAAACAATCTCCAAAATTACCATTGTTGTGTTGGCCATCTACTACTGGACATGGAGCCTGTCCTTTAGAGTGGTTTATAGAGACTCGATTGCAAAAAAACCTGATTTTTCTATGGTGAGTAGTTCTCAACTGGAGATAATTTCTGAGTTAGGTACTGTAGGTAGCGCTTGTCCGGTTCCCCTCTCTGTGCTGGGAGCCCATCTGGCTTGGACCTGTGTAGGCCCTGTGCATGCTATCACAGTCTCTGTGAGGCCATACTTCTCTTAGTCCTTTTGTGTCTTTAAGTCACTGTTTCCCTGGTGTCCGACATCCCATCAGCCCTGACAAACTTGCTCCCTCCTCTAGCACTTAGCCCTGTGATCCCTGAGGGGAGAGGCTGGATGAAGGCATGCTCTTTAGGACTGAGTGTGTTTATTTGTATGATAGTGCACATCTTGTAACCAGTATGTAGTTGGATATTGGCTTTTATGAGATCTGATATACTGGCCTTTTATTTGGAATGCCTTTTATTTGGTATGTCACTGAGGGTGAGCTTTGAGAGTTACTAGCCTGGTCCCACTTCTGTTTGTTAGTGAGAAATGATCTCTCAGCTCCCTACTCTGGCTGCTTTCTCCCATGTCTCCCTTGTCATTATGGACCTTCACTCTGGAACTGTAAGCTGAAATAAGTAAGTTGCTATTGAGTGTGATATTTTACCACAGCAACAGAAAAGTACTTAATACACATGGCATTTGTTTTGACTTATTTAATCTATTAACATTTTTGTTTCTCCTTTTCCTTGTTTTTCTTATTCTGTTGGTTTTATAATTTTACGATTTCTTTTGCTGTTTTAATAACATTATACATTTTAGAGATTTTGTTGAGCAAATGTAGCTCATCATGATGCTTTGAGATTATGTGATGCTGCTTCACACATCACAAGAGCACACTTCTAGTTCAGTCCAGCTTTATTGATTTTGTAAACGTATAACAAATGTTACTTTTATACTTCTTATAAAACCCATGAAGTTTTATAATGAAGTCTTTTTCAAACAGTCAATCATAAAGTCATTTTAAGTGACTGTCATTCATAAATGTTGTTCTACACAGCTGTTTCTTTTCTCTCCTATGGCTGATTTAACATCTTTCTCCTCACTTTTTCTTATTTGGCTATAATGTATGGTGGTGGTGTTTTTCTTGAGATTCATTAAAAGTTTCAAGTTTATACATTTTACCACATTTACATTCTTCTCCACCTTTCTCTCTCCTCTCTATTTGAGGTAATCAAATTTTTTATACATTGGACAACTTGAAGTTTCTGTTAGCTCACAGATACACTGTTACTTTACTCAACTGTTTTCTCTTGTGTTTCACATCAGGTTTTCTACAATACACCATAAGGTTCATTAAACTTTCATTCTGTTACTTATAATTTGCCATAAATTTAATCCAGTAGGTTTTTCACCATGGATATTATTTTATCACTTTTAGAAGTTTAATACTTTTTAACGTTTTTTTTTAATTCTCTCTGTATCACATATGCATGTTAAGAATTTTCTTCCTTCTTGAAAACAAAGACACAATTCTGTTTTAATAGTTTAGATTATTAATTTGGTCTTCCATATAATTTGGGGAGGGGAGTTTGGTTTTTGTGGATGTTTTATTGGTTGGTGGGTTTTTTTTTGTTTGCTTGTTTTTTGTTTTGTTTTCTTTTTTGTTTTGTTACTGGTGGTGGTTGTGGTTGTGGTGATGCTGGTGCTGGTGCTGTTACTGATTCTGGTGCTTGTGCTGGTACTGATGCTGGTCCTGGTTTGGGTTTGGGTTTTGGAAACAAGCCTGACTATATAGCCAAGGCTGCTCTTAAGCTCATTGTCTTCCCTCTTTAGTCTATCAAGTACTGAGGTCACAAGTGTGTAACACCATACCTAGATAATTGGTCTTAGTTTTGAGTCCTCATTGTTTCTCATTGTGACAGTCTTATTTCCTAGTCTCCTGTGTGTTATATAATTTTAACCACATTTTGTGAATTTTGCATCATTATGCAATGGACATTCTTTTCTTCAAATTCTTGACGTTTTCCCAGGGGCACAGTTAAGTTACAATGTGATTCTTCAGTCTGTTCAAGCTTTTCTTCAAGTTTTATTACAACACTCCAGAACAACCTTTAATATGGGACAAATTTTGTCCTCAATATAAGTTTGAAACTGTTTAAAGCAATTGAACATAATACAAAGCCCTTTCAACTCTCACTTGTGGAAAAACTAGGCCTGGCCTTGTATTACTTCTAGTATTGTATTTTTTTCCTTTCAAGTAATTCTCTTTTTTGAGTAGTGTTATGACATGCATACACAAATTAATATTCATCTGAACATTTAGATGGGTTACCATCTGTAGGCTTCTATAGTTTGCTCTCTATATAGCCCTCTCTTACCCATAATTCTCCTTTGACCAGGAATCTCTTTTCCCTGTGATCCCCACACTCCATGCTTTTCTCTTCCTATGCTCTAGTCATGATACTCTCTTCAGTAAAAGCAAGCTCAGGCCACTTTGGAACTCACATTGTTCCTTCTCTTTCTCCTCCTAACTTGCATGCTCATCAACATCTGAAAGTCATTAACATGTAAATGTTTCTACAATTTTTAATTGGTTTAAGTTGGAACGACATGGTTTGACTCCTCACTCTATCTTGACTGAAAGCAGAATGTAACTGAGGTGGTTTAAGTGAAAATGGCCCTATAGAATCATATATTTGAATACTTGGTCCTCAGTTGGTAGAACCATGGCCTTGTTGGAGGAGGTATGTCGTTGTGGGCAGGCTTTGAGGCTTCAAATGATTCACACATTCCCAGTGTGCCTCTGTGCTTCCTACTTGTAGATTAAGATGTGAGCTCTCAGCTGTTTCTGCCACCATGCCTTTGCTCCACCATCATGGACTCTAACCCTCTGAAACTGTAAGACAAATTAAATGACTGCTTGTATAAGTTGTCATAGTCATGGTGTTTTGTCACAGGAATATAAAAGTAACAAAGACAGTAACAAGTAGGTTTTAAATAAGGATTAATGAATAAGCCTGATTTTTTAATGAATAAAATGTAAGAGTAAAGAAAAGCTCTGATGAGGGAGCTTATGAAATAAAATAGAATGTATGAATATATTTAGTATAGTGAGTTACCTAGGTTTCTAATACTGTAACAAAACACTTGAATTAATTAACCTATAAAGAAAAAACTTTATTTTTTTCTCACATGCTTCAGTGTATGGTTCATTGAACCTATAACCTTCAGCTTCTGGTGAGATGTGCAGTGGAAGCAGTGTGGTATGCATGACAGAATAAATCACTCACCTCATAGCCAGGAACAAAAAAAAAAAAAAAAAAAGACAAAATGTCTCCCATCCAAGGACATAAGGAATTCCCATAAGGCCTTGCATCTTAAAGGTCTACAGCACCTCTAACATCACCAAGCTTGGATGAAACAGTCTTTGATAAGGTAGACTACACATAGAATCTATAGTAAAGTCTCCATTCAGTAAGTGTTAATTCAGTGCTGGTTAATAGTGACTATAGATTTAGTGACATGGATATTCATCTGTTTTGTGTCAAGTAAAATAGAAAATCTTATCTGAAGCTTTATGGATGATTTCATGGCATGGAGACAAAAGAAAACATGAATTGTCTATTTTACTTTTCTTTCTATTTTACACCATGACCAGAAAATTGGGGGTAAAAAAGAAAAAAACAAAACTGGAAGATAACATCAGTAACTATTACTTGGATTCTGTGTACCTAAGTAGTGAACTTATTGATATTATTACAATTATGGTGTAATAGAGCCAGCCAAAATCCATTTGGGCCCATTTGGTTCATATTACTTATGGAAATTTTCATACTGTCTCCGTAGAGTTGAGACTATAAGATAGAGGTCTCATTATCTTCCACTATGGAAACTATTTGCTATGTCCCTCCTTGGTACAGATTAAGACATTTCTAATTTCTTAACCACTCCACAGCCTTCTCCCATAATTACTTCATTATTCAATGGTCATAACTTTAGCTTGTGCTCATCTTCTTAGTCTTTCACATCTCTCCATCAGCCTTCTCTGCTACAAAGATGAGTCCAAGACTCCCAATCTGAAATTACTTTCACCACAAAATCTGCAACACTGTGTTAAAAGTATCTGACAATGTTAATCTCCTTCTTGAATACTGAGATCCCTGTATCTAGGGGGTGATGCTATGTTTACATTAATATTCACAGATCCTGAGACAGAGATAAGAATATCCTAATCACCCAGTATTGATCTGTGACTTTTGGTGAAAAAAATACTATTAAAAAAAGCTGGGAGCCGGGCAGTGGTGGCACACGCCTTTAATCCCAGCACTCGGGAGGCAGAGACAGGTTAATTTCTGAGTTCGAGGCCGGCCTGGTCTACAGAGTGAGTTCCAGGACAGCCAGGGCTATACAGAGAAACCCTGTCTCGAAAAAAACAAAAAAACAAAAAAACAAAAAAAGCTGGGAGAGATATATATTCAAACCACTAGCAAGAATGAATCTCTTTATTAACATAATCATGTGTCCATACCCTTCGTGGAATGTACCATCATGTTTCAGTTAAACTTTTCAGTACTCAAACATCCAAGATTTATTCAGTGTTCTTGAAGATGAGGTATTTCCTCATTCTATTACCCAAAGCTGCAACAATAGAACTTAGAACACAACTACAAAATAAAGTTCAAAGCATTGATGGCAAAGTTCTAAAATATAGAAACCAAGGATTCTACTCTTGAAGGGAGCAGCATTTAATAACCTTTTTTTCTATATTATTATACAGGAATATATCCAGAAATCTAGCCCTTCTGGGATGCCCCACATCATCTATTTGATGGACTTATGCCTGCTCTGTTGGGGCTGGCATTTTACAGGACTTGGCTCTCTGAACTTTACATGTATAAATCTCCACACTTATTTCCATTCTTAAATTTTACTGTATTATCATGACTCTGTGCACTCTCTTTTTAAAGATTTTTTATGTGTATGAGTGCTTGACTGCATGTATGTATGTATGTATGTATGTATGTATGTATGTATGTATGTATGTATGTATTTATACTATGTGCTTTCCTAGTGCCAGAAGGGGGCATGTGATTATCTGGAACTGGGGTTAGAGTTAGTTGTGAGCTACCATGTGCTAGGAACTAAACCCTGGTCCTCTGTAAGAGCAACAAAGTCTCTTAACCCATGAGCCACCTTTAATAGACCTTATAATATCTTAGGGAATACCACAGGAAAATATTCTGCTTCCTGTAAAGCTATAGAAACTTGAATCCAGGAGGATGTCTGAACTTTACATGTATAAATCTCCACATTTCATTTCCATTCTTAAATTTTACTGTATTATCATGACTCTGTGCACTCTCTTATTAAAGATTTTTTTATGTGTATAAGTGCTTGGCTGCATGTATGTATGTACGTATGTACGTATGTATGTGTGTATGTATGTATACCATGTGCTTAGCAAGGTGAGTCTGGAAGGTGACTGTACATTCGTGTCTCTACTGTATATCAGAAGCAAAAGGCATTTGTGTACATCTTATTTATCTCCTATGTCAGGAACATACTCTGAAAGGACATCCATCTCCTCTGAGTAAACTGGAGAAATTCATCAGCTTAGAGGTCACAATTTAAAATTAGTAAGACACACGGTGCTTCTCTCATCCTTCATTGATAAGCATTCTTGACTACTGTACTCTACATTAAATATAAAAAAGTTCATTTTAAAAGTTTATACTCTACACTTTCTTTTGTGTATACAAAGCATTGTGGAGCAACTATATGCTGCTATAAAAGCAAGGCTTTCATTTTTATTAGGATTGTTGCAGTAAATAGAAAATTAAAGTTTTCATTCTGCTTGGTCCTCTTTTTTCTTTAAGATGGTGCACAATGTGATGTGAGTTGCTCGCTATCATATGCCTTCATTGATAGACCTCTTCCTTATGCTTTGTTCCCAGGAATCAGTGTTTGTATTTAATATCACACTGTCGTTATCTTGTTTCCTCCACACTGAAAGGAGTTGTCTGTGATGCGCAGGTGTGCAGGGCCAGCTGGAAACACGATTCCCTTCTCTCCCTCCTCCCCCCACGGATCACTGCTTATTATGCATAATTACATGGAAGCATGTATTAGACTTTATTATAATGCATGACAGTGTGCTTTAAGTAAATTAGAAATTTGCATATCAGTTTAGGGGGGAACGAAAATGCCATTCAGGACCTTTTATTTACATGCAGAGGATTTTTGGTTTGGGGGAATTAGCTCTTCTCTCAGGTTGGTAATCTGAGTCTAAATTTTGTAAGCATAATGAAGCCAAGATAAGGAGCAAGGAATCTGAATCCTTTGCTGGTTTTCTTCCCCTCTTCCCTCCTCTTTGTCTTAGTAACCAGCTGAGCGAATGGTTCCTTAGTAACCAGGCAGGCCAGGCATAGGCTACTAGGGCACACAACACAGTATGTACCTTATCATGTTCTATTCCCTTAGCTTTTCGCTTGCAAGCTGGTCTTAAATAGAGCCAAAGAAATCAGGACTACCCAAAAGCAGACACAGTTGTTCTCTCTGGAGTCTCCAAAAACAAGTCACAGTGAGAGCTGGAATTAATTCTACCCTGGCCCTGTTCCAGCCAACATTACTTCCAATGTGTTCCTTGTCTTGATCCTTAAGAGAGCTTACCCACCCTGAAGTGTCTGGGGGCTTCTGACAGCAGATAAAGGTGCTGAGTGAGAATTGCACACGCATGGAGTAGTGAAAGATTCTATTTCCTCTCAAATTGTCTGTGTGGATGCTGAATCACTCCTGGTGGAAATGGATGTCCCTCGGCTCGTTAAGATAATTGATAAACATGTATCTTCACTTTGGAAAGCAGTAGAAGCTATCAGAGTGTGTCAATTTTCAAAATAAAGTTCTTCCCATTTCATTTTGAGGCAGCTTTGTATCTACCTCCCTGGATTGTGTTCATTCACAGAGTTTGAATTCAAGGATGGAGAAAGCTTTCTTTAAACTGTTTGTTTTTTGTACAGCTAGATGGTTGTTTTGGGGATAGAAGACTAAGCACTGTGTTTACTTTTAGTAAAGTTCCGCAAACACAAAATACAATTTTTTATTTAGGCTTCATGCTTATATTATGACTTAAACATGTTTTGCTCTTTTTACCTCACAAAGGGTGGGTTTTTGAAACGATATTGTTTGAATACCAATGATTTATCTATTTCCTTGAATTTAAAGATGTCATAAAAATCTAAGAGTTTAAAGACATCACTGTTTCTGTGTGCATTGCTTCTCTCTGTGTGTATGTTTGTGTGAGTGCTGTGGCAGTATGTATGGAGATCAAACGACAGACTCTTGGGAGTGGTCTTCCCTTGCCACCTTGTTTGAGATCAGTCTTTTTGTTCGATGTTGCGACCTGAGGCTAGCTGGCCCATGGACTTCCAGAGATTGTCCTGTCTCCACTTTTCCTCTCACTGCGGCACTGCTAGCACCACACATGCACGCCACCATGACTCTCTTGACATGTGTTCTGAGACATCAGACTCAAGACTTCACACTTGTATAGCCTGTGTTCAACCACAGGATAATCTCCCCAGCCCTAAAACACTTTTAAAACTGGAACCATGTGGCTGAGTGGAAATTTCAAATGATGTTAGCCTTAAAACCAAGACATCTTTTTTACCCTGATAGAAACTGCCGCTATAAAATTTAACCATTAAAAATTGCCTATACTTGTTCCTTTTCTGACCTGTGTAGAAATTTCTTATTCAGCCTAAAACATTTAACAAGTGAATAACTTTTAAACTTCAAAACCATAGAAATACAGTATTTAGTCATTGAATTTGTTTACACTTCCACCATAGTTCATAGGATCTGGGAGAGGTGGTTGTTAGCATTCTGTCTAAACTCCACCCCACAGTTACCTGGCAATAGCCAGGTATGCTCCACCCCACAGTTGCCTGGCAACAGCCAGGTGGGCTGCTTGACCCTCCTCTCTCTCTTATCTCTTACTTCTCTTGCCCTTTCCTTATCTCTTATCCCTCTTGTTCCCTTCTCCCCCTCTCCACGTGGTCATGGCCGGCCTCTCCACTTCTCTACTCTCTACTCTTTTACTTTTCTCTCCCTCTCTCTGCCTTTCTCTGCCTCTACTACCCTCTTAACTCCCCTCCCCGTGCCCTAAATAAACTCTATTTCTATACTACACCTTCGAGTGTGTCTAGTCCCTCAGGGGGAAGGGATGCCTCGGCATGGGCCTGCTGAGGCACACCCTTCCCCCACACCTACCTTCCCCATATATATATATATATATATATATATATATATATATATATATATATATATATATATACACATATAATTTTTATAAACACATCAGTGGTGCTGTGACTCGGATTAGAAACTCTGCAGGTTTGCATCCCACCTTAGCCACCCTGAGAGATCCATGCTCGATAGCTCAAAAGAACCAGTAAGCCCCCATCCCCCTCTGGTCAGAGTAACCATCCACATGGACTCAGGGTAGAGTTCTTGAGCTCGGAGCTACTTACTTCTTTGCCGCCCTGAGTAAATGGCCATCTGCATGGTCCCCGGGGAGAGTTCTTGGGTTCAGAGCTACCCTGTTTTGCCCATTCAGTCTTTTACTGATCCTCAGTTTAGGACTTATTTTCTTGGGTAAGACACTCCTCTTTCCTTTCACTTTCTCATCGCTGAGAATTCCAGGTCAGGTCTGGATGACTGCTCTCTCAGGAGCACCACCTCTGAGCATTAGCCCCCACCCCCCAACTGTCTTGCCCAAGGGTCAGCCTTCACCGCCTTTGTCCCTATTTAATGGGATGTCTTGGTCTAAAGCAATCTATCTCTCCAACTCGATAAACTGGCACTTTCTTGCTGAGGACCCATAGTGCAGACTTCCCCCACCCCCTCTTATTTGTGGCTGGCTGAAACCACAGGTTCAGCTAGTTTGCTGGAGAAGCAACTCGGATTCATGCTCCCTGCAGGGCACCCCACTTGCTGCCTTTCCCCCACTGATCCTTAGCTCTGCTCTCAGTTCTCAGTGGGAAAGGTGGGTCTGACCCCACCCCTTATATCCCTTAAGACTTGCTTTCCCTTGTACTGTGTGTCGACCACCTGCCACCCCTGCCAAAGCTCACAGCTGCAGGAAATGCAGTTTTGGCTCTGCTCACCCCCTATCTGATCTTAAAACAGCTTTCACCTTGCCACTCCTGCACATGGGAGCCCCTTCTGTCTCTGCCTCTGCCAGGGACTCTGCTGCCTCCCCTCCCTGTAATTCTCTGCTGGGCTCCCTTAGCCTGCTCCTGCTCAGCCAGTCCCTGGTCCCTGATCTCTTTCCACCTTCCAGCACATGCAAGGGACTTTCTTCCTCTCTCCCTCTCTTTCCAAACCACTAATGCCAGTTTTCTTATTCTGGTCCTAGTCATATGTCTCTTTGCTACTGCTATTAAATTTTACTCAGTTATGGTCAATATATATCACTCTCAATCCTGTCAGAAGTTTGTTAATTCTTAAGTTTATAGCAGACAGAATCCCCAAAGTCTTAACAGTTGGTCCAGGATGGTATATGATCTCAGAAGATGTGGACACAGCTACAGGATAATGCCTAGATTGTGATATGACAATCACTAAAAACACAGCAGACAAAACCGGATACTTTGGGTCATGGGGCTTGGCTACTAAACCAAGGTAAGCTTACTTCCCATGTCACGTGTATCCATTCCACAGAGAAAAAGCCCTGCATCTTCTGCACTTGAAAGTCAGACTGACTCTGTCCGAGTTGCCACAGAGACCAAGGAACTGTTGACTAGTGGACTCTGTCATTTTTTAAATAATATAACTCCTAGATTATTGTTCACTCTTTCTCAGACTTCTGACTACATTGACAGCTAAGCTTTCACAGATGTAATCTGTTATCTCCTTACCTAAACTAGGTTTCCATTAATTAAGTGCTTCATATTTCCTCTTCTTGCTATACCACTGTCCTAACATTATCTAAGTTCCTATAATTTCCTTAACTCTAATAAAACATTCCACTATACAATCCAACTTTTTCAACTTTTTAATCTTGTTCCTTCTGCTCCATAAAAGACTCATCTTAAAGACTGTTCATGTTGTTAACTCATGTTGTTATCTCTTTTATAAACTTATAATCCACTCAGATCTGCCTCTCATGGACCCAATAGACTCCATCCAGATAAGTACATCTGCCTAAAGTTCCCACTTACTACCTATTCCAAAGGGTGGGATTCCTCTGGGTTTAAAATGTACATCTTAAAAGTTTTTTCTTTCTCCCAAATGTACTTAATCTATTTTTCTACCTATAATAATGTGTTTCAATATCTTGTCAAGTCCAGGCATGTACTACACCCAGGACAGCTCCAGAGAAGCAACCTTCAGATGCTCCAATCTCCTCTCAGACACAGACCCTTCTACTGGACCTATTCCTTCTGACTTATCCTCAGATGGCTCCACAGACCCTGGACAGCAAGGAAACAGCCAACTCTCCTACAACTGGACAAACATCTTCCACACCCATTCTTCTAGGTTCCCCAGAGACACGTTGCCCCCAATGCCAGCATGAAGCAGTCAGATATCACGATGATGACCCTATTCCTGCTTTGCCATTGCCTCTTTCTAATTTTTCTTTTTTAATTAAACCAAAACGGGGGAATGTTGGCATTCTGTCTAAACTCTACCCCACAGTTGCCTGGCAACAGCCAGGTGGGCCTGGCCCACTATAAAAGGGGCTGCTTGCCCCCTCCTCTCTCTCTTATCTCTTTCTCTTGCCTCTCTCTTACTTCCCTTACCTCTCGCCATTCCCTTACCCCCCCCTCTCCACATGATCATGGCTGGCCTCCACCTCTCTACTTCTCTACTCTCTTCCTCTCTCTGCCTTTCTCTGCCTCTACTACCCTCTTAACTCCCCTCTCCATGCCCTAAATAAACTCTATTTCTATACTATACCTTCGAGTGTGGCTGGTCCCTCAGGGGGAAGGGATGCCTCGGCATGGGCCTTCCCCCACACCTACTTTCCCCACATACAATAATATATATGTATATCTTTATCATTTTTATAAACACATCAGTGGTGCCATTTCAGAATTATTCTACTAAGACATACTAAGATTGTGTAGAAGCGTACAGAACTCTAGTGCCTTAAAGAGAAGCAACTGCCATGAACTTTGCAACAGCAACCATTCAGTACACAACAAGTCCCAGGAAGAGTCTACTTTGTGCCACCGATGAAAGTGGTGCCAACTTAAGCCAACAACTCCACATGGTGGTCTCCCAGCAATATTAGTATCACTATGCCCAGGCATCTCAAAGTGCCATAGACTGTCCCACACCACACATTGAATAACACAGCTCCAACAGTTCTAGATGAAGGATTGCCACCAAGGGCATTATGTAAGAGACAGCGCTCAAAGCAAGAAATCCTGAAGAGCAGTTCTCTGAGATGGAAAGTCTGCTTCCAATTTTAAAGAAGAAAATGATGCCCAGCCGAGTTTCTCAGCACTTCAACTTGCACAGGAAGTGCAATCATTTTCATACAGAACAAAAGGTATGAAAATTGGAAAGTACAAGTTAATGCTCTTCATCAATATGGTTGGTTATACACATATCTTCTCTATCTCTAGAAAGGGGTTGTAAGTTACATCTATCATCATATATGAGAGTATATACATATATGCCTAGCTTAATTACAGACCCTCACAGACTAAACAAGTTACTAACAATTGAGATAATTCCTACAGGGCTTATGACACAAAGTCCTTATTTAAAGACAAGACTACTGAAGCTAGACATATTAAGTTAGAATTAGAATTTGTTACTCCAGTCATTCCACTACACCATGCCCCATAAAATCTAATTGCATGTAGTAAAAGCAACCAAATATAAACTAAGCTAAGTTCTTGTCTCAAAAAAAGTACTTGAAATCAATCTCAATGTAACTGAGGTTACTAATTGACTTTGCTATTTATTCACTATTGTTTTGAAAATAACAGGCATTTAATTGGGCCCAATACAAAATGTATTTTCAGCCTCTCTTTCAGCTGGATGCAGGTTATCTAATTTGTGCCTAGTGATATATAAACAAATAGGGTTAGTAAAATACCTAAGTAGTCTATGGACAAACAAAACTGTCTTCCCCACATAATAAAATTTGATTTTACATTTTGCTAGTCAAAGAAAGAATGGAAGAATGGAAGAAAGAAAGAAAGAAAGAAAGAAAGAAAGAAAGAAAGAAAGAAAGAAAGAAAGAAAGAAAGAAAGAAAGGAAGGAAGGAAGGAAGGAAGGAAGGAAGGAAGGAAGAAAGAAAGAAAGAAAGAAAGAAAGAAAGAAAGAAAGAAAGAAAGAAAGAAAGACACTTGTTTCCTTCCTCCAGCTACAGGGAATGTTAATAAGTGGGCTGAAATCAGACTAGCCATTCTGGATCGGGGCAACCTGCAGGGAGTGGTAAAATGATAAGATAAAATCAACTAGGATCCCTAGTGACAGAGGTACCCGTCCTAGCTCTCCCTACCTCCAGTCCTATTTAGCCAAGAAAACAATCAACTTCTTTTTGCCTAATTCTCTGGCTTTGATGTTTTATTATTATACATAGTTGTAGATAATCCTAACACAAACATACTTGAGACACATAATCTGAAACATCCTACAATATTTTCATTAATTTGATAATAATAGAAAAAGATTGATTTAACCTGTGCTTTTTTGTCCTAAAGGGACTAAAACATTAATCAAACTTCACATTATGCTTCCCTTCCCATTCCTACCCCCTGGGTATAATAATGTCTGAGTTCTGATAAGGTAGCAATGTGCAGAGCAAACCTTTAATGAGAAGCAGATAGACAAAAGTACATTACCTCTTTTTCTGCATCTCAATTTCCAAGCATCCTGATGCTAATTATGAAATCTGACCAATCATCTATAGTACACATCTTTGCAGAAATAAAACAGATGTTTCCAAATAATTTATAGCTTTGGGTAGGGTGTGCACAACCACACACATACACAAACCTGCCTGTCATTCTCAACAACACTTTCAGGAATGTATCTAAAATAATTTGTTCAATACTACCATTTCAAGGAGAAATAAATATAATACACTACTCATCCTCATCTGGATTGACTATTTATACTTAATTTATATCTATTTCTTCTTTCATTTATGATCCACACTCTTGTTTTTCATCTTTAGCTCAGAAACAAACATCTCTTACGAGAATAGTGACCGTTAATAATAATGAGAGTGAGAATAATTTTATTTTTCCAGTATGCTTTGGCACAAAAAGTTCTGAGGGCCTTATAAATTATATACACAGGCATCACTTAATCTCCCACTAAAAGGCTGCTACTCTTAAAAGAAATTCTCTGCTGTGTTGTACAGCAGGAACGAAAATCTAATGTGTCTATGTGCATTTGCTACAGGAGTTTTAGGGAATTAAAGTGTAATTCCCTACTCGACAGCACTAAAAGCTTTGAACAGTCCCTTTAAAAAATCATCTAGGGAGCTTTTAATCACCAGAAGTAGTCAACTCTCTGTTTTGGGCCTCACCCAATCAAAGTGGAAATTTCAGCCATAGAACAGCATGCCAGATCATCAGGGGTTATGAAGTGGGCTCAACTTTATTAGCGATAGTCTCTTTGCCAATGCCTGTGTTGAGGAGGGAACGTGGAAAAGATCAGAGGACAGGCAAAACTGTTACTCTTGAAGCTGATACTAACTAGACTCAGAGAGACTCAGGCTTTCTCTCCCTGCTCCCCACATTTCAGCTAGACTCAAGATCTAAGAACTGACTCATGGTCCTAGCCATATACCACAGAGACAACAGCAGGCAAAGTTCTTTGTAACCCTGGCCACCTGTCAACTTCTCTCAACCTTTGGCCATGCTAATTGCTGTCTCCACTGGGAAGCTTTTTCACTGGCACTATACCAGGTATGATGGTTCCCTTTTCTGAGCTGCTTTGGCTCATGTTTCATGCTGCTGATATATGTGTCAATCCTATAGGAGAAATCTGCTCTTTTTCTCTCTACTAATGGATCTCTTTTTATGTGTAGAGATGGTACTTTATCACAATTTGCTTCCTAAGAGATCTGAACACAATACATACTATTTTCTCAGTGGCTGAAAACTCAGTCCACTTTCAGCTTTGACCTAGACAGTTACAAACATCTCTGTGGGACCTTCTTATGCTCACATTTGTCCCCCATTCATTCATTCTTTCATTCATTCAAGGCTTGAGAATTGGAGACCACGTAATGAACATTTCCCACTCCTTTTCCTCTCCTATCAGACCCTCACTGTAGGTTGGCTTAAAAAAATCTACCATTGCTTTTCCAGTGCTCCAAGAACTTGGTCCATACTCATTACCATGCATAGCCTACCGATCTAGAGTCTTCTTTAAAATCCACTTCTCCATTTCTCTTTGTACTCACTATTCTCCAGTTCCCTCCTCTTCAAATATAGCATCTTCTTTCCCAACTCTGGGTCTATCAATTTGAATGCCTTTAGTTATCTTTCATTTCCTTCTCTTTATATCTCAAGTTCATTGTCACCTCTTCAGACAAATCCCCACTGTTAAAGGTTACCTCCTACATATCTTTATCTCAACCCCTTAGGTTATTTCTATACACTTCTTCAAATTTTAAAATAGCCTTATTTGTTGTTTTTTTATTGGATGATAGGCTTATAAATAGAATACCAATTCTATTAAGTCAGAGATGGTGTCAGTGTTATAACCCTAGCAAATAGCACAATGCTTGGCATTTTAAGATCCTCATCTGCTGTGGTTGGTTTGTTTTGTTTACTTTCGATTTTTGAGATAGGGTCTAATATAGCCCAGGCTGGTCATTAACTCTTTACATAGTCAAAGATGACCTTGAGCTTCTGAAGTTCCTTCTTCCATCTCTGAAGTACTGGAGTTATAAAAATGCACCATCATACCCAGATTAAATATACAGTAAATGAATAAATAACACTGCCTCATTTCTTCACCAACAATCTGTACAAATCAGGGAAGTTTACACTAGGCTAGAAAGAGCCACTAGAACAGACCATGGAAGATGAGTTCAACAGTCAGAAAATTAGGGCAATGAGGTAAATCCTTGTGAGACTTAGGGAATATTAGAAAAATGAGGCTATTGGCTGGTGTGAGTAAATGTTTATGATCCACTCTATGCATCTGCCTAAGTCATGTTAGGTGTGATCTTAGCCAAGGATATTCTCCTGGCCTTCTCCATTGGGATAAGCTGACCTTTAGATAGGTTCTAGGGAAATCCAATATATCCCTCCATGACCAGCAAAGTGGTAAAAAATACAAGTGAATAGGCAAGGAATAGATTGTGGCAGTCTTGTATTTCATGCTAACATAGTCAGAAAAACATAACTATGTTTTGTAATCTAGAGAAAATTCCTTTCAGTCTTGGATTTGAGTGTCTTCAAGAAAGGCATCACAGAAAAGATGGTTTTATAACTCTAAGCTATATTTTTTTAACTTGTAGGGGAGTCCAAGCAGTTCAAGAGAAACAATTGATTTTCATATAAATCAATTAATTATATTTAGGACAAGTAAAGTACAGGAACAAGCCTGGCGCAGTGGAAAGAAGCCCCATGTATCTATCCCAGGCACTGTGGCTCTGGGTGGGACAGAAGACTCGGGAAGTGGCCGTGCGTCTTCCCACACAGTCCGATGGGCAGGTGGGGGCTGTGGGAAGCTTTGTGGGCCTTGCCTATGGGTGGGGGAGGGGACCATTCTCAGGGAATGTGTGGCAGTGGTCTCCGTGGGTTCTCTATCAGGGGGGGGGGGGCACCGCAGTTGCAGCAGGGTGCTGCAGATGGGCTAGCTAGAGCACAGCTGGGATTCCTGCCAAGACCAGGTTTTGGAGGCTTGGGGAACCAGGCTAGCTGCTTAGGCTGGGCGAGAGATTAGATGGGGCTCCTTAATCAAGGGCCGGATCCCTCACTTCCCACAGTGGTCTAGATGCAGAGACAGTCCATAATTCTAAGACATTTATTGTCATCAAGTGGAGAGTGGCATGGATGGAATTGTACCTTATGGCCTCTGGGAGATGTGAGGCAGATATAGTAACTGGGAAGGGGCATAGCTAAGCCTCTAGGTGTCTCTTTAACATGGGGATGACTTGGAGCTGTATGGCCACGCCTCTACCTGAGGAGGGGTGGTACGTGACCATGACTGGAGCCAAACCCGGAGTGTTGGTATACTGTTTTCTGGTCCCATGCGGATTGTTCTGCTGGGTCACCCAGGTTTTAGGCCTGTGCTCAACTGGGTGTCAGATTGCCTGTCACAGAACACTGCCCCACAGTAAAGTTTGAGGTTTTGAGTGATATCCAGATAAAAGTGGTTAGCAGACATGATGCATGACTAGAATTCCGGTATCCTGAGGATATGCACTACCAAGACATTGGTGGTCAGGTGTAGATAACTGTCTGATAGTCATATATGCTAGACATGGACACAGTGAATGAATATTCTCCAGAACAGCAAACTAAAATAAAATAATATCCAAGCAGTAGAGAAAAAGCATATGTCAGTAAACAGGTACTGATTTAATTTCACATGTATTCCACAACAGATAACAGAATCCCAGTCTAGCCCACCAGGTTTGTTGTCCAGGAGTGTTAACATTCGGCCATTGTTTTTCTCCTAAACACCAGCCTGAACTGACCATCCCCGCTGGAACACTATGGTTTGCATTCATACCCCCCTCACAAGACTCTCATCTCCGCTGGGCAGTGGTGGTGCACACCTTTAATCCCAGCACTCGGGAGGCAGAGGCAAGTGAATCTCTGAGTTCGAGGCCAGCCTGGTCTACAGAGTGAGTTCCAGGACAGCCAGGACTACACAGAGAAACCCTGTCTCGAAAAACCAAAAAATAAAAAAATAAAAAAGACTCTCATCTCCAAATGTGCACATGTGTTACTGGTCCTCTCGGAATCAAGTAATGGTATTTTAAAATCAGCATTGCAGTTGGAATCTATCATTTCTGCTTGTCAAGAATTGGGGCATGTTATTCTGACTGAGTAGATTCCTTATTTCCAGCTGTGTATGTTCTGAAACTTCACAGTGCATGACAATAACTTTGTGAGTGAGCCAGCATTGGTAAACTGTATAATTTAATTTGAGTTCTGAATATAGTTTATTTGATGTACAGAAACTGCCTTATAATTCGTTGCCTATTTTCATATGCACTCTTCTGGACAGCACCATTTTCCATGGGTACATTTACATTCCAATTCCTGCTTAATAAACGGAAGGTTAAACTGTTGGCATCACTTCCAGTGGCAGAAACAATAGCAAAAATTCAATTTAGTGAAATTATTTTTTACAAAGGAAACCCAGGCAGTAGAAATTTGAGCATGAATATAGAAATAGTAAATGGAGGAGGAAAAGCAATTTCATTCAAAATATAACTAGAAACAAAAAAGCCATGTGTCCTATGTCATATCAGACAGACCTCATTTTGGGCAACAGTGATTTTACCAGAATGCCTCAGGGCATTGTCACAGGTTCAGATACTGCCTGGTCTCATCAAAGCAGCAAGTGTGACCAGAGTTGGATCATTTGTATATAGAGGTTGCCCTCACCACCAAATGAGAGGGCATTTAGCACCAAATGAGAGGGCATTGATAACCATTACACACAGGATGACATTGAACTTTCCATGTTAATTACCTTGATTCATAATTAAGGTAATATTTAACAGAACATTATATCTTATTTCAATAACTACAAAGCAATTAGATATTAGTGCCCAATAAAAATATAACATTAAGCATTAAGGAAAAAACACACACATGAACAATAATCACATTGTATTTTGCATGGAGTCATAACCTGAAGGCATAGCAATTATCATGTATTTTAGTCTCCAGGATATAAATAACAGTGTAAAGACAATTTGAAAGAGAGAAAAGATAAACTCAATCTAGACCAGGGAGGAGAATATTCCAGCTGAAAGAATCATAGATAACTAGGAATAGTAAATAATCAACTGTCACAAAGTCCTGTACAGTGGAATGACTTCCCATCACCAAGTTCTATGGATGGTACTGCCATGAACAAAAGACCTTTGATTACATAGTCAATCCACTGAACCTTCACAAGTGTTACTAAGTGTAACCATAAATATAAATAAGGATGATATAATGATAACCACTACATATAAACGAAGTTTGAGAATCAAAACACAAAAACAAAAACAAATGACTACTGCCCTTAACCAATAATCCAGTTGCAGAATAAGAGATCATGTTCAGCCATAATGATACAGTTTCATACAATCTACTCCACAAAGTGTAGTCAACAGCATCATAGACAGATAGATGCTCATGTGCCTGTCTCTCTCTCTGGACTATGGGATTCCTCTTGTCCATTACCAGCAAGCTTACAGGAGGCTCAGTGTACCATCAACACTCAATAAGTGCTTATAAAGTCTTTCACAACCATACTCTAAGGGTGAGATATTCAAAAGAATTATATGCAAGCCACGTTTCCATTTAAAATATTTAGTAGCACCTTAAACATGATAAAAATAAACAAATAAAAATATGTACTATAATTACAATGACACAGCGATTATAACAACACACATCATTTTGACACATAACCAATATTTTTTAAGAGTTAATGAGATATCTTTCATCTTTCCCTCACATTTATTCTTTAAAATCCTATGAATCTTTTTATGTGTTCAGTAATGGCATATAACCAGTGCATGGGTATTGGATGGTGAAGACTGAAGTAATCTGCATTGAGAACATGAATTTCAAAGGAAATGCATCTATTCTATATCGGTTGACATTAACAGTCTATGTAGGAAAAATATATTCTCCATCTAGTGAAATGTGTTAATTAGCTTTATGTCACTATACTGAAATCTCTAACATGGGCTATTTAAGTTGGGCCCACAAAGTCGAAGCCTAAAAAAAAAAGTATGAGCCAGGTAGTGGTGGCGCACGCCTTTAATCCCAGCACTTGGGAGGCAGAGGCAGGTGGATTTCTGAGTTCGAGGCCAGCCTGGTCTACAGAGTGAGTTCCAGGACAGTCAGGTCTACACAGAGAAACCCTGTCTCGAAAAACCAAAAAAAAAAAAGTACAAGATATGAGATTCCTAGACTTGGGCAGAGGGGTCAAAGCATCAAAGCACAGTAATAGAACTTGTCAGAGGAACACTCTCATGAGCCAAAGAGGAGAAGGAGACTGAGAGACATCTTCACTGATTTCGCCCTAGCCCCACCTCCTAAAGGTCCACAGCCCCTCTCTACACTGCCATCTCAAGGACCAAGTCCTGAAGAACACTATTTATACTGAACTGATAGCTGCAAGTCCCTTTCCTGTATTCAAACAGCATCTCCTTTTCCTGTTCTAGGACACTGGGGCCCTTTCGAATTCCCTTTGGGATGTAGTTTCTTTAGCTTTTCTTTTTCATAACACATTGATATTGATTATTGGGAGTTTCACATAATCTACTCCAATCACACTCACTTCCCGGTCCTCCCAGGCCAACTCCCACTCCCCTAGTGACCTCTTCCCAAAGAAAAGAGAAAGAAAGAAAAAAATAACAAGTCTATTTTGTGTTGCCCATATACTCACAGGAGTATAGCCAAACTTTCAGTGGCCATTCCCTTAAAGAAAACTGAGTCCTTCCCCACCCCTACCCCTGCCAGAAACCATTAACTGTGAAGATACACTTCAGCATCCCTTTCACAATTTTTGAGAGACCTTTCCCATGGTTTCTTGTTTAAACTGTTTCTTTTTGGATGTGGGTGTTGGGAGAGAGAGGCTTTCATAAAGGCCTTCTATGTCTCTCATTCTCAACTCTAAGTAGGCCACTGCAAAAGAAGCTTCCTTGCTCTTCACAATCAGTGGCAGCATGGATCATGGACTTCCACATGGTTTCTCTCGAAACCACAGATCTCACCATGGTGTTCAGTAGCAGTACAGACCAAGGAAATTGTGAAGTCGAAGATGTCTTAGAGACCCCAAAATGTGAGAGGTGCCAGAGTCATGGGATACCGGCCAAGGAAAGCTGCTAACAGGGAATAGAACTATTTCAAGAGACAGAATTGTGCTGCAGTCAGCAACGCTGAAGGAAGTTGGACATCAGACATGGAGACACGGAGTCTGGGGGTTTCCCAGCTGGTTTTTGGTCTTACTTTGGTCCTGTGTTTCCTCACTATGACATTTTGGAATGATAATGTATATCCTGTGATACTGGAAGTATATTATCTGCTATTTTTATTTTATAGGGGATTACAGTTAAGAGATTTCATGAATCTCAGAAGAGACTTTGAACTTTGGACTTTGAAACATTGTTGAGACTGTGATAGACTATGGTGAATTTTGAGGTAGGACAGGCTGATAGAACACTTTGTATTCACACACAGCTGACTATGCCAGACCCAGTTCTGTAGATGAGGAAAAGTGGCCAGATAACTTGGAGAGTTTGCTCTGCTAAAGTGCAATAGCACTGAGATTTAAATATACAGTCTCTACTTCCAAGACCCACACTATTAACCAAGCATGCTATCCTGATCCATTCAAATTGAACGTTAACTTTAAATTGTATTCATTTTTAAAATACTAGTAAATAATTTTTACACTGCTGTAGTTTAAAAGATAGGATGTTTGGCTCAGACTGTCCCATGAACTATCACATTGGTTATATGTGATTTCAACGTGTGTGTTCTCATTCCAGTAGATTTATTGTTTCCTAATTTAGAAAAAAAAAAATAAAGACCACACTACACTACATACACTTGGCTTTCCCTGGAAGGACAAACAAGTTGTATTGATGATGAAAACTTATGTAGAGGATTCAGTTTATATCCTAATATTATCCCTGATATACTCTACAATCCAGAAAATCACCTTTGGATATTTAAGCAAACACTATGCTTGCAAAGTCATCTACTCATTTTAAAAGGACTTTCAAAGCACAGCCTATTTGTAAGCACTTACTACAGGGATTATGCAAGCTAAATACTGGAGCCACATAAGTAGGAAAATCACTTCTTCAAGAAACTTGAGGGACTTTATAATGACAAATCAACAATGAAATAGGCTCATTTAACTCCAAAATTTTGATTTTATTCTCCTATAAGTTCAACCAAAAAGCTTTGTTTTTTGCATTTCCTCCCAAGTGACCACTTTGATAAAATCAAGAAAGAAGAAAAACAATATTCTCAGAAACTTTATACTTTTATTTCATTTAAATTCAATTTAACAGATAATTTTTAGCACAAATATATATATGTTCCTTTCTGATAAGGAACAGGAAAAGAAAAATAAATAAAGCTTAAGCCCTCCATCAGGAAGTTTAAAATTTGGCAACTATATAAATAACTGTTGAACTCTAAGATAAATAACAAACACTGGGAAGGTACAAATGAAGCCATAATTAATGGAAGGGAATTTACTTGATCACTACTAAATTTTCAAATACTAATTTAAGAAAGTATTCTGTTAACTCTAATACAAGAATAATAATGTAAATATTTATGTCTAGTGATTTTTTTCAAGGAACAGATGATTAATTTTGCCACAACAGGAAAAAATACCTTCATGAAGGCAGTGATGTTTGAGTGGAGAGTGAAGAAGTCTCTATGGCTTTTTAGGTCCAATATGGAATAGTCAGAAGCAGAAAAGGCACAAGAAAAGTATCAAAAACTTAAAAGAAATAATGCTAGGAAGTCATTGTTGATAGCTAGGTTTGGAGAGTCAATTATTGCAAATAAATCTAACATTTATGAGTTTTCACACTGATAGAGATATAATAATACATAAGACACAGTTCTACTTTCTAAATAATTTAAATCTAATTGCAAAGCAGCCACTTGGATAAATCAATATTAGAAGCAGAGTATCAGGTCAATAGTACTAGTCAATTCAAGCTAGGAATAAAGGCAGATTATAATGGTTAGAATAAGATGTCCCTTGTAAGTCTTGGGCACTTGAATGCTTGGTCCACAGTTTGTGTTTATTGGTTAAGACTTATGTGTTGCCTTGTTAGAAGAAGTGTGTCACTCAGAGCAGACTTAGAGATTTCAAAAGACTTGTGCCATTTTGAGTGTGTGATCTCTGCTGCCTGCCGCTGGATCCAGACATGAGCTCTCAGCCATCCATTTCAGGACCCTTCTGCCTGCCTGCTGTGATGGTGATATCCCTCTGGAACCAAAGTCCAAAATAAATTCTTCCTTCTACAAGTTGCCTTGCCCATGGTGCTTTATCGCAACAGTAGAAAAGTAAAAAGGGGGGCTGGAGAGATGACTCAGAGGTTAAGTACACTGACCTCTCTTCCAGAGACTCTGAGTTCAATTCCCAGCAGTCACTTGGTGAAAAGTAAAAAAGTAAATACAATTAGTCTTATGTATGATTTCTAAACTGGAGATTGGAGGATGGATAATAGTTTTCCATAGGTCATCTATTCTTTCAGACAAAGGTAGCATTTGCAAAGACAATAATATACAGCTACTCTATTTAATATTCTGCTAATACTACAGCCTGTTAGTATTGCTCCAAAGAAGGAATGGCTGAACAAAGTATTAATGAGAAACAGAGGGCTTGTACAATGGAGAAAATTTTTTAAAAGGTTGTTTTAGAACTTCATCTGTAGAAGGTTGAATCACTGAGGACTTTAAGTAGGTAAGTAACATGATTAAGCTAACCCCAACAAACACTACTTAGAGGATGGGTTGGAGAAGATAAGATTGGAGAACCAGTTAAGTAGGTGATGGTAGTGACCACTGAAGGTAAAAGTAGCAGCCTGAAATAGTAGTAACTAGAGAAGGAGGTAGCAGAAGACAGAGAACATGTCCACAGAGCCAACCTAATATAGTAAGTACCTAAGTTAGATAAGGGTGCTGGAAAAAAATGCCTGGTAAGAAAGACAATTGGTTCCAAGGTAGAAACATTAGATGAACATCAAGGGGAGTCATAACCAACCAGGACAGGATAGGAACTGCCTTAAAGACAATGGAAAAGATGTGGGGAAGAAGAGGTTGACAGTGTAAAGCAAAACTACTATAAAGATGAGGCAATCCATTCACACCTAGGATGACACCAATCTATGAAATACATCTGCCATCTTCCCACATCTGCTATTTACTCTGTGTTCTGAAATAAAAAGCAATCAATCTTGCTGTACACTCAACTCTCCTGGCTTGGATATCCCTCTTACCTAGAATCTTCATTTTTTTAAGCAGTCAGATTAAAACAAATCAATCCATTTGTGTCTGCCAGGTTAACATCTCTGTAGGAAGTTAATTGACCCTGTCTCTGACACAAGTCGAGATGACTGATGAGAAATGAGAGACGATGGACCATGTCCAGCAGTTCAAGGCACAAACAATGTGAGGATGTCTTCCTTATATAAACAAACTGTCTGGACAGCAGGGGATCCATGCTTAAATCCAGAGGGAGGTCAGAGAGTTAAGAGGAGTCTGTGGATGGAGAAGTGAGCTTGTAGCTACAGCTATCATGACAATAACAGAGAAGCAACCGGACTCAGACAGCGGCAGGCACAAACTGGAGAGAAAGCCTCTTTTGGACCAAACAAGAAAGAGGGGACAGATAGCAAGTCAGAAAAGCAAAGACTCAGCTGTTTCATCCAATCAGACTCTTACCTGTGGCCACAAACTGAGGAAGCATACAGGGTTTATCCTCTGCATTGTAGCAAAACCATTGAATTTGCCATATGAAACCAGGCTTCATGTTTAATCTCACAAACCTATTGATTAGTTCTCTGAATTAAAATATACCAGTAAGAAAGGGGCTTCATCACCAAGTAGACAATAAAAGGCAAGATGACAAAAGGAAGTGATTTAAAGAAAGTTCTCACGGGGAGCTGGGGAAAGAGGAGAACTTGATCAGGTATTGGGTGAGGGAAAAGGACAGAGCCCTGAGGGCCAGCAGAAAGAATGGAAACAGGCAGCCTCTTGAGGTAGGAGGTTGTGGCGACCCTCCAGAATGCATCAGAGACCTGGAAGATGAAAGACTCTCAGGACTCAAAGGGAGGGTCCTCATCTGAAATGCCCGACAGTAGGGAGTGCAAACTTATAGAGCCCACCTCCAGAAGGAAGTAAGGGCATCAAATGAGGGAGGGGGTTGCCTCCCACTGTCAAAACTCTGACCTACAATTGTTCCTGTCTGAAAGAACAGGGATGGAAATGGAGAGAAGCCTGAGGAAAAGAAGGTCCAGCTACAGGCTCAAAGTGGGATCCAGCTCAAGGGGAGGCCCCAAGGCCTGACAGTTATTGAGGCTATGGAGCGCTCACAAAAGGGACCTACCATGACTGCACTCTGCACTCTGGAAGACCTAACAAGCAGCTGAAAGAGTCAGATGCAGATATTTGCACCCAATCAGTGGACAGAAGCTGCTGACCCCTGTGGTTGAATTAGGGAAAGGCTGAAAGAAGCTGAGGAGGAGGGCGGTCCTATAGGAGGACCAACAGTCTCAATTAATCTGGATCCCCAAGATCTTTCAAACCAACCAGGCAGCACACACCAGCTGGTATGAGGCACCCAACACATATACAGCAGAGGACTGCAGGGTCTGGGTTCAATCAGAAATGATACATCTAATCCTCAAGAGACTGGAGGCTCCAGGGAATTTAGAGGTATGGTGGGATGGGGGGTGGACGGTGGGGATGGGGGATGGGGACATCCTTATGGTGATGGAAGGGCAGAGAGGAGATATGGGATGTGGAACAGTCGGGTGGTCAGGCGGGAGGGGGGTAAAATAAAATCTGGAGTATAAATAAATAAATTAATTTAAAAAAGAAAGTTCTCTTCTTATTTTGGTATCAAGGCAATCTTAGGTCATCAATGGACAGACAAGCTTCTCAATCTGGTTCTTCTGTGCTATAAAATTCAAATACATGGATCCACTTTTCAACAAATGTCCTCTCTTTCCAGTTTAGGTAACCTTTAACAATGAGGTTGTAAGCACCAAGACTCCCCTGTTTCCACTGACACATACCTTTGCTGTGGCCTTTTCCACATCCCCCCCCCCCCACACACACACATCCAACCTATCCATTGCTGTGGGATTAATGACTCTGTGCCTAAGCAGGATAATGCTAGGAAGACAAAATTCCCAGTATCATAGCTTTTACCTCTAAACAGTGGAACTAGAGCAGTGAGTACACAGATGATGAGCATCCAGAAACGGAGCCTCTTCAACTGCAGTGAATCCCTAGACTCAGCTTCACACTGTTTCAGGGACCCTGGTGCTAAGCATACAGGTGTGGCCAGCTAGCTAGCAATATTAACAGACAAGCCCCTCAGTATTAGATGGAAGAAACTAATGCTTACTGAATACCTGCAGTGGCTTCAGAACGTATACCAGGCATTTAGCAGACAGTTTGTCATTAGGTAAGTTCAAGTACAGCACTCCATTGGTGAATGAGACAAGTTAAGTGAACCAAAGCCAAATAACAAGTGTTCTGTTTATTCATTTTTTGTTGGTTTTTATTATAGGATTAAAGTCTTTGATGAGGGCCAGGCTGATCTGACACTAAGCAGAAGAAATAATTTCATGTACCCTTTTTTTTCATAATTGTAAATGTTCTTAGTTGTCATGACAGCAAACTCTCTCCAGAAGCAAAGTACAGAGAAAGTGGCTGTAACTCTCGGGAGCAGGGTTCAGTATCACATCTGTGCCTTTATGATGGTGGGAATAAAAACATGAAATGTCATTTTGTGATTTGTAGTTTTCCAGGAATTATTATGTCAGTAAATAAATATTCTTTTAATGGTATATTGGAGTTCTCATGAGGTCAAATTTTCAGAACAATGAGAAGTCCTGATTATCACTCTGACTTGTGTATCCTTCCAAGACAAAGCCAGGAGTGTGTGTGTGAAGTGCCCTTTCTGTCATCAGTAGACAGTAAGTCTCACGGGTAAGAACACCTATATAAGAGTCACTTAGACTTACCTTCAAATGTAACTCATTACTTAATCATGATAGAATCTGAGACCAATTTTTCATTTGCATGGAATTTCAGGAACCATAGCAGGCTGCTCACTGCTCTACCAGAACCTCCAAAGGCAATTGACAAGAGGAAGAGGTAATAAACATTTGTTAAATAGGTATCTTGAAATTGCTTGACCAAATCGTAATCATCCCATACATAAGATATATAATCTATACAAAATTCTAGATCAGTGGAAGATGTCTAATGTTGGAAGTGGGGAGACTTTGGGAACCACATCTATATGTGATTTAAAAAGAAAAAAAGCCAAGGCGTGGGTAAGAACCAGGTCCATTCACCTAGCTAGGATTTGAATCTGGAATTCCTCAAGTAGTTTTGGCTGTACTTAATCTGTATGGAAGCCCACAGAATCTTTGGCATAGTGGTTTTAGTAATAAAACACAAACTCATCGCATGGCAATTATTGATTGCTTATCCTCCAGCTAGAAAGAAAAATGAAGAGCAAAGTTCTACAGATCCTTATGTGTCATTTAGAAGATCTCCAAGTTATTGGGAGCTCATGTAACAGAAACAATGTTCAACAAGATGGAGTCACAGCCAGAGGTGAAAGGTCATCACTCAGACCCTGAATTGCAACTGTTAACTGTAGATAACTCTGTGGGTACTAGATAGTGAATTCTGGGGAATAGATAGCTCCCTTGCTAAGAGGATGCATGAAGCACCCTGTGCTCTATGTCTCAAGGTCAGACTCCTTAAGATATAACCAGATCCCAAAGTTAGTATATATGCAAATGGGGAGGCGGGTGTCTGATGCAAGTTGCAAAGAGGTGTAAAAGTCATAGGAAAAAATTAGAGCCTCCTTTGCACAACTGGTTGGGGAGGGAAAAAATGCTGATAGATGGAAATTTAAGCCGCAGGGTTTATGTTCAGTTTTATATAGATCTCCTTAGTTTGATGTTTTTAGTTGCAAGGCATGGCGGTCTACTTGATAGATATAGTGACCTTTTGCCACCAGAAAACTACAAAACTTTCTTGAGTGCTCATGATGGTTCATTCACATAACCTCTGTAAAACAGAAAGCTCAACCTAGCAACCTTGCTATGCTCATTATAGCCAGCAGATTCTTCAACTACATATACACCAGCCTTTCTTTAAAAACTTGTTAAGCATCAACAAGCAAATCTTCACTCCTACTCTGTAGAAAATATACCAGTATTTTACATTTCAAGCACATTTTTAAATGCCTTAGTAAATAGTGCTCATGTGCTTCTCTGATGGCTTCTGCTCCCAAAATTTAGGATACTCAAACCAGAAGTGTGCTGGCCTGGAACTTATACAGTAGCTTCTACCCAACTGGTTACCAGGAGCGCAGCTTGCCTCATTTGAATAACGTCGCACAGTCACTAAACAGCAATGTAAGTTAGCATTTGCTGTGGATTAGCAAAGGTTTTCCTGTCTTCCAAAAGGTTCATGGGACTGCTCCTTGGTTCCAAATACCAAGAGACCTTTAAGAGCCAAGTATAGACTGATCTGACGTGACTACTCCCATAAACAGTTTAATGTTATTCTAATAGAAGTAAATGTATCCCTCCTTACCAAGATCTTGTACAGGAGCAAGTCTTGTCCCTTTGTTTCTCTTATCTTCTCTTTTTGCTCTCTTCTGACTTTAGCCATAACATGAGAGAGCCAGAAGATCTTTCGCACCACACAAACAGATGGGGCCACCGAGTATTAGACTCTCAGTATTCAAAACTGTGAGCTAAACAAACCTCTTTTCTTTATTTATTTACCAGGTGCTTTATTATAGCAATAGAAAATGGACAAAATGTTATCTTCAGTCTACTTACATAACTTGCATGTAAATAAATAGACTCTCTAGAAGCCTTGCCCCCTTTCACTCAAGAAACTCCCAAATCCCTTTCCAAGTTTCTCTGTCTCCTTAGTTTTAGTCTCTTATTTTCAGGGACTTCCATGGCAGCATATGCTGTATTTCAAAACTAACCCCCGAGTTCTGATCCACACAGTCTTTAGAACTCAGCCATGCCCTAGAACCTCTAGGAGCCTAATGCAGATTTACTCTGCAGAAAAGCAGAACAGGACGGTGAAACTGCCAAGCCAATTGTCAAAGAACTCTTGAAACAGAATGAGCCTTGCTTCTACCACACACTAAGGGAAATAAATGAGGACCACCAAAACAAGTAAAAGTAGATACTCACTCAGTGTTTGATATAGTACAGAAGTCAGCCATAGTTAGCTGTGATTGGCAATGAGTTAAAAGAAGACAGAAGTAGGAAAGTTTATGGTAGGAAAATGTTAACTGTTCAGGTGCTCTCCACCATTGAAGGCTCCTCTCCTAGGGAAACTAAGAGGCCCACTGAGAAACAGTGAACCATCATGATTACTTAGGGTCATGTAGTTAGTTTTCTTTATTCAATTCTAACTTAGAAGTGGGGAGAATTGAAAAAATAGGGAAACTTACTTATTAATCAAACCTTGAACACTTAAGTGCTGATTGTGACAGCTGTTATTATTTGGCTCCCTGGCTAGCTGCTACAGGCTATAGGTTAGAGTTCTATTTTTATGTAATTGCCTGGATACTGTCCACTTACATAGTCAGTTTTTCATTCCTTTGTCACAAATTGATTCACAAAATAAACCTCTATTCAAATGGAGAAATAAGCCCCAGGTTTTAATGGGCAACAAAGCTGAAAAGCCAGATGGAAAGGATGTGGATATCAGAACATTCTTCGATGAGTTCATTAAGGGAACCCACCTACAGTAAGCTTCCAGGATGTGCTAAGAGATCAAACATGAATTACAGTAAGAATGGATCAAGGTGGTTTCAAGCACTTGCCCTAAGGAACCAGAATGAAGTTGTACCACATGGAAGACACAAAGTAGAATTAGTTGTTTCTTTTTGCACTTGATATCTTTCAAGACTGTTAGATATTTAAGTGCATGTATCAACTGCATATATAATCAAATGAAGCCAGGCTGGAAATGACCATTTGGGAGATAGTGACTTAAAGATAAAGGGAATAATCAATAAGTCTTGAGGCAATAAGGAAAGCTAAGGTGTGGCCAGTGCAGTGCATTAGGGGGATCTAAGAAATGGCATCTCCCCAGAAACAAAGGAAATAAAATGGTTCAAGAAACACAAGGTCACAATGATCAGCCTGGACAAAACACAGAGCTAGATGAGATACAGAAGAACCGATGACTTTGACAGTATAGAGGTGACTGATGGTCTTGATGTTAGTGGCCACCTACAATTGTTTCTAGACTGTCTTGCTTCCCATCTCTATTCACAATACTTAGGGGTCCAATACCTCCTCTCTCCTGAAGGATCACAACTTATCCCAGCTTTTACATTTGTTTTCCTTTCATAACTACTCCCCACCCAATAGCATATTGACCTCCAGCCATAATAACCCATTAAGATGCTGCAACATTTCAAAATAGTCTCAGAACACAATCCAAATTTTAATTGTGACTTGCAAACATACTGCATCTCTTGAACCTTTCTACTCTACTCCTGTCTCACTGACCTTATATGCCCACACTTCAATCTCCACTCCCACCAAAAGTCTTTATTATCTCATCCTCTTTCCCAGAAACATTCCATTCCCACCAACCCAACCCATGAGCTGCGCAAATATCTTCACACACTTGTGTATATTCCTACAGAGTCTCAAGCATTTTTCTTTCTAAAAGAAAAACCATCTAAGATCAGTCCTCTGAATACCTTATACGTTCTACTTTTCCCTGCTCCACTACCCTACATTCTATATGTCGTGAATATAATGTTGGTGGATGTTTTTAAAATTATTAGAAATCATTAATTTGTGGTTATTTGTTTATGTCTGCTTCTCCTATAGATCTACATGTTTCTTAAGGCTACCATATAATCTCCCTAAAACTAAAACTAATTAAAAGCTTTAAATAAACTAATTGTAAGCAAATAAGCTCTAGGATGCAGAAGATTGTCTTTTTACAGATAAAAAAAAAAAACTCAGTGACATACTTCAAGTCTAAGTTTTTATTTTTTGGTATGTGTGTTATAGAAAATGTTTTATTCCTTTACAGTTAAACAAACAGTATTTCTTTACAGTTAAACACACACACACACACACAGAGAGAGAGAGAGAGAGAGAGAGAGAGAGAGAGATTCTTTGATCAGCGTCCCTGCTTATTTCCTTTCTTCATCAAATCCCTTCTTTTTCCCTGACCCACATCCTCCCTCAGTGTCTCTATTTTGTGACCCATTGAGTTTAACTAGGGTTCCTTTATGGGTATGAATGTGATTTATTTGCTTGACCTGGAGCAATTTAGAGTTACCACACAGGAATGACTCCTTTCTCTGTGTAACTTTTAACTGACCCTAGTGCCTCTGGGAAAGGAGGACCTTATGATCTCTACCCATCCCCATCCTGATGGTATATTAATATTTATGGGTCGTGTATTATACAGGCCTTGTACAGGTGGCCACTGACACTGAATCCATGGATAGAACAGCCATTTCATGTGCAGAGGACAGAATTTTATAGCATTCATTTCTATACTCCAGCTCTTACATTGTTCCACTTCCATTTCATAGATTTTCACTGAGCCTTAGAGGAATGAAGCCTTGTCCAGGGCTGAGCATTCAACAGTTATAGGTCTCTGCATTGACTTTATATGTGATTATTTCCTGATGAACTGAAGTTCCTTTCTTTTTAAGGTTCATTTACCTTGAACTTTGGCTAGGTAAGCATGACTATGTGTAGGGGCTTGGAGAAAGCAAGTACCTGCAGAGTACAGCAGAGCATTTCACAGTCCCTGGAGCCAGAGTTACATACACACTGTTGTGAGCTGCCCAATGTGGGTGGTGGGAACTTAACTTGGATCAGCTACTGACTCATCTTTTCTTTTCAGCACCTAGCTAGTTTTCTTAAGGGCAGGGTTTCTATCACATTCAACTCTGTGTTTAAGCATAGCTCTATGGTAGTGGAAGTAGTCACAGAAATAGTCAGTGAATTTAGGTGTAAAGAACTGATGTTCACAGATTTATGCAGAACTAAACATCCAGGAGAACATGAACATGTTCAGGTTTAACTTGGTAATTTTGGTCTACAACAGTAAGTCAGCCTCCCCCTTTTCATTGCTGTGGTTTATTTCTTCAACCAGAACGTATTTGGCATTCACACTTGCAGCTGGTTTCCTCTTGCAGAAGTTACCTCCTGCTGTCCTCTCTCACCACAAGCACTATTTGTGTTTGTCTGACGGAAGGAAACATCAGCCCATTATGAGGCGATAGTAACTATGCAAAGGCTCTCAGCTCCACAGCCTAGGTCCTCATGGGGAAAAGCACGCTCAGACTCCGACAGACAGCAGACCACTTTGTGAAATAGACGGTGCCCAGGAACCACCAACTGCCCTCATTGCCACGTGGGACAGGCCCAAATGAAAACCACACCCTGGAAAATGGAAAGGCTGGGACAGCCTCGGGATGATTGCAGGCTAGACAATGCCTATGTTTATTAGCCATTATAAACAAATAATTTAATAATGCCAGAAACCAACACAGAGATGGTATCACACAACAAATAGGCATGAATACCACAGCCCGCAGACCACCTTGCTCTCCAACTGATGATCAGTGAGAATAGTTCAAGAATACCTTAGTAATAATAATAATAATAATAATAATAATAATAATAATAATAATTTATGTTAATAACTAACATATATTAAAAACTATGATTTTTAATAATTTTAATTGCCTTCTGAGATCTGAATAAAACTTGTGCTTTTGTTAGGGAGAGGAAAAAGATCAAAAGAATTGGCCAAATTAATCTTTAGCTCTTGATATTGTAAAGGAGAGAGTCTCTGTCCAGCAAATTGTGATTGTATCAACATGTGACAATATGATACCTTCATTTATTATACTAAATATTTAAAATAATCTATTGGAAGTACAACATTTATTATTATATAAATACCCCCAGCTTATAGCCAAAATTGAAATGTCCCATGAGCCCATGAGTCAATCAGACACTTCTGATGACAGGGTTTACTCACATATCTGCAACAGTTTCTCAAACGAAACTTTTCTTACATTTGTAAAGTCATCTAATGTTAATGTCCCCTACCCTTTCAGTTTGGTCTACATAATTTAACAAATGAGTGATATTTTGATATGAAGGGCCAAAAATATCATCCATGGGACATGCTAATGTCATCATTTTCTAAACATATCTCCTACGTGGAGCATGGTGTTTGATCACACACATGTCAATCAATCAATAAACATAGAAATATATCATTAGTAATGCCTTTGGTAAAAAATGTAACATAATCTTAAAAGTAGGTGTTATGTACCCAGCACTACAGTATTGTAATTGTACCAATAGCATGATGCTGTGGGTTATGTCTGAGAATTCTAGTGCAGTGTGGCAGTAAAAGTGAAAAGATGAGAGAGAGAGGCAGGCTCTCAGCTGGAGACTGTGACAGTGTGTGTGTCAGGGAATACTCTGACAGCCTTCGGTGGTTAGCTCATCTGTAAGACTTGGAATGCCTAATGAGAATATGTTTTTAAAATATACTTTTAGAGGCTGATACAGTCACTTGACTGACATAGTGGTACAATTGCTATCTAATAAAGCATTTCCCCCCTAATGTATGAAGACACCACAGTGTATTTATAACATCCATTTCAACTTGGAATGGACTTTGGAAATGGAAAGTCAATTTGGACTTTCCAGCTCCAAATTCTGCCCTTATCTGGCTCTTCTCTCTTTGTGGGGCATAAGGGAGAGGGTGCTCATAACAAGACTAGGGATTAAATGCAGAAGTTGGAAATTAGACTCTCAAGCCAAATCCCAATGGATGGATGTTTTTGCAGTAAAATCATATTGGAACATCGTTGTCCACAAATTGTTAGTGGCTGTTTTTGTTCTATGTTAGATATTGTACAGTTAAAACAGATACTGTCCTTAACCACTGAGCTACTTACAACTCACCAATGCAGATGTGGATGCTTGGAGCCAACCATCAGACTGAGCTCAGGGACCCATGGAGGAGCTGGCTGGAGAACTGGAGGAGCTGAGGGGGATTACAACTCCATAGGAAGAACAGCATCAGTTGGCGGGACTACCCAGTGTTCCCAGAGACTAGCCCACCAACCATGGAGTGTACAGGGAGGTATTCATGACTCTAGATACATATATGTAGCAGAGGATGGCCTTGCCTGACAGTGGTGGGAGGGGAGGCCCTTGCTCCTGTGGTTGTTTGATGCCCCATCATAGGGGGATGCTGGAGCAGTGGGGAGGGAGAGGTTCAGTGGGTGAGGGAGGGAGCACACTCATGGAAGCAAAGGAGTGGGGGAAGAAGGGGGATGGGGATGGGGGTTTATGGAGGGGTAACCAGGAAGTGGGATATCATTTGATATGTAAACGAATGGAATGATTAACAAAAAAAAATTGAAGATAAAACTCCTATAAAATATATTTTATTGTACTCAATTTAAGCATTAATAATACATAGTACTAAGGAAACCATGTACAATTTTTTCTTGTAAATAAGGAGTCTGTTTCAATAAATGAAATCTGTGGTTTCATGCTGTGAAAAGAAAACAGATTCTGTATTCTCTACAAAGCCTTATATATGGCCCTTTAAAGAAGAAAAAAAAAGGTTTGAGGTCAGCAGAATCTAAATTCTGCAAGTATTAAAGATAATACTGAACAACTAATTATTTTCTCCAAGCCCAACTTTGCTCCTTACTGTATAAGAACAATAACCTCAGCTTTGTGGGGTGTCATTAAGATTAAACAAATTTGCACAAAACTCAGCATTGAGTAAGCCTCACATACACTCATGATTCCATCTTTTATTTTTACCCATTCATCTTCTCTTGAGCTACATAATTCCAACCTACCAAGAAACTACTTCAAAAAAAAAAAAAATCACCACCAAAAAAGGAAACACTCAGGGGTCATACAGCCAGGGGTCATGCAGTTCCTCCTGTGAATATAACTTCTTCTTCATTTTCCTTCCCTTGCCTAGCTTCTCATGCACTTCTGAAAGAAAGAAAGAAAGAAAGAAAGAAAGAAAGAAAGAAAGAAAGAAAGAAAGAAAGAAAGAAAGAAAGAAAAGAAAGAAAGAAAGGAGAACATCTACTAGCTTGGGTAAGACATTACCTTTTTGGTAGGCGGGCATAGGAACCCTCTGGTTCCCATCTGTGGCAGGAGACCTCTGCCCGGGCCACCAGGGTTCCATAGACAAGCAGTGCTGGGAGAAAGTTACTCTCCCAGGACCGTGGAAAAGCCACGAGTGGGGACAAAACGAGTACCAGTGCTCACCGGACTCCGCCCAAAAACCACGGGCCACAGAGACTGAGGGACAGGAAACTTCCGGTCTCCATCTGTGGCTGGGGACCTCAGCTTGGGCCACAGGGCTCCATAGCCAATTAGTGCCAGGAGAAAGCTACCCTCCCAGGAGCTTGGAAAGCTGGGAGTGGGGCCAAGACCAGCTCCACTGTTCAGCAGGAACTCCCCAAACCTGCGGGACACAGGAACTGAGGTAGGCGGGCATAGGAACCCTCTGGTTCCCATCTGTGGCAGGAGACCTCTGCCCGGGCCTCTAGGGTCCCACAGCCAAGCAGTGCCGAAAGAAAGTGACTCTCCCAGGCCCTCAGGACACAGAGACTGGGGAGGAAAAGTAAGGGATAGGAACCTTCTGGTTTCTATCTGTGGCAGGAGACCTGTGCCTGGGCAACCAGGGTTACATAGACAAGCAGAGCTAGGAGAAAGTCCCTTTCCCAGGAGGGTGGAAAAGCCATGAGTGGGGATAAGACAAGCACCACTGCTCACCGGGACCTGGAGACCTCAGCCTGAGCCACAGGGCTCCAGGAGAGAGCTGGTATCCCAGGAATGCTGACACACCTTCGAGCATAGGCACAACCACTACTTCCATTCAAACTCACTGGATAAAGAGGGACCCTTGCAGAGTCATCAGGACATAGGAACCAAGAGACAGCTGGGGACAAGATCCTTCTGGTTTCTGTCTGCACCCCAGATCTGACCCAGTGCCACAGCACTCCAAACCCAAACACCTCGCGGAGAGAGCTGGTCTTCAAGGAGTATTGATACTGAGGCCTGCAGGAGGGACAAGTCATAGCCAGACAGAGTAAGATCAACTAACATCTGAGTTAACAAGATGGCAAAAGGCAAGGGCAAGAACCTAAGGAACAGAAGCCAAGGCTACTTGGCAACATCAGAACCCAGCTCTCTCACCACAGCAAGCCCTGAATTCCCCAACACACCAGAAAAGCAAGACTCATATTTAAAATCATTTCTCATGATGATGATAGAAGACTTTAAGAAAGAAATTAACACCCTTAAAGAAACACAAGAGAACAGAGGTAAAGAACTAGAAGCCCTTAAAGAGGAAACACAGAAATCCATTAAAGAATTACAGGAAAACACAATCAAACAGACAAAGGAAATGAACAAAACTATCCAGGAGCTAAAAATAGAAAT
>CM052712.1:36122754-36203431 GCA_028551405.1 Uromys caudimaculatus | reverse complement strand
AGTACTACTCAGCTATTAAAAACAATGACTTAATGAAATTCACAGGCAAATGGATGGAACTTGAAAATATCCTGAGCGAGGTAACTCAGTCACAAAAGAAGGAACATGGTATGTACTCACTGATAAGTGGATATTAGCCCAAAAGTTCAGAATACCCAAGTTTCACTTCACAGTAACTGCTAGACTGAGAGTGAGGTCCCAGATGGAGGAGTTGGAGAAGGGACTGAAGGAGTTGAGGAAGTTTGCAGCCCCATGGAGGGAGCAACAGTGTCAACCAGCCTGACCCTCCCCAGCCCCTACCTCCCTCCCCCCTGTCCTCCTGGAGGCTGGACCACCAACTAAAGAATACACATCGAGGGACCCATGGCTCGGACCACATATGTGGCAGAGGAGGGCCTTGTTGGTCATCAAGGGGAGGAGAGGCCCCAGTAAAGGGGAATGTCAAGGTGGGAATATGGGAATGGGTGGGTGGGTGAGTGGGAGGTGGAATTCCCTCATAGAGGCAGGGAGGGGGAGGGGAAAGGGGGTTTCCAAAGAGGAGACCCAGAAAAGGGGAAACATTGGAAATGTAAATAAAGTATCAAAAATAAAAAAAATTTAAAAAAAAATGAACATCATCATTCTAACCTAAAAAATTAAATATAAGCACTGTAACGCCCCTCTACATGTAGGTGGTTAGTGGCAGAATAAGGTTTAAACCCAAGTACCTTGCATTTCAGAGTTTGCTTTTCTTCCTGGGATAAGCTGCCTCTGAAATGGAGCAGTGATATTGGCTAGCCTTGGTTAATGAGTAAGTCCTCCTCTCGACTACCAATATTGTTTTTATAATCTTTCTTATAAATTACTCCATGAGAAACTTGCTTCCCACAGTCAATGAATAACTGGGTGATTATTTGCATAATTTGTTAATTATTATGGCAAAGTTAAAATGCAAATAAAGCTTCATGATAAGATGAAGAGGCTCACTGATTGTGGGTTGATCATTAAAGATGCAGACACTAATTTCAGACCAGGCAGAGTGGGAAATAAATTCTTATCACAATCTGAGTTAACAATTGACTAGCTTGCACCTGTACTGGTGCATTTCTCTCAAGAAGGGTGAACATTCTGGAAGGATGTTTGGAACAGTCATATTATCTTCATTTTAGAGTCAACCATTCTCTTTTACTTTGTGGAAATTCCCTTCATGACTGCAGAAGGTTCTCTGTTTCTATGAACTCCTATTTCCCTGTAGAATATGACAACTTCCTGTTTCTAGTGGGTATTCACTTAGAAGAGATGATGATTAAGAGGAGGCTCAGTGTGATGATGGGAAATTTCTAAGCCAGACAGACTTGGGTTTAATCCTAGCTCTCCGTCTTAATTATAAAGAGATAGATAGGTTGTTTTACCTCTCTCAAGAGAAGATTTCCAGATTTTTATATCTACCAATAAAAAAAGGTAACAATATCTGTAGATTTTTTGTAGTAATCAAATGAGGTATAGTATGAAGAAGACATTCAGTGCAGTTACATAGTCAATACATTTATACTAAGTTTCGATGAATGACAACCAAGGCTGGATTATGAAAGACTCTAGAGGATTCTTTTCACATCTTGATCAGTGTTGTGCAATGACTAGCCTTTTCAATGACCATCACCCTACTAAAGGCCTTAACATAACTATCTAGGGCAAAGAAAATGTAATTTAAAAGGGAGCTATTATAGCTGGGTCCTCAGGTAGTATTATGTACAATTTTCTGAGGGTCCACCAAACTGATTTCCAGAGTGGTTGTTCCAGCTTGCAATCCCACCAGCAATGGAGGAGTGTTCCTCTTTCTCCACATCCTCGCCAGCATCTACTGTCACCTGAGTTTCTGATCTTAGCCATTCTGACTGGTGTGAGGTGGAATCTCAGAGTTGTTTTGATTTGCATTTCCCTGATGACTAAGGATGTTGAGCATTTCTTTAGGTGCTTCTCAGCCCTGCGAATTTCCTCAGTTGAGAATTCTCTGTTTAGCTCTGTTCCCTATTTTTTGATAGGGTTATTTGGTACTCTGGAGTCTAACTTCTTGAGTTCTTTGTATATATTGGATATTAGCCCTCTATCAGACACAGGATTGGTAAAGATCTTTTCCCAATCTGTTGGTTGCCATTTTGTCCTGTTGTCCTTTGCCTTACAGAAACCTTGCAATTTCATGAGGTCCCATTTGTCGATTCTTGATCTTAGAGCATAAGCCATTGGTGTTCTGTTCAGGAACTTTTCCTCTGTGCCCATGTATTTGAGACTTTCCCCCGCTTTCTCTTCTATTAGATTCAGTGTATCTGGTTTTGTGTGGAGGTCCTTGATCCACTTGGACTTGAGCTTTGTACAGGGAGACAGGAATGGATCAATTTGCATTCTTATACATGTCGACCGCTAATTGAACCGGCATCATTTGTTGAAAATGCTGTCTTTTTCCATTGGATGGCTCCAACATGTAATAAGGACACATGCTACACTATGTTCATAGCAGCCATATTTATAATAGCCAGAAGCTGGAAACAATCCAGGTGTCCTTCAACAGAGAAATGGATACAGAAAATGTGGTACATTTACACAATGGAATACTACTCAGCTATTAAAAACAATGACTTGATGAAAATCGCAGGCAAATGGATGGAACTTGAAAATATCATCCTGAGTGAGGTAACTCAGTCATAAAAGAATGAAGATGGTATGTACTCACTGATAAGTGAATATTAGCCCAAAAGTTTGGAATACCCAAGATTCAATTCACAGCAACCATTGGACTGAGTATGGGGTGCCAGATAGAGCAGTTGGAGAAGGAACTGAAGGAACTAAAGGAATTTGCAGCTCCATGGAGGGAGCAACAGTGTCAACTGGCCTGACCCCCGGTGCTCCCAGAGACTGGACCACCAACCTAAGAATACACATGGAGGGAAACATAGTGCTGGCCACATATGTGGCAGAGGAGGGTCTTGTTGGCCATCAGAGGGAGGAGAGGTCCTTGGGCCTGAGGGTGTTAGAGGCCCCAGTATAGGGGAATTCCAGGGAGGGAAGATGGGAGTGGGTGGGTAGGTATGTGGGAAAATACCCTCATAGAGGCAGGGGAGGGGAATGGGATAGGGGGTTTCCAAAGGGGAGATCTGGAAAGGGGAAAACATTTGAAATGTAAATAAAGTATATAAAAAGGAAAAAGAAAAAAAAGGGAGCTATTATTATGGAATTGGATTCTGAGTGCTTGGCTTGACCCCAGACCCTTAAAAAGTGTTGACCTTATTTGGTAATCTGCTTAACTTCAGTTTGTTTTCACCTGGTTGGATGATGCTTCCCCAGTCTTTCTTTGATCCCTCTTCATTTTTGACAGGGTAAACTGTAAGTTCTGATGTGGATTCTTGGTATGTTTTTCCAGGTTACATTTGCTTGTGAGAGGGAGGTAGAGCTCTAGATGAAAGCATGGACTCTGTATAGGAGACAGCCCTGATATTGAAAGGGTGCAAGTTTCAGGAAGCTAGTACCAGATCAGGAAAAGTGGGGATTTTCCGGGACATGTGCTTCACAGTAGGAGGAGCACAAAAAACAGTCTTGAAAGTGATTACAAAACTGAGTCAGAACTTTTGGGCTAATATCCACTTATCAGTGAGTACATACCATGTTCATTCTTTTGTGACTGAGTTACCTCACTCAGGATAATATTTTCAAGTTCTATCCATTTGCCTGCGAATTTCATGAAGTCATTGTTTTTAATAGCTGAGTAGTATTCCATTGTGTAAATGTACCACATTTTCTGTATCCATTCCTCTGCTGAGGGACAGCTGGGTTGTTTCCAACTTCTGGCTATTATAAATATGGCTGCTATGAACATAGTAGAACATGTGTCTTTATTACATGTTGGAGCATCTTCACAGTAACCGTTGGAGTGAGTGTGAGGTCCCAGATGGAGGAGTTGGAGAAGGGACTGAAGGATCTTAGGGAGTTTGCAGCCCCATGGAGGGAGCAACAGTGTCAACTGGCCTGACCCTCTGGTGTTCCCAGAGACTGGACCACCAACCAAAGAATACACATGGAGGGACCCATGGTTCGGACCACATGTGGCAGAGGAGGGCCTTGTTGGCCATCAGTGAGAGGAGAGGTCCTTGGGCCTGAGGGTGTTAGATGCCCCAGTATAGGGGAGTGTCAAGGTGGGAAGATGGGAGTGGGTGGGGGAAATACCCTCATAGAGGCAGGGGGAGGGGGTAGGGGATAGGGGGTTTCCAAAGTGGAGACCGGGAAAGGGGGAAACATTTGAAATGTAAATAAAGTATCAAAAATAAAAAAAACCAAAACAAAAACAATAAAAACAAAACTAAGTCAGTAGATCCCGGTGCTCGTGGGCTTTGCTGTTTACTCAGAGGATGTCTAGGAGAGGCATAATTAGACTGGCAACCATTAATCCAAATTAATGCTGATGTTCAGGTGCAACCAGATTCCATTGCTACTTGTAGTGGGATGGGTGGTAGGCCTTAAGCCACACTGATTTTTTTTTAAAAATACTTGGAATTGCAGTTGCTGTGACCTATGCAGGGCTGGTGAGGGAATGGAGGAAGGCCAGACACAGAGATACATGTACAGAAAAAATGGGCTCAGGTAGGCTGTATACATATGATGGAGTAGCATTTACTACAGAGCAACTCAGAACCCCAGCACGGGAGTGGCGGCAGGGTGATTAGCTAGGCTTCATAGGAGATCGCTGTAGCTGAACCATCTCAGGCTTTAAGCATCCAGGAGAAAGCTCCAGTTGTGGGTCCCTACAAGCAGGGCTCAGCTGTTTGTGACACTTGCATTTATACCTACTGTCAACATTCACACTCAGAGCTGAGGAAGGGTTTGCCATCCTGAACTTGATGAGTGGAGGAGGCTTTTGCCATTCCCCACGGATCTGAGGCATTGGACCTTGACATGGCTGTGCCCATGTCACTCAGAACCTGACCCACTACATACCCCTTCAAGGCTCCCCTAGCGTCCCCACTCTTGGCTTCACTTTCTCTGTATTGATATGCACTTCCATTAAAAGACAATGTCTCAGCACACCCTGACACTATTGCTGATGCCATGTTGTCCTTGCAGACAGGAACCTGGTATGGCTGTCCTCTAAGAAGCTCTGCCAGCACCTGACTAAGACAGATGCAGATACTCACAGCCCATCATTGGACTGATCCCGGGGACCCCACTGGAAGAGTTAGAAGGACTGAAGGAGCTGAAGGGAATTGCAACTCCACAGGAAGAACAACAATATCAACTAACCTCTGAACTCCCAGGGACTAAACCACCAACCAAAGAGTATACATGGGTGGGGCCATGACTCCTGATACATATGTACCAGAGGAATGCCTCATCTGATATCAATGGCATGCGGGCACTTAGTCCTGTGGAGGCTTGGTGCCCCAGAGAAGGGGGAGGCTAGAGGGGTGAAGCAGGAGTGGGTGGGTGGGAAAGCACCCTCTTAGAGGCAAAGGGGAGAAGGGATGGGCTGGGGAATTTCGGAGAGGATACCTGGAAGGGGGACAATATTTGAAATGTAAATAAATAAAATAATAATAATTAAAAAGGTAATGTCTTTTTTTAAAATTTATTGATTGATTGATTTTTGATATTTTATTTACATTTCCAATGTTTCCCCTTTTCTAGGTCTCCTCTTTGGAAACCCCCTATCCCCTCCCCCTCCCTGCCTCTAGAGGGGCATTACAGTGCTTATATTTAATTTTTTAGGTTAGAATGATGATGTTCATTTTTATTAGTACAAGATTAGTGAGAACATATTGCTAGAAACCAAGCAACTTGTGTACACACTCAAAGAAAGCATTCTGTGAAAGTTAGTTTTCTAACCTTAATCTTCAAGAATCTGTTGGCTTTGGAGACTTAATCTTAGAAGTTCAAATTCAAGTAAACAACATAATGCCTGACTGTTAGAAAGATCCTTTGCCCATGTACAGCACAAACGACAACTCTTCACATACTAGCTATGCACTAACTATTTAACAGATTACTCAGCCAACCCTAAAAAACTATATGCAGTGGTTTGATTAGATGAAAAAAAAGATTAAGTTTACTGAGATTTAAAACTTAATATTTAAGACAAAAGTACAAGGCAAAACTTCTGAAATAAACTGAAAAAGATAAATGAAAATAACAACATTAAGAATTAAGAAGCCAGCCAGGGCTACACAGAGAAACCCTGTCTCGAAAGAAAATAAAAGGGAAAAAAAAAAAGAATTAAGAAGCCACAAAATTGCAGGAGATATTACCTAACTCCCATGAACTACATTGTTGGCTATTTAAGCTGGTGTCAGTACAGGCTAATGAAGTGGAAACTTAAGGGTTTGTTGGAAAGTCAGTTGTGTTGGATGGTGTTTTACTGGGACAAACACATGGAGTGCTTTCCTGAAGTGGACCCAGGTTAACAGTGGCAGTTTGATCCACTCGTAAACATTTTATGGATATATCAGCAGTCTAGTTCGGTAGAGTAGGGATAGCAAACACAAATCAGCAGCAGTGGAGCTACCTAGCAGAGACAGCCAGGTACTAGTCAGCAGGAGGGACCAGTAGGAACATGAACTTCTCAGTGTCTCTCAGTGAAGTGAAGATCAATGAAGATGTGAGACAAACAAGTGCTGTATAGCTAGCTCTATAAGCAAGCCAAGTTCAGCCTCAATCATTGTCTGTCGAGTTTTATTTATATCTCTCTAAACATCCTGTGTTCTCCATGAGCCTTGTTGTAGCATGTGTCTTGCCTTAGTACATGTGTTTGTCTTAGCTGACATCACTTTGTCAATTGGCCCAAGTCCATGGAAGCAGCAAGAAACTATCAACATTCCATCAGAAGTTTTTTGGTGTGTTTTTCTCTATGGAGTATCGATAAATGTAGTTCAACTATGCAATGAAATGTGAACCAATACATGTGTGTTGTTAGCAAAGAATCCTTCATCATGTGTCCTTTTACTTGTCTGTTTTAGCAAAACATCCTTTCATCTGTATCTGCTTCAGGGAAATGTTCCTTTAAGAGCCTATCTTAGCCTTTTACCTCTGTCCACTTCAGGAAAGCATTCTTTTATGTGTTTGTCCCAGTAAAACACCATCCAACACAACTGACTTTCCAAAGAACTCTTACATTTCCACTTCAGGCTAATCTGATTTTAGACCATTACGGTTTGAGTCCTCTACAAGCACTTAGGGTGAGTGTTTGGTACCTAGACACTGGTACTCATTTGTCAGGTTCTGGAATCTTCTGAGGGTAAGATCAAGCTGAAGAAGAAAGATCACTTTGAGTTGTGAATTTTTTGTCCTGGCCCCCCAAGTCTGTCTCTGTCTCTCTGTGTCTCTGTCTCTGTATTTCTCTGTGTCTCTCTCACTGTCTCTGTCTCTGTCTCTCTCTCTTTCTCTCTCTCTCTCTCTCTCCCCTCCTTCCTGCCTACTTTGAGGTAAATGTATATCCACAGCTACAAACTCCTGTTCAAGTGCAAAGATCAAAGCAAGCATTCAATGAGCCCTTTGAAACTAAGAGGCAAAATACTAAGAACAAAATAAATCCTCCTTGTAAGTTATTTATGTTAGGCATCCTCTCACAGAAATGAGCAAAGTAACCAATGCAAAATATTTATCAATTCCTCCTCTGCATTTCCTGAGAGAAGGATTTTGTGCAGCCGCCTAACATGACCCTTGCCCCTGTCGGCAGTCATTATTCACTGGACTGGGAAGACATAATATGCAAAGATCCAAAGCATGAATTAGTACTGTATTTATTTAAGAAGGGAAGAAAAAAGACTTCTAGGATAACGCTGTTTTAAAGATGAAAGAAAGTTCAAAATAATATAAGGAGTGAAAATTTCAGGCTACACAAGGCTTTGAAGAACATATGGTATTGGCCCCATGGCATTGGCCTCTCCCCAGAACTAGGTAGATGACAGTTCCATATTTTCTCCTTGGAATGGTGAAATGTTGCAGAGCAAATATAAAATTCCATTCATGAATTCAATCAGTTCCATACATGCGGAATAATCAGGTTCCATGACCAGGGAAAGGAGATAAGTTCAGTCCCACAGCCCTTCAATTACCCAGTCAGATTATTTCATGCCATAGTGTCTCCTGTTAACAGACAAAAATACTTTATCTTGAAGTTTCTGCAAAAACACAGTAATATCAGGTAAGTTTCCAGAGGTCTAATACCAGTTACAGCACAAGAATACCAGGTTCTGCCATGACTACAGTCATTAAGGTTGTATCTGAATGTACTAAACTAAATGGAATGCTATAAGAAAGACTTGGAGATGTTCACTGAAAAAAAAAAAAACTGACAACAATGAAAGTTCTCATCTACTTCATAATTACATACCTCTTGAACACAGACTTCAGTGGGCTGTTCTTGCCCTGAGACAAACTCACATGGGAGAGACCAGAATGAGATACATGAAAACTCAATGTTCAGTGTCAACAGCCCCAAGAGAGATATCTGATTCCCATTTTTGGCAATCTAAAGGGAGCTAACTCACCCTCAAGTCAAAGTCAGAGAGAGGAAGAGAAACAACTAGCCAATAGTAGGTCTCAAAATGATTTGACACATCACTGAGATAAACTGCTCAAAGCCCCCACCCCATCGCATGGTATTTCCATGTTCTTTGCCATACAGTGGTAGTGCCATTCCAATGGAAGAAACTACAGCATCTTCGCTCCTTGGTTGTGAACTCAGCTGCTTGATTTTCTTCAATTGACAAAACTGAATATAAATGAAACTGTGGTTGCTTCCACTCACTTTCTGTACCTCTGCAATTGTCTTACCATCGGCATGCTTGAGCTTGCCTGGTAACCCCAGCAGGACCATGAGAGTCACAATTAACAAAGGCACTCCACCCAAATCCAGCCTAGACCAATCAACCACAAGCTGAGCCCAAATCATAGTAAATATAAACTAAATAAATAATAATAAATGGTTATTGTTTAGGGATTCACTAGCTATACACAGTAGCAAACTAATACACTGCCTATAAATTCAATAAGACTCATCAATAATAAACATTAAATCTGTGACTAGAAAATGAAAAGGAACAGAGGTGGGGGGAAAGGTGACGAACAGACTTCTAGATTTTTCTCTGGGAGTGAAAATCCTAATTTTTATAAATAAATTTTAAGAACTTGGGTTCTTAATTATGATATAAATGTTCTGAGAGTTTACTCCCTCGTGGGCTAAAAGGGGAAGAGTATATCTTTGTTTTTGAAGGATGAATATAATAAGCATTGGGGAAAGGAAAATAGCTCAGTGTCACAGAAGTCTGGCTTCTGCCTATCTTTATTCCCAAGGCCTGGTTCATTTAGCCCCTGGTGACCCTCACTTGGGCCCAGATTTCTTTTTCAAATAAAGGCATTAAACTCACTGCAGTATTTTGCAGACATTCTCTGAAGCACTTCATTTACATTATATTATCGCTCCACAGACCTCCACAGGATTTTATCATTGTCAACAGATAAAGATACTAAGAAGCAGAAACTCGGATTACCTTTCCCAAGACTACTGCCATTGAAGAAGAGAAATGACTCAAACCCAGGCTTTCAGGGTCAGCATATCATCAAAGCTTTATCATTTCACCTCACAACATGGCAGAATCTATTCAAATCTGGATAGGATCAGCACTTCTCCTTTCCTCCTTCCCCTCCTCCTCCTCTTCCCCGTCCTCCCCTTCTTCTTCCTCTCCTTCTTCCTCTTCTTCTGAAACAACAATTTCTCAGAAGTCAGAGGTGATAGATTGACTTGAGAGTAGGCACTCAACTTCTAAGCAGAATCTAGAAACATATTTTAATTAATTAATTAATTAATTAATTTTTTGATTGATTGATTGGGTCTCCCTATGTACTCCTAGCTGGCCTGAAACTTTCTATAAAGAACAGACTGACCTTGAACTCATAGAGATCCTACCTCCCAGGTGCTAGGATTTAAAGCATGTGACACCATGCCCAGCTTCAGTAACAATTTCATGAAAGGAGGAGAATCTGTAGAAGTCTCATCCTCCAATCTGAAAGGATCTGAGAGGCACGAAACTTCCAGCACCAAGTTCTCAGCACAAAAACGATTAATTTGTCCCAGAGGGACAAAAGGCAGGAAATATGAAACACAAGGTAGGAGATAGAGAGCAAGAGAGAAGGGGAAAGGTCCAACCAAGAGGAAGAAAGGATATTTTCCCTGGAGGGACAATGGACTGCCTCTGGATAGAGAGGAGACAGTGCTCCTATGCAAATGGAAGTTTATAAAGGGAAAAGGGGAACCCTGCGTTAGGATAAGTTGGTTTGTTTTGATTGCATAGGTTAATTAGGTGAGCCAAAGCAGGGCTTTTTATTGCTGGACTTCAATACTTTGATAGCTGAACTTGATGGTCATCTTCAGGAAGAGGAAGTAGCCAAATATGGGAATAGACCTGGGTAGCTAGCTTTAGGAACTATCTAATGGTTTAACAAGATAGATGGAATATTGATGAAGGGTAAGTCAAATCTGTGACAAACTCAGCTACCACCCAGGCCTAGACCCAGGGCTTTGGCCTACCTCAACACCTACTGCATCTGTCAACTGCTGGAGAGCGGGAAGGGGCTGGCCCTGTAGAACCAAAGCTGCAGGATGTCTCTCCATGACACAAGGCAACAGGCAGGATATCCAAGAGGAGTCTCAGTGAGGATCCAGGATTGATGCTGTAGCAGAAGCTTGGAACCAAAACAATGACTTATTGTAATGAACATTTGCAAGAAAACCTTTGGGCAAATGGTGTACTGTGTGACACTCCACGACTCACCGCAGCTTCTGGGATGAGATGGGTGGTGTTGTCATTGTTGTTGTTTCTTTATTTTACTTTTTATTCTGTCTTATTAGGAGGGGAAGTCTCAAGGGCAGAGGGTAGAGGGACGGGAAGATGATGGGATTGGGGGGCATGATGTGAAATTCACAAAGAATCAATAAAAAGTTAAAAGAAAAACCCTGTCAGAGCTATGTTTGCCATGCTCGGCTCAGGCCTGCTAGAGACTCTTCACAGCCAGTGTCCCCACTGCAGGAAGCCAGGCAAGAATGAATGCTTAGCAATCCTGTCTTGGGCTCCCACTGTCTATATTGGAGTACTTCCTGCTCAGGCATGGATAGCAGCTCAATCCATGTGTCTGGAGAGGTCACACTCAGGAAGATTCAAGCAATGAACTAAACTTTCACCTCGCTTCCCTCCTTTTATATTTCTTTATCTTATGTCTTCCCTTCACCCTCTGTCTTCTTTTTTCTTCTCTCATCTCTGGCAATGCTGCTTGCTTCTTTTCTCTCTGTCTTCCTTAGTACTGAGCTCACTGGTGCAATAACTAATTAGTACTGTAATAAATCTGTTGCTATAAATTAGTTTTTCTTGGAAACAGATCAAAATCATTATCTGCTAATATCATTTAATTCTATTTTGAAGTATTAGCCCCACTTAGAATTAAGATTCACCTTAAAGAAATCACAGCAATTCAAAACATGTTATTTTTTTCCTTTTGGTGACATCTTTAATTGATTAAAAATCTTTAATTAAAAATATAGAAAATAGTGAATATTCTAAGAGCTCCAAAGCTGTTAAGAGCTCATGCAGTGGTTAGCATATCCAACTTGATAAAAGCTTTGAACCGATTTTCAAGAAACTTCTTCAAGATTCATTAATCTTTTCCCTAGTTGCTACTGATCACAGGTGGACTTAATAACCATTTGGTTTCAGAATAAACAAAACTTCAGAGAAAGTAAGCACACAACTCATTTTGCCCCGGAAGTTGCTGATCTGGGCTGTTTCAGGGCAAGTTCACAGCCTATGGAACCAAACACCGGGTATCTCCTCAGTAACAAATCACCCAGACCATGCCAAATTGTAACAAATTAAGGGGGTAAAGGATATTAGTGCTGGGGTGGTCCCTGCTAAGAACACAGAGAACAGAAACCTGACAAATGCCAAACAATCCACAACCTCCCTGTTCAGAAGAAAAATACAGCATTTGGAAAGATTAGGAATGTTTGCTTTAGGGCATCATTGTATCCCTTTACTTGCCCACAGCCTGCACCTGCAAATCCCTCTAAAGCTTGCCTATTCAGGGATTAGAGCTGTCACAAAAGAAAATCCCTATTTTGAATCTGAGAATAAGATACTACAAAAACTTTTCCAAATTTTTTTGTCAAATCTCTGAAATGGGATTATTTAAATACACATCATAGAGGCAACGACAAAAGCCAGAGCTCTGATCTCTAGGTAAGTTCACTTTTGTTCAGATCACCTCTCTGTGTCACACTCCATCTTTTCCTCATCTCCTGTCTGCACTGAACAGAGTCCTAGGCACAGCTTCCTCCGGTCCCCACAAGCCCTTCCCGAGCACTACTGACTTTCATCAATCCCCGGATTCAGTCTATTCTCTAGGCAGTAGTTTACTCCAGGCACCCGCACCCCTGCTGAAACACAGCCCTCAGCTCCACCAGCAAGTTTCAGTCCCACAAAGCTAATCCGAACCTAATCATTTGTACTTCATGCAGCTGTTGAGAGACAACTGTCCATGGGTCTCTTGCATTTCTCCATTCCTAATAAGCAGGGCACTGTCTTCCCTGGACTGAGGACGACAATTCAAGGATGGCTGTATAGCAAATAACATCAGGAGAAAGTAAAAGTCAGGTTTATTTATCGCCCTATATAGCACAAGTAATGTCTTTATCCAGGACAAAGGTCAAGCAGGCTTACTAACCTTTATAAAGCATTAGAACCCCCAGAGTTCACCATTCTCCTCCTGTAATGCAAGCCCTAATGCATGCATCCATTCTCTGTCTCTCCTGGCATTGCCTTGTGGTAAATACAATGTAGGGACTGTTGCAAACTCTCAGCAAGCTCATACCTCATGTATTGATGGGGGCTTTGTCTGCCTCATGTTCCAGGCTTCTCATGCTCACCTGAACTTAAAAGCCTGGAAGAAAATAAGTGTTCAGCAAACATATGCATAAAAGTAAATAAGAAACATGATAAGGTTTATGTAACTCTTAATTCGATTTTACTGACTAGTAAATAGAAGTTTATAGAGTTTGGGTAACTTGGCAAAAATTAGACAGCTACTAAGAAGGTATAAAGTTGGTGACTAGCTCTAAGTACGCTGACTCTCCCATGTAAACTTTTAACCACTGCTCTACTAAGAGGTGGGTAAAGACGACTTGATAATTTTCTTTTGTCTGTATATCTTAAATTTGGTAGAAAAGAGGTATGTATATGCACGTATGCATATACATAAACTTTTATAATGAGAAAATAATTTTAAATGTGTCCAATATTATACTTTGATGTTTCTATACTCCTCCCCTAATTACTTCATGGTCCTCCCTGAAATTACTCTGAGAGGCAATAAACAGAGTACACACACACACACACACACACACACACACACACACACACACTTCACCATACTTCTTACTGACTCAAAATGATATTGGCACCCCTAAACTCCTAATATGATTCACCAAGCATGAACTAATTATAAATAATATTATTTTTCCCCAAACCAAGTTGTACCCTATGGACAAAGATTTTGCAAATAGATAAGTGAACAACTCTAAGGTCAACTACATGAAGGCCTAGTGGCTACGTCCCTAGAAGCTAGTATTTTAAGCATGAATCACACTTTTCCCCTAGAACTACATTTTTAAGCCAATGCTTTAAATTAAAATAGCTCACAATTCAAATTTCCTTTATTGTAATTCTTGGAAAAGTGGTTTTCCAATGACTGGGACTCTGAAACTCACCTAGCAAGATCCCTACCCCAAGTCTGCCCCCTCCCCACTCACCATTCCACCCCACCCACTCCATCCTGCCCCAGCCCTCTACCCAGCAGGCTAAGAAACACCAAAAAGACTCTGGGCTGCTCACAGCAGTGTTTGGATGCCTGTCATTTAGCATTAACATAATCAATGCTTGATCATTAAGAGAACACAGCACTGTTTACAGTTTCCAAGCATTTGGGGCGTTCTACTCTGTTCGTTATCCCCAATTAGAATTTTGAATTAAGGTTTCCATTAAGTAAACACTGGTCCCTTTTCCCACGTTTACTATGGAACACAAGCCAACAAACCTCTTTAATTCTCTCCCAAGCTGTGTTTGAGTTACATCGGTGTTTGAGAATCAGCTTCAAAAACATAATTATTCCCCTTCTGTGTATTTGAGCTACTTGGAAGAGGAAAGTACAATTCAATCAAAACTCTGTCTCCTGAAAAATGGCACCATGATTTTTTGATTCATTTCTCTTATCATCTGGAAGATAATAAAGATACTCATGCAGTACATTCGCCTTACACAGAGTCTTATGAAATGACCATAAGAATCTCATTTAGAATGTGGAAAATCTGGGTTTGTATCTCAGTTCTACATGAAACTGAAGAGCTTTGGGAGAAACTTTTTAATTTCTCTGAGTTGAGAAGTTCTATAATTAAAAAATGGATTCCTAAAAGGATGTAACAAAATTACCATCAATATCAAATGAGATAATACATATAAGAAAATGTTGATAATGTTTATTTAGAATCAATAGTCTATGGTCAAATCTTAATGAAGGTAGTCCTCAAAGAAATACCTAATTCAAAATTTGACTATCCAGAAATGTTTCAAGAGAATCTAATGTCTCATTGGAATGCTTAATATATCAACAAAGACTGTAACTGTGGACAGTTTCTATTTAATCATGTAAGAATAACTGTAATAGAAAGATTGCACTTGAAGTAGCTACTCCTGGGGATGGAAGGGCATGTATTTGTATTTGATGCTTGAGCTGTCTAATTTGCTGAAATACATCCTTTTATTTTTCTGTGTCATTTCACAATGGTTTCATCCTGGGCAAAGGGTAGGGTGGGAGCTGCAAAAAGAAAGACAAATTGGAAAGGTCTCATTTCTTTTCAATTACTACCGCCAGACTCCAAGGACATCATCTACAATGGGTAGTACATGGAGATGCTCCCTCCAGAAAACACTTTAATTATGGGCTGCTGGCGAGTGTCCAGGAGGGAGCTGGGTCTGCAGGCTAGAAGGCTGAATACCCAGGGGAACACAAAGTAATTACTGTCATCAAGAGCAATCGCAACAATACCGGAGTTGGGCTTGCTTGTTCACAAACAGGCAATTCTTTTTGTGCAGACATTTGTGCTGACCCCTCATACAAAAGCCTCCGTGGGGGGGGAGGGGCAGGGGATAACCTTTTCCTTCTTAATCATCACCATTTAGCAGGGTAAATGTCACCTGCTGTCTGACTTTCCATTAACCATATAAGAGCCTGTAAAAGAGTCCCTATATTTGGTGATAGACATTTGAAACAACAGTGATTTCTTGTACTTCTTTCCAGTTTTGCTTTGAAAATCAACCATCTCATTTTCCTGATTTCCCCAAAGGGAATGCTGGAGGTACAACCACAACATCAAAGTTTCTTAAGGCAGAATTGTTGGAAGCAAATTGGGTAACTGTGCTAACAATGAAACTCAATTTAACTGTCATCGGGAAATTATAAAATAGCTTATCAGGGATTGAGTGTGAAAGAAAGACCCCCAGGATTGTCATTTAAGAATCGGTAGGTTAAACTGTGGAGGGAAGATTTCTGTTAGCTCATTAGTACTTGAAGTCAAAAGCATTTAAGGATCTAAGTCCTGCCAAGGGAACGTGCCTGCCTGTATTTCTCCTGCAGGAGAATGATTAGCTGGAATTAACAAGACTATCACTAGGGATTTCTTCCTGGATAAATTCAAACAAGAGTTATCCTGACATAGAAATCTTAAGACGCAGTTAACCTGGTTTTGCAACCCAGAGTGCATGCCACAAGAGTGTGTACCATTGGCATTTTCTCTCTGCAGAGTAGAATGTCACGAGGAAATTATTGAGATAAAAACACATCTACACTGCACCTGTCATGAAGTCATGTCGTGATGAGAAAAATTACCCAGCAATGCCTACTTTTATGAATGTCTCCATTTTATTCTCCTAACTGTCACTCAATCATTTGTAGCTCTGAGAACAAATCCCCTTAGGCAGGGTTAATGGTTGGAGGAGGGGGAGTTATCAGTCACTTATTAGTTTCAGCAAGCATTTCCCTAGTGAATCAGTTTGTCTAATGTGACAGAGTCGTTCAGTATAGAATAACCTCCAAACCCTCTCTCGGGTGGTTGTTCCGTTACTGTGGGAGCAATCTATGTGATGCCTTTTAGACAACACTCCAGTTTAATGGTATTAATGAAACGGGGTCCTCTATGAACAAACTTGCGGAGAGTAGATGCTCTCAGATATATTAAATAAGTCTTACATGATCAGTTCTGCAGAGTCCCATATTTATCATAACAATTAACAAGAGATACGTTGTATGTTACCATCAGGAAACCTAGAATTTAATTCAAGCTTCTGTACAAACTGTAGAAGCCTAGGCCAGTCACCAGAACATACAATCTTCATCTCCAACACAGGTAATTGAGAGATTATCCACCAAATTAAGTTAAGTGCCAGTCTAAACAGTGTATCTTAAAAGGCACCGGAAACACCAGGTAAGGGAAATCTGTGCAGGTGGATACATCAAACTACCCTGATGGAAGTTCACTGAACAAGAATGCTAATAATTAAACAAAAACATGAAATGGAATACTTTTGTCAATATTTTCCCCAAAATAAACCAGACTACAGGGTAGATTCATAGACTACAACATTAGCATCTCTGAGAGCTGAGTATATCTATCAGTATTCTTGGCTGCAAATTACGGAAGATGACTATAAATCTTCAAAAGGACTAACTGTATCTGAGTTTTATCAAGGGAATATATGATCAAAAGATGCTCAAATAAAACAGACATGAATGGTGGCAGGAAAAAAAAGAGACAGGCTCCTCAAGCCAAGAACATAAATGTCAGCAGTCTATTTTTAACAAAAGTTATCATTTCCCAAGTATGGGTACTAAAATTCTCTTTTGACACCTGTGGCCTTTGTAGTATTCACTTCTAGGAGTCATGGATGCAAGCAACAGATTGGCTCCAACAAGGTTGTCTATGCACAGCTTTGCTACCAGGTAGTGGAAAGGTGGACAGGTTTCTCTCTGGTTTCTTACAAAGGAATTCTGAGTGAGTACAGTGCTTCTTAAAGGAAAAAAATGGGTAGATCCTGGGCTGGGACAAATGGCCTCTCTACTGTGGCAAGCTGTTGGCCAGCGCACCAGAGAGTCTGGTTCTCTCACTCTACTTATATTTGGAGACCAAGTAGAAAGATGTGCTAGTATGCTCAAATAACAGATGAGGAGACCTCAGACAAATTCGGCAGCAGTTTTTCAAGTGTCATTGCTTAGTCTGAAGTGAGGCTGAAGGCTGCACCACTTACCCAGCTTATAAATTGATGTAAACAAAAATTCTGTAAACCAGTATAATGGGGGGGGGCTAGCTAAGGAGCTATTGGCAAGTGATAGCTTCTAGGAGACGGAGGGTCTGTTTTCTTTGAAAGTGCAGCCCCTAATAAATTGACGACATTCCAATGAAAAACCACAAACAAGAATATATTGGCAGCATAAATTGGACTTATTGGGTAGAAATAAAAAGTCACAAAGCTTTGAGCTATTAAAGGAGTTGTAGCCAGAAGGGCTGGAAGTAGTGGGTAAATATGAGCAAAATATATTGCATTAAATTACCAAAGAACTAATAAGTATTAGTCACTAATAAGTCATTGTTACCTTTTGACTTCAACTGCGTGTCATTCTTCCTAGTATCTCCATACTTTTATTTCCTATTCAATTTCTTGCTGTTCTTTACACACACACTTTCTTAGTAGTTTATATTTATTATTGTTTTTATTAAATTTTGCTGTTTTATATTCATATAAATATTATACAAAATATGTGTTTCTTACATAAACCTAAACAAGTATTTTTTTGAGGCCATTGATGTTGAGAGACATTAATGAGCAGTGTTTGGTGGGTTTTTTTTTCTTTTATTGAAAATAGATAATTTTCTCACATATTATATCTTGATTCTAATTTCCCCTCCCTCTACTCCTCACTGTTCCTCCCTACCTCCCTTCACATCCACATCTACTCTCTTTCGGTCTCTCATTAGATAAAATAAAATATAATAAGAAAAAAACATAAATTAACACATTGGAATTGGATAAAACAAACGGAACAACAACAAAAAAAAAAACCCACAAGAGAAACCACCCACTCATTCATGCAAAGAATGGACCAAAATATTCTTCTCTTCTTGCCCACCACACCTGAATCTATTCATACTTATTTTAAGCCCTAAAAAAGATAAGAGAAAAACTTTTATTGGATTGTCAAAAAACCATTAGAACATTGATTCTAGTTTTAATATAAATAGAGAAAATGAATCATTCTGAGGTGAGTGCATATTTTATTTAAAACACTCCCTCAGAATGTAGCAATGAAGCCCATGAAGAAAAACAAGATTCTGATATGGTAGCAATGCCACCTAGCCATGTTTCTTTTTATGAGAATGAGTGAATTCATGGGAAGAGTTGGGGCTTTGAAGTTGGTCAAACAGTCCTTGGCTTCAGCTCAGCCATTGAGTGGTTATTAGCAGTTGCTTTGGCTTCCTGGACCTTACCTTTGCCATCTGTAAGATGGTGGTAGAGTGCCCATCTTAGAAAGGAGAGATCACTTAGCATGAGCCAAGCCTAAATCAATGTGTCAGTTTTTTCCAAAGGTTACAAGTTGAAATAGATGTATTTCTGTATTTGTACCTACAAAATACATTAGGTTTTTCCAAGCTCTTTAATTGCACATTCTTATCATGATACTCTAGTATAGTAGATAATGTAAATAAAAATAAATCTCCTTAATACACAGGAACAACAGAGAGGCAGAAGGATTAAAATGGACTTTCCTCAGGTCACAGCCTATTGGTGACTCAACTAGATTTCCGTTCTCTTGGTGTCTCAGCCTTAGTGTCATACAGACCTCTGTATGGCATTGCACTTGAAGATACTGGTCTGACTGGATGGACCTCCCTGCCACCAGTACTCAGGTTGCACGTACTTTTGCCCTTTCTTTTATTCACTCACAATAATGGGTTTTTATCTTTGTGCATATATTTCCTCCTCTTAATTATATATTTATATGCAAATGTTTAATACAAGTACTGGTGTAACTTCATATTTTTCTACAAAATATTGCTGATCTTGCAATTCCCTCCAAAAAATTATGTGTGTGTGTGTGTGTGTGTCTGTGTGTCTGTGTGTCTGTGTGTGAGTGTGTGTGTGTGTGTGAGTGAATGTTCATGTATATGTGGTTACATGGGCATTTAAGTTTGCTCACTTATGAGTGTATATATGACTGTAGAAGTCAGAAGACAACATCAGTGTCATTTCTCAGGTTCAAGTCATTTTTTTCTGAAGACAGTGATGGCCTTATAAGCACAAAGAGCTAAGTTTGACCCCCAGAACCTACATTTTAAAATGGTATGTGATTGTAATCCCACAGCTGAGGAGCTCCATGGGGTCCTTCGCCAAGCCTGTCTCCCAAAAAGTGACATTTGATGTTCTCCTCTGACCTCCATATGCACACACATGAACGAGCACACATACATCCATGAACACAAAACACTCAGCTGGTTCAAGCCGGATCTGACATGAAAACCTCTTTGCTATAGTCTAGTCTCCATTGTACCAGAAACTATGCCCAGGAAGGGAAGCAACTAAACAGCCCCAGTCAGCTGCAAAATCTACAGATGCAGCAGCGGTATTGATAAGGTTGTGCATGCAAGGATACCTATGTAACAGTAATAAATCAAAGTAAAAGAGACTATCGGCACGAGAGCGGAGTGCACGAGAGGGGTTGTGGGGAAGGTACCTGAGATGTATTGGAGAGAGGAAAGTGATATGGTTTTATTTAAATTAAAACATATTTAAAATAAATAAATTAACTAAATGGTACCAATTTTTCATGCCTATTTTAAATATGTGAAACTGAGTCATAGAGAGGTTACATTATTGGCTGAGAGTGAATTTATCACTTTAAGTAAGTGGTAGGATAAAAGTCTGGATTCCACATCAGTCAAGGCTTTTTAAAAAGCATTCTCTTAACTGCATGTATTCAATGATTCCATTAACAAATGATTGCTGAAACCTTCGAGGTGCTGTGGTGAGCTGGTTTCCAGAGGTACAGAAACAACCAAGAAAGACACACTCTTTGTCATCTACGACATTCCCTTGGAAGGGCCAAAGGAAAATATAAGCAAGAACTAATGAGCAAGATGATCCAAATGAAGGTACGTGCTATTAACAAAAAAAAAAAAAAAAAAGGGAGACGAGGCATGGAGAAGCAAAGATAGGAGCAATCCTACACACATGACAGTGGGCTCATAGAAGATGGGACATTGGAAGAACAAGGTCTCCAAACAAGAAGTGGCCTGTCATGAGAGACTGGAGGCAAGACTTTCTGGAAAACCTTTCCATATGACCTGTTAGAAGGTCAGAAGAACAAAAGGAAAGGCAGGGCACCTAGATCATAATGTAGGAAGCTGTGCTAAAGTTGGAAGCTGAAACATCATGACAACTTGGAAATGTAAAAGTCATGAACACAAAACATCTGGCAGATGAATAAAAACACTGCCAGCAATTTGATAATAAAAACTATTGATCAACCACCTTGTAAGGGGAAAGATTAGCATGAAGATCAATACAGCATAGTTATTGCTTTTCTCATATTTGATGTGAGAACAATTTCATTTTCAACATGCTAAATTAATCTGTTTTGGTCTATAACATATGTGGAGGCTAAGGAAACTGTATATATTCTGGCCATTATTACTACCTTATATAATATAAATGATAATGGGTCAGTAACTGTAAGGATTTTATTTTTTAATTGAGAATAAATTTTTCCTATACAATATTTTCCCTTCCCCCACTCCTCCTAGATCCTCCACACCCATTAAAATCCATACTCCTTTCTCTCATTAGAATACAGTCATCTAAAATAATAATAAAATTAAATTAATTAAACAAGTAAAAATAGACCAAAACATACAAACAGAAAAAAAAGAGCCAAAGAAAAAGCACAAGAAACACATACAGATGCTAAGACACATACATTCACACACACTGAAAACCCAGTATTATATTTACAAAACCAGAAACCATAACATATAAGCAGAAGATTGTAAGGATTTTTTTTAAATGCCCAAAGTATTCTGAGACAAAAGACTTCAAAGATACCACTGAGTTCATTTCATGTTGACAATCTACTGCTAAGCATAAGCTTGCCCTTATCTGTAGTTTGCATACCCAGTGAGATTCTGTTGGAAAAAAACTAATTTTTCCTTTGCAAGCAGTTATCAATTGGAGATAGCTTCTTGGTCAGGGATGAAGCATGTGTGCACTTTCATCTCAGGCCTGCAACTGCATCTGGCTTGTACCTGTTCAGGCCATGTGCATGCTGCCACAGTTTCTTTTAATTTATAGGTGCATCAGTACTGTTGTGTCTAGAAAATCTTATTTTCTTGGTATCTTCCATCCCCTCTGGCTCTTACAATTGTTCAGTCTCCTCTTCTTCAGAGTTCCCTGAGCCTGGATGGGAAGAATTTGATGGAGACATCCCATTTAGGACTCAATATTCTAAGGTCTCTCATTCTCTGCATGTTGTCCAATTGAGGGTTTCTGGATTTGTTCCCATCTATTGCAGGATAAATCTCTGATGATAGCTGAGCAAGACATAGATGTATAGGGATAGAATAATGTCACTAAGAGTCATTTTATTGCTGTGTTTTGCCCCTAGGTCCATGGCCTATCTAGTCTCGGATTCTTGGCCACATCAGCAGTTTTGGGAATGAGTACTGTCTTACAGAGTGGGCTTTAAATTTATTCAGATAGTAGTTGGTTACTCCTATTACTTTTATGCCACTATTATACAGCATATCTCACAGGCCAGTCACGAATGTAGATCACAAGGATTGTAGCTGGGTTGTTATTTACCTTTCTCCTCCAGTAATGTGCAAATTATCTTTCCATACCATGAAGACACTAGACAGTAGGAGTGAAGGTTTAAGTGCCACCAGCTCAACTTCTCCATGTACACTGAGTTATGTTGCTATAGTCTGATGAACCATTAATTTGTCAAATTCTTTTGGTAAAGGGACACAAAAGAATGGAATGGCTTTACATTTTAATTTTTAATTCCTAATCACATAATAGAAGATTTTTTTTAACCTGTAAAAATCATAGGAAGACCAACAGTATCAACTAACCCCAATCTCTGGGAGCTCCCACAGACTAAGCCACCAACCAAAAAGCACACATGGGCTAGTCTGTGGGTCCCAGTTCATATGTAGCAGAGGACTGCCTTGTCTAACCTCAGTGGGAAAGATATGCCTAATCCTGTAGAGACTTGATACCCCAGGAAAGGAGGATGCAGGGGGGGTGAGGTGGAGTGGGTAGGTGGGTGAGGGGCATGGGTGGGTGGGTGGGGGAGCACTCTCTCAGAGGCAAAGGGGAGAGGGATAAGGTATAGAACTCCTGTGGGGAATCAGGAAGGGAGACAGCATTTGGAATGTAAATAAATAAAACAATTTTTAAAATCTACCCTTTTAAATATGCAATATTTAGAATTCGATTTTAGAGTCTTTACAAATTACACAAACAGTCCTACAAGACATAGCATCACACTCAAAAGCAACCCTGAATCTACATGACAATTAGACTCTAGACCCCAGGTCTAATAGCCACTAATTCATTTCTGTCTGTTCAGATCTGCTTCTTCAGGAAACTTTCTTGCAATGAAATTATACAGTTTATGGGGTTAACACAGCATGAGGCTTTCAATACTCCCCTACAGCACAGCAGATGTCAACGTACCATGTAGCTTCCTGATTGACTGCTATGTCATCATTTGCTTATCCACTCATCAGCTGATAGATCTCTACCTTGTTTTTAACTTTTAAATATAACACATGGTGCTGTTGTCAACTTTATCCATAAATTTTCACGGGAATGTTTCTGTCGCTCTTGTATACATGCCAGGGGTGGAACTGCTGGGTCAGATGCTAACTCTGTGCTTTCACCTTCTGGAGGCTTGTCTAAATTCTTTTCAAATTGACTGCACAATTACAAGGTTCTATAGACACACAGGAAGACCTCATTTCAGCAGAATGAATTTTAATAATCATTTTTTAGTGTAGTTTTCTTTGGAAGTTGTGATGTAATGTCTTATTCTTATTTTAACTTGTATTTACCTAAGGGGGAAAAAAGAGTCCTGAAAGAAATGTTGTCACAGTGTTTAAACAGGGGCTTAGGTGAATGTGATAAAATTAGAAATATAGAGACACCATTAGAACTTGCAACAGACTTAATGTGGGGTATCCAAGGAAGAGAAAGTCGTTTACTATGCCCACATCCATTCCAGTACAATGCCTTCATAGACTTGTAGGGAGGCTATGTGAGGCTTATCTATGAAGAGCTGTAGCACGCGCCATTATTAGAGTTCAGCAGTGTTTAGTTCTGTCCTCAACCTCTGACATTATTGTCATGTTGAAATCAATGATTAAATTTTCTTTTTCAAATCCAATCATCATCTCATTGTTAGGGATGGTGCGACTAAGACATGGTAATGTAAATCACTAGCCAGACCAAAGAAAATGGCCACCATACATCTCACCCTGGACTAACATACTAATTCAGCCCATCTTTTCCTCTCCTCTCCTCTCCTCTCCTCTCCTCTCCTCTCCTCTCCTCTCCTCTCCTCTCCTCTCCTCTCCTCTCCTCTCCTCTCCTCTCTTCTGCCTATGGCTAACAATAGCTGGTGCCCTGGTCAAAATAAGGCAACTTAGCATGGAAAAACAAGGAAATAAAAGTACTTCACTGTGCTACTGAGACAACACCCTTACTTGCAATTGTTCCTGACAACCAGAGCCTTATGGAAAGAGATATTTGGATTGCGTTGTTTCCAGTAAGTTTGTGATCACCTGACTTGAGTGAGGAAATTAGACCTCCCTTCTCTTTATGGTAACCACAAATGTTTTTAGAAGAATAAGCAATTTTTCCTATAAACGTTACTCAGTGTGGAATTCTATTTGCTTGTCTACTGTAGGAACAAGGCTAAACTTGTACTCTTGATTTACCCATGAACTATCCAATAATTTAGGAAAGACTTGGGGCAGAAAGACCATGGCAGTGACCTCGAGGCATCAGACTTACAGAGACAGTGAAAAGGGAATCTATTCCTAGCACAAAACATTTCAAGGTTCAAAGTCTTGCTGATTAGAGCATTTATTTTTGGAAGCAATCTTTTACAAGTTGCTCAATAATCTAAAGTTGTTTTAACACACTGCATGCATTTGAAGAGAGAGGAACACTTCCCAGTTTTAATATGTGTATGAGGCCTTTGGAGAGTAATGGTAACTGGGATGAGTGTTGTAGATAAAGAGTGTGGAAGAGCAGGTGACCCAGTCACCTCTAGCTGCCTCTCTACAGAATACAGGGTGGCTCTGAGCCTATGACATTATGAAGTCACCTACACATACATGTTCATATATCAGCTGGAGGGGGACAAAGAAATCTGTCTACAGAGGATTGGACTTAGTCTCTCAATAGGAGCTCAACTGAACATATGCAAAAGAGGCTGAGAAAATCTAAGGCAGAGAGTTAAAGCTCTTTCTGCTAGCAGTGGAGGGTGAATTCTCAAACAAGATACAGACTTTTGTGATGTGAAAGAAAATCAATCCATTTTACTGAACTATACAAAGTACTTCCCATCCAAAGGTATCACACACATCTTTTGATGCCCCAAACAGCTGTACATGGAATTAAAGTTCTAGTTGACTGGTTTTAAAGTAGAAAAAAATACACAGGATAGTTGAGGGGGACCCAGTGTAATAACAAGGCTTTTTTTTCTTTACAAGCGAAAGAACCATAGAAATGAAGAAACTAGGGTTTGTATTGTTTCATTTGCCCCAAAACATGCAGGTGATGTGTGGAAAGCCAGATATTTTATATAAATCTGAAATCCCTCTGCTGTGACTTCATGTCTAGCCTCTGATGGAACCTGGGATTTCTTGTATCATCTTCCATTACTGTATTTAATCTATGATTTTAAATTCTGTAACCAAATGTGTACAATTTTTCTAACAGATACCTCTGTGGAATTTTTCCTAATAATAATAATACAGTAGAGATTTTTATTCTAAATAAATATCAAGCAAAGAGTAGAGGATCCAGATTAAATGGAGAAGACTGAAAACTAAAATTTACATCTGTAAAGGTAACTCTCTGCATAGAAGCAACCCCTCAAGTACAGGGCATTTTGTTTTGCATCTGAGAATTTCCACCCCTCTCCACTAAAACAAACCTGGGCTATTCTTTTGCTAAGAGATCCAAGCTGATTATTAATACAATGCATGGCAACATCTGTGGTTTGCACACTGTTGAACTGAAAAGGCTCTAATGTATTGGAGCAGAGGCCAAGCAACCAGTATCCATGGCAACTTCGTGTTTAGTTTCAACCGGCAGTCATGGAGAGTATTTAATCAGATTCTCGTATTTGTCTAAATGGCACCCAATAAATATTTCCCATAGCCAACATTTTGTCTTGGCTTGGAAACAAAGGAAAATGTAACCTGGGAGGAGGAGGGGGATGGGGAAGAATTCTCCTAAAAGAACTAATTCCAGGAAAGCTAAAATTAATGTCTCACTTATCAAGTGACAAAGAACTCAAGCAATTGTATTAGGTGTGAATGTAAGAATGAAGATGAGGGCAGAAGATGGAACAGAAACCAAAATCTCCCATTCTGATTTTATCATTAATAGGTGACCTCAGAAAAGTCATGAAGTCAGCTTATGTTTACAATCTAATAATCTACAGTTGTTCACTGAGTGTACATTTGGTTATAATACTGGGCACATTATTAATATTGTTTCTAATCCTCAGTAAGAGATGAAAAAAAGTAGGAAACATTGTAAGACAGCTGTTATCATACCTCTATTTCACACCTAAAGAAACCTCATTGAAGAAAATATGAACAAGTTATCCACCATTACCAATATCCTCTATGAAGAAATAGAATTCAGGTTCACCTGATTTAAAAGTCCTGACGCCTCATATTCTGAAGAAACCAAATAAAATTACTTGAAAGGGAAAAATCTGTTTCTTGTTTGAGTCACTGTTTCCATGATTATATTTTCTGGTAAATAACTTTTTTCCTATTTTTTTATTAATTGGTTGAGAATTTTATATAATGCATTCTGATTCCCCAAACTATCCCCTAGCTCTTCCCAGATCCAGCCCCACCTCCTAACCACCCTGCAACTTCATGTCATTTTTATCTTAATAACCCATGGATTTCAGTTTGTGCTGCACATTTATTCCTAGGGGTTGGCCCACTCACTGGAGCATGGTCAGATTTTACCATCAATTCTGAGAATGTGTATCAGTGCAATTGCTTAGTTAAAATTAAATAGCTCTATTTGTCCCTAGAAAATAATTAAATGTATGAATATGCTACATTTGCATGTAATTTGCATTCATTTAATCTAGGACAATAAAGGGTGAAGAGTAGAATAGGAGATCTAGATGCTGGAAAACTTGCAAACATGACCATCCAAAAATCCTTGGGTAGGGTCTGGGGTAGAAAAGCTGCATTTTCTAGAAGAGCTGCATTTTCCCATAGAAGCATCTAAAACCAAACACCCCTCAACTTTTGGGACCTTTTTACTCCTTAATTAAACTACTAATATGATTTTTAGGGTCCATTAAGTTGCCTTTCTTCTTTGGTATAACACCAAGCATAACTATACACACACACACACACACACACACACACACACACACAAAACTGTGCCTTATGAAAAAAAACCAGTCATCTCTAAGATACAATTAACATATAAGAAGCTGTATTTAAAATATACCAAAGGAGAACAAATAAAAAGTCACCATTGTCTTTCAAACATAGACAAACCAAGCTTAATATATAATGTCCGTTTTGAAACTTTTTTTTTAATAAACTCCTCTCCTCCCTGTCATGTGTGGTTCTTGTGATTTTATCTGGAGAAGCTTCCTGGATCTCACCTTCAGTAGGGTACGTCTTCTGCTTTCCCAACCTGACACACACCTGTTAAGACTGCAAAGCACTGTGCCAACCTTGCATCTGGGCTAGGATTAATGCTACAAAGGAAGTTGAATGATAATAGATGGAAGCTTTGTTTTCTTAGTTGCTCAGATATTCCAGGGCTTGATGGCTCTATTGTATAACACAGATAGTCATAAGATTTAGGGAGCACAGGAGCTAAGTTTCAAGCCAAGGCAACCATAGATCTCCCCATGCCATTTACTCTTTCTTAATTTTCATGGGCTTGTATCCCTAAAGATGATACCTGGAAGTCATTAGTGTATATATATTTTCCAGTTACAATTATCTATGGTAGAAGGAAAATTCCTATAGTAGGTGTTCCTACATAAGGAGAAACAGAAACAGAAAACACTAGAGTCCAACCTTCTAGCATTTTAACATGGCCGAGGTCACAAGTACAGTTTAATATACCATTCATGAGATGGAGACATGTATCCCAGTACCCAGGTTGGGAAATAATTCACAGTGAGGAAGTAATATACACAAAATCCTCCATCCAATCTCATTTTGAACTTTTCAATCTCTTCTCACAATGGTATCTACAATCCTGACCTATAGAAACATGGATTCTTTGCCAACTTTCTACTTTACAAATGAATTTATTATTATATATTGTTTTGTGTTTGTGGGAGGCATCTGATCCTTGTTACAGATCAATACTTCGAGCCAATTGCTGAGTAATTTTCCACTGTGAAAATAAAACTCCAGTTCACGTTCCCCTTCCATTATTGATGGACAACGGGGCAGTCCCCAAAGAAAGATTACTGTGAGTAGTACGGCTGTGTATATTCTTGTGTCTGTCTTTGGTGAATATGTGTGTGTTTATTTCTGTTGGATACTTACCCAACTGTTGTTCTTGGATTATGTGCAGATCCAGCTGGGAGAGACATTGCCAAGCAGTTTCCCAAGGTTCTTGTTATGAAAGTCATAGATAAAATCCTGTGGTCTGGATAGCAAAGGAGCAATTGTAGACCTGTATCTCTGGTATGAAACAGTTCGTTGTCAACAAGTAAAATCAATTTCTATTTCTACATCTGATATCTAGTTATTTTATCTAAGGCATTTAAAACCAACAAGACAGAATAATTGTTCAATAAGTTAAAATTTTTTAATAGGATGGATTTTGTGGGTGGACTGAGGGCAGATGGAGGTGCGATCAGGAGAGATCAGGTTAGAGGAGGTTGAGGGAGAGAATCCTGGAAGAGATGACTGGAATTGAGGGGGCATTTCTGGGGTGAGGTAGAAACATGGTACAAATAACTCTATGAAATCTACAAAAGTGACATTAGACTCCTAGAAATAGGGGACATCGAGCCTGAACCAGCCATCTTCTCTAACCAGGCAAGGTTTCAAATGGACAAATTAGGATACCAACCCAGCCACAAAACCTCAAGCCTATGGTATGTCATGCCTGCAGGATGTGCTGGTACAGGAGCCTATATAATTATCATCAGAGAGAGGCCAGAGAGATTTCATCTAGCAACTGATGGGAGCAGATGCAGAGCTCCACAGCCAAACATTAGGTGGAGCTCAGGGAATCCCAGGGAAGAAGGCAGAGGAAGGAATGAAGGAGCCAGAGAGACCAAGGACACCACAAAAAACAGGGCTCACATTCAGAATCAACTCACAAGGACTCGAGTGCACTTACAGAGATCAGGGATCCTACAAGTCTAGCCTAGGTTCTCTGCATATATGCTATAGTTGTGTAGCTCAGTGTTCTTGTGGGATTCCTAACAGTGGGAGTGGGAGCTATCTCTATCTCTATCTCTATCTCTATCTCTATCTCTATCTCTATCTCTATCTCTATCTCTATCTCTATCTCTGCCTTTGTGACCCCTTTCCTCCTATTCATTGTCTCAGCCAGTCTTGATGTGGGAATATGTTCCTGGTCTTATTGTAGCTTATTATGCTGTATTTAGTTGATGCTCCTAGAAGACTAGAAGGCCTGCTCTTTTATGGGGGGAGAGGAAGTGGGGTAGATCCTGGGGAACAGGGAAGTAGGAAGAAGAAAGACTGGGGAAGGGGAGGGAGAAGAAACTACAGTCAGGATATAATATATGAGAAAAGACTAAAAAAAAATAAATCTTAAACATGCGATTGAGGGTTTCTCTAAATTTTTATTACAGAACAATCATCCTTTACTTTAAAGAAGTCTTCTCCAAACTCTTTCTACATGAGACCTATCAAAGCCAAGACACTGTGGAGAAATCTACCTTGTAATAAAAAGACTCTGAAGAATTCAGTTTGAAAATACTTCAATGGCCTATCTTCTGTTTCAGATGAGGACATTCAAACCTGAGATGGAGACAAATTCTTTTTGTGAAGTCACATAGTCAAGGCAAAGGATGAGAACCTGAGTCTCTCTAACTTCTAGTTAAGCCAACTTGTTTCTGTTGAAGCAGATCCAACACTGAGATAATCAAATTCCCTTCCAACTCAGAGCAGTTTTAAGATTTCAGAACTCTGGTGTCCTTTCATGACTCCCATTGATGATTTCTTTCTCAAGTTGCCTGAGGGATGGAAGGATGTAAAGATGACTATAAGGAATATGAGCCAACTCCATGTGTGAAGAAGAGAACACAAAAGCCTCAGCATTTAGATGATAATTCAAACAAAATATAGTTATTGAATACTTTAAATGAACAGAATGTATTGGTCCCTAATATTTGCTGGAAGCGAAGAGCTATATTAACATGTAATAGTAGTACATGAATCTTCTTCCTACCAGCATCAGAGCAGGATTGAACTCGTGAATCCAATCTAAATCTTTTTTCCCTCCAAACCATTAGAGAAATGTAGTTTGAATGTTGTCCAAGAAATTGAGTTCAGGTCTGATTTCTGAAGACATATAGTTCTTGCACGTCAAATATCTCCTTTAAATTTTTGTAAGCACTCCAATAAAGCTGAATGTTAAATTTCCCTAAAGAACATATGGACTTTCAAAAGTCAAAAATGAGGTAGTTGCAAAATGTGTTTTTAATTTTAATACTAAAAAATATAAATAAAAAGTATGGTTGTTTATCATTTTCTTACCACTGACATAGGACTACTGATTTTTTTTATTTTTCATAGGATATAATTACTTTTTGTATTAGTACTTGAATAGCTGAAGGAGATGGCAGCTCTGTTAAGACAGTCACTCTTTCCCAACTCCATGACATCAACAGTTCCAGGTAAATCATCTAAATTAAAGACCATTTCTAGGAACTGAAGAGATAAATGTGAATTAAATAACAAGGTGGTAACTCCAAACTTCTTTTATAATCATTTTTACATTTGCTTTAGTATAAAATATGAAGTTAGAGAAGGAGGCAAAGACAAAAAACAGAGAAGAAAGAAAGGAATCTAGAGTTATTCCATCAGTCTGTGCATTCTTGAGTGGAAAAGTTGATTCCGTCTGTCTATGCATTTAGTGGAAAAGTAGAATCTGGTATTGGTTTCACCACTTTTTTCAAATAGTATTGGCCATTTTTACAAAGAAAAGAAGTTGTGAGGAAATTTGCCCAACATTAAGTGGACCCATCTCTCAGTCAGCTAGAATTTTTAAGTATAATTTTTTTTTATGATTTTAAAACAATTCTTCTCATCTCTGACCTAGCCTTGATGCGTGTATAATCAATACCCTCAACATTACTTAGTCAAATTAAACATTAGATTAGAATTAGGTCCCTAGTTAGCTAACACAGGGCTGTGCACATGTATCAGAAAACTCCAGGCGACTAAGTGAGCCCATGTTAGTAATGAAGGAGAGAGGAAATCCTTCCACCTGCCAGTAATGGCAAGTCTAAGATCAGTAACAGTTCATCATGAGAGATCTCTGTAATGCTTCTGTGGTGCAGTCCCTGCTCTACCTACCCACATCATAGCCTAGCTATATATGCATCTAATAGTTCCCACCTTAATCTAAGCAGTATTCAGCCATGCAAAAGCTGTGGTGATACCAACATTCTATTGACCTGACTCTCTAGAGTTATCTAGAGGATCCTGGTCATATGTTCCCAGCCCTGCCAGTCCTAGGCTGAACATGTCAACTTCTTTAAGTCATCATCCCTGAGTGTTTATTGTTCCCTTCTAATACTAACAAAACAATTCCATGGGGCATGTGATATCCCAAGAATTTCATTCAACTTTAAATACGATTACAAATTATTCCCAGCCATTCACAGAGAAGCTAAGGCAAATTAAGAATATGACATAGCACAAACAGAGATGTAACTGGGAAAAGTCAAAGACAGTAGATAGGATAGAAAATATTTGGAAAAACAAAACTTCACTCAGCTTTTTATAATATTCTTGACATCAGTTATTCATAACAGCTATGATTTTACACTATTCAGAAAAGTTACTTCAATAAAATTATGCTGCATACAAAATGTACTTGAAGAAACACAAAATACCATAAAGCTCACGAGTAGATGATTAAAATAAACTTCTGATAAGTGGATATACCCATACGCTAGTCATTCAAAGAATTAAATTTATCCAGATATTTTTGGAAAAATTGTTATTAAATTAGTTGAACCTTTATCTCAACTAGGTCTTTTTCAGGCAAAGTATAAAAATGACCTTGAGTGAGCACACAGTCCTGTTGTATTTACTTCATAGTTCCCTTGTCTCTTAGAAATTATGTGTTCATTTGTTGATTTGAGAACATTATCTGTCTCATCTCACCAGAAAGTAAATTCTCTACAAATAGCAATGTTTAAACCCATCTTTGTGTCCCTACCACATGAAACAATTCCAAACCTGTAACAGGTTCTTAGCAAAGACTGATCCCTAACAGCATAACTGGAAGTAGCTTTCCTTTTAGTATTGTCTGGAAGATTACCAGTACGTTTAAGACACTTAGAAGAGCACTTGGCATATAATAAAGTATAAAGATCATAGTAAATGCTATTATCATTTAGTTTGAGAAAGTGCTCATAGCCTTTCTTTATAATTCTAGTAATAAATGTTTCTTCCAAAGACTTTTGCTTAAGCTACCTAGAGACTTAATCTGGATGTTGGAGGACCAGAATTGGTTCCCTACCATCAGCATTTCTGTGTGATGCTGAGGCTGGTCTTTGCCACATTAAAGTTTAATACAATGCAATAATATACATTTCATCTGCTATGGATTAATAATTTACATGTGATATTTACTGTGAACCAGAATTCAAATCCTTAGTGCATCTTCAAAAGTATTGACATCTGGCCCCCAACTCCTTGGAAACAGTGTGTCATGAGAAGCCAGACACAAAAAGTCTGTAGTCCAAGGAGTTTCCCCTTCCATCAACAGAAATGACCTTAGAAAACCAGCAATTAATAAGGGTTTGAAATTTAAGGAACAGATGGAACTGGCCCTCTAGATGACTTCACAAGCATATAATTAAACTTACTGTTTGTCCACATGGTGTTGCTAACCTAGACTATTAGCACTGGAAGAGAACTCCATAGTGACCAGGCCACACCTACCCAAAGTGGTACAGCCAGCAAGAGAACAAACAGATTGAGGTTACACTGATAAATTTTGCAAGAATTTGTGGAAATTTCTACAGTCATACAATTTCTAGCTTTGTTAGCTGCCTCTTTGGATAGAACTACCTGATGTTTTAAAGAAGGAATTTAGAAAAGATTTTGGAGGTTTTGTTTTAACATCTATTCTTTGAAATTGCACAGAACAAGGGTCCTGGTAGATATCTCAGTAGATATAGTGCTTTCTGACAGCATGGAGACCTGAGTTCAGATCCCTAGAGTCCATATAAAAAGCAGGCATGGTGATGCACATCCGCAATCCTAACACTGGGAGATGGAGACAGAGAATCCCAGGGACTCACTGGCAAGCCAGTCTAGGTCATTAGTAAGCTTCATGTTCAATAAGAAATTCTATCTCAAAAAATAAAGTGAAGAGTGATAGAGGTCACCTGATGTTGACCTCTAGCCTCTACACTTGCACATATCTACAGATAGCTTATATCATATGAAAATTAAATTTATTAAAATTCAAACTGGATAAGAACTTAATGAACACCTTTATATAATATACATATATCATATATTATATAACATGAATATTTATTTACTTATAATTAAGAATTATATAAAATCCATTAGTGTAACTGTTCTCTACAAATGTATTTTATGGAACAGATGTGTTGTGATTTGGGTCAGATATATTAATTCCCTATACCTAAGACATATCCTTTATCTTTCCAACATTTGCTCATGTATGTACTCCTGAATGATTTCCTTCTCATCATGTTCAAACATCTTCATAACCTCTCCCAGAAAGCTTATGTTACCAGCTGCTTCATAAATCCAAGTACTGTGCCTCACTTTTCTAAGCAGAACAACTCCAAGAGCTGAGGACACATTTCAGTTTTATGGAGTCTTAGAAGGAAAGTTGAGCCCTAAGAGAAATGCTTATTCTGAGCCAAATGAGAGAATGCATACCATCTAAAAGTTGACCCTTGAAAGGTAAGAGATAATTTCTTGAAAAAGCACCAAGGTAACCCAGGAATCCATAGGCAGAATGACTAGGTATACCCACTTAAGTTTACCATGGAGACCAGCATGACTTTCTGATTCCTGTACAATGGTCCTGTCTGCCACAGAAGTTAGTTAAGATATGATGATCTTGCCAATGAAAAACTGAGCCACAGAAAGTTTGTGTGCTGAATAACAGAAGTGGCCCTAGAATTAGCATCTTGGCAGAATATGGGGCTATAACCATATAATGTTTCTCATTGGGAGAGCTGTCCTCACTCCCAAAGTACAGGCCAAGAGCAACAATGACATGCCTCCTAGATCCAGAGATGAAATTTAACAGAAGATGAAGGTGGAACAGAAACTGACACATTACAGTCATGTTGGTGTCAGCACAAATAAATAGCTTTAGAATTAAGGATGGTTGTAAAATATGTATTCATGTAAAGTAACACAATGACTAAAACAAATAGGAAATTATATTTATATGGTAGATAAAAATGTTTTTGTTCACTAATTAAAGTTTGTACTCTTAAAATTGTGGTATAAGAAGTGGTTTCTTTTCATATGCTAAGTAACAAGAAATCACATTAGTAGTACTCATAAAGCAGTCATATTTTTCACTCATTCTTCTGGGGATTGGAAACCCTAAATCAATAACCTACAGGTTTGGGTCCTTGAGAAACTTCTTATCCTACAAGTGTGATATTATCTCACTGCGCTCTTACTTGGCCTCAGACGTATGCACGTGCATCCCAGTGTGCATGCTCTCCATGTGTCTCTTCCCCTTTTAAAAACAGTGCCGTATTAAATCAGGACCTCTCACTTATAATCTCAATAAACTGTCCTACCTACTTATAGTCTCTTTCCTCAAGCGTTGTCACCCTAGGGATTAAGGCTTTAGTAGATGAACATTGCAGAACACAGTTTAGTCTATAGCAGTTTCTACAAGTGAAAAATCTAATCTATACAAAATTCAAATAATGGGCAGGTTCTGGCCCATTCTCTTGAGCTCTGGGTGGTGATTAGACAGGGTGTGGGATACAAACAGGTGCCATGGCTTGAAAGATTTAGAATAACATGGAAAGAATGGACTTAGCCTGTCCTAGCAGATCACAGGAGAGTGGAAGCACCAGAGTTATGTGGCAGAGAAAGGAAAAGCATTTGAACAGAGGGGTGAAGAACTGGAGGTTTGTCTTATCTTTCTTCTTCACTGTGAGAGATTGAACCATGTATCTTCCTCAACACTAAAAACAGACATTTCTACTGGATTTCTTAGATTTTCAAATTACAGTTATTTGAAAAGAAATTAGCTACCAGAAAAATTACCAAGAAATAATTATAAAGATTGAAGTTATTATAGCAGCCTAGTTTGCTCCACTCACTGAGAAGCAACAGGCAACTTGTTCCTTCTTTCTAAATTGTAGTTAATCTGCTTAATGTAAGGCTCCATTCTCTAGGGCAACAAGAAAATCAACTATAGTCACAGCTCCCATTATATTTCCTTTTCCTTTCAGGGGTCCAACAAATGTTCAAGGAATTTGAATAATCCCTAAGAAATGGGGATGGAGCCTCTGTTTTTCACTCCATGCTGCTTGTGGTTCAGATACTCAAGACCCACTCTCCTGTTATCTGCTAGGACAGGCTAAGTCCATTCTTTCCATGTTATTCCAAATCTTTCAAGTCATGGCATCCTGTTTGTATCCCACATCCTCTCTGATCACCACCCAGAGCTCATGAGAATGGGTCAGACCCTGCCTCTTAAGCAAACAAAAAAACAAAAAAACAAAAACAAAACAAAACTGCTATATCTTCAAATCCCAAAAAGAAGGAATCCAATCTCCTTCTCTTGGACATGAAAATCGTTCAACTTCATCCATGTATCATTCCTCAAACAACTAACTTCTTTACTCCCCAAGGCCTTCAGTATACAAGGCTGGTAAAGGGATAGGTGAGGAGAACTTTATGGAGTCGTATGGTTCCCTGGGTTAAACCACAGCAGACATAGGAGCTATGTTCTCAAAAGAAAGCATTCATTCTCCCCCCTCCCTCTCTCAAACACACACACACACACACACACACACACACACCCTGTAAGTCATGATAAGTATCAGCATCTAATAGAAATTCTATCAAATAGAGAAAATAGCACCATAGCAGTTAAGAGAAGGCAAAGACTGTGTCCTCCAGATTCACTGTCCTATCCTTGGATCATTCTGAAGACTGTTCCTACAGATATTTGTTGAGTTTTGCCTGCATGCATAAAGTCATTCCAAACCATGTGTCCTAAGCTATAAAGAAGTGCACAGCATAGTTAATGTGGTAGTTCTTGCAAGGATCCAAGAAGTATAAAAAGTGTTGCTCAAGAAGCATTCCTTGACAGGTGACAACAGTTTGTCCTTGGTGTCTTTATTTCTACATGTATAGAATCCAGAGTGACTATAGGTCAAGAGCAGAGGCTGATGTGGAAATCAGCACTTATCAACAATGCCCCTTTGAATAGGTAGCACTCTATGCTTTAATTTCTCCTTTGTTAAATGGTCTTAAATACATAATGAAAATCATTTGGCTCTAAGCGCTGTTAGGAAGATTAACACAAACAGTAGAAGTAGAGTGTAACATGGCTCCTGGCACAGTCAGTAGTGAATATATTTTCTATTAATATTTTTGGGTTGTTATTTTGATAATATCACCACTGAAGCTTTGATGTGAGAAAGTTCATTGGGCTGGATTGACCAGAAAGATTTTCTGAAGTTGTGAAGTTTGAGTTGATCTTCTTCAGATTTGGGCTATCTCGCACCTGAAATGGACACAAAGGCTTTGTTACTGAAAGCAAAATCCTGACTATACTTCTACGTTCAGCTGTATCTTGATGACAAATACCATAAATAAAGTAGTGTAAGAAAAGAACATTAGTTTTCCAAAATTCTAGGGGCTAGAAGCCTAAAGTTGAGTAGTGGTGAATCCAGTTGTTGATGAAATCTCCCTTTTTAGGAGCACCTTGATTCTAGACTTCATAAGTACCAGAAATTAAGAAATAGTATTAAGTAATCCAGTCATCAATACTTTGTTATATACTGTGTGAACAGGCTAAATAAAATGCTTTTAAAATAATGTTTACATTTTTCAAATAACTATGGTTGGTACTTGTATTGGCTGGTTTTGTGTCAACTTGACACAGTTGGAGTTATCACAGAGAAAGGAATTTCAGTTGAGAAAATGGCTCCATGAGATCCTGCTGTAAGGCATTTTCTCAATTAGTGATCAAGGGTAGAGGGCCCCTTGTGGGTGGTACCATCTGTGGGCTGGTAGTCTTAGGCTCTATAAGAAAGACAGCTGAGCAAGCCAGGAGAAACAAGCCAGTAAGTTACATCCCTCCATGGCCTCTGTCTCAGCTCCTGCTCCTTGCCCTGCTTGAGTTCCAGGCCTGACTTCCTTTTGTGATGTACAGCAGCATGGAAGTGTAAGCTCAGTAAACCCTTTCCTCCCCAACTTGCATCTTGGTCATGATGTTTGTGCAGGAATAGAAACCCTGACTAAGACAGTACTGTAAAAATGATAGTGAAAAAAGTAGATAATGTGTAAACATAGATATTCAATGCAAATTACAAAGAAAGAAAACTCTAAACATAAAACATAAATGCAAAATTTTAAAAGACTAATAGCAATAAAGAATGCTGAGTTTCCCACTGGACCAGAAACTCCCACTGAAGAAAATCAGCAATCTTGAACATGAGTCAACAGAAACTTCCAAAGCAGAAATGCAAAGAGAGCAGAATATAGTGGGGAGGGGACAAAATAAGTGAACAAAGATGAGCCAGACAGACCATGGAGAGATGGATTACCAGAAGGAAAAGAGCATGTGGACCAAGAAACCCGTAAAGTAATAATACTTAAAGGCTTCTGAAATTAATAGCAGACAACAAACCACAAATTCTGAAAGCCTATAGAACACCAAGCAGGATTGATTTCAAAGCTTACATTGAGGCATCTAATACTAAGATATCGGGACTATAAAGACAAAAAAAAAAAGTCTTAGAAGACAGAGTAGCTGAAATAACATAAAGCTTGTATCCACCAGAAGAAAAAACATAAGATTTTTTTTGTTAGAAACCGTGAAATCAGTCACTTATTATATGATCAGTAAAAAACAATATCTTTACTTCCCCAACCCTTAGTTGAGTCAACTCGTAATTGTGGCAAGGCAAGTCTAACTACGGTTAGGAATATCCAGCGTAAGCACGAGTGAAACAAACAGCAGCAAAGTCACTGTGTTCAAGAGAATGAAGCTGGCAAAGCCACTGTAAGGTACCTCAGTGACAACTGAAGCAGTTCAGTGACATTTTGATGTCATTTAGCTGATTTAAAAGAAGCATAAAATACTGTAAGGCTGGAGATAAATGAGAGTACTCTAAACTGCTCAAATGAATCTGAGGAAGTAGAAATTGGAGAATAAACAAAGAACAAATACAAACAATAAAATACACAAATGTGGATTATTAAAATTTTCATAAATAAGACTAACCATCTTAAATGTGAAAGATATAAACATACAAAAAACTAGGTGTTTTATAGTGGACCAAAACCCAATATCTACCTATACACTTTGTATACAGAGAGAGAGAGAGAGAGAACAAGAAACCATTTTAATTAGGGTCAAAAGAAGAGATAGAGAAAGTCATATGATACTAACACAAAGCAAAAGAGAGATGGGGCAGTTGCGTTGACCTCGGGAAAGCCAGGTACAATAACAAGCAAGCTCATCAGTGGTAAAAAGAGACATTGCACAATAATAAAGCATCAGTTCTCCCTGAAGCTGCTGTAATCATAGCAGCAAGGAGTCAAAACACACAAAAATGGAAAAGAGAAATATACAAATCTATTCTGGTAGAGATTTTTTTAAAAAACATCTCATAGTAATTGACGAATCAATAGTCACAAGCCAGTAAGGGATTTTTAGACTGAATAACACTATCAATTAGTTTGACCTAATTTCTGTTTCTGTAGAGAGAATACTTCATCCTAAAGTTACAAAATATGTTACACCGCAGCATAAAATTTTCCAAATTAAGAAATATATAAATCTTGTAAAGTATATTTCCAGACCAAAATTAAAATAAATTAGGAACATATAACAGAAAGATAGCTGGAAATTCCTCCCACATATTTTGAAATTTAGTGAGATGGTTATAAAAGAATGAAAGGTGGAAGAGTAAATTACAATGAGATAAAATATTTTCAAATGAATAAAATTAAGAACATATCATATCCAAATCCATTAGAAGAAATTACTGCAACATCATTAGGAAGGAATTTTAGAGCACTGAGTAAACACATTAGAAAAGAGCACAGATCCAAATATCTGTCCCAAAGTTTTTAATCTTAAAAATCAGGAGTAGGGACAATGATTTAAGCCTAAGAGAAAGAGCAGAAAAGAAAGAGCAAAACATTAGAACACAAATCACTGAAATCAAAAATAGGAAACAATAAAGTCAGTAAGACCAAAGACTGTTTTCAAGATGTTCAAATAAAATTGATAAGGAAAGTAAATAAGATAAAGAGAAAAAATATGACTGATATCAGAAATCAAAGACTGTAAGTGTGAAGCCGATAGGCATCTAAAGGACAGTAAAGGAAGTCTATGAACAACATTGTGCCTGCAAAACTGACGTCTTAGAGGAAAACTTCCAACTCTTTGGAAGACAATACTACCAGAACTGCACAAAGAAAGGTAAGTTATTCAAACTGGTGATAAATTTCCATATGAAAAACACATGGTCCAAACAATTTTTCTTGGGAAGTCAAGCTAATATTTGAAGAAGAAATTATCAATTATCCAACAGTTTCCTAAATAAATAGAAATAACCAGTCAAATTCAGGCATGGATAAGTGGGATTCAAGAGGTCTACTCCATCACTGAGGAGGTACTGGCAATTGATAACTGCTGGGCAGAGGAGAGTCTGTTTCATTAAGGGATGTGGTACCTGGTAGGTTGTGCATACTCCAATGGATGACACTGCCTGTGCATATATGGGAAGCACTAGTTGAACTTAGTGGACTGTGATTAATATAAATGAAGAAGAGATGAACATAAAGAAGATATGAAGTTGAGTGCAAACAGTGTAAAGTGAGAGGTTCTCTAGGAAGAGTTGGGACGGGTGAATATTATATAGATATAGGTAGAGGTATGGATATGGATATGGATGTAGATATAGATTCAGATTTAGATTTAGATATAGATATATGGCATGTATATATAGATATGTATATATGTATAACATGCAAATATATAAGTATATATAGATATATAATATGTATTGTCTTACTATGGGTTTCATTGTGAAGGAACAACATGATCAACTCTTATAAAGGAAAACATCTAATTGGAGCTGGCTAACATTTTCAGAGGTTCAGTCTATTATCACCATGGCAGGAAGTATGGCAGCATCCAGGTAGGCAGATGGATGCTGGAGAAGGAACTGAAAGTTCTACATCTTGACCCAAAGGCAGCCAGAAGGAGGCTCTGAATCACATGGCCAGACTTGAGCATATATATGAGACCTCAAAGCCCTGCCTCCATAGTGACACACTTCCTCTAACAAGGCTACACATCCTCCAGTAAGGAGGTCACACCCCCTAATAGTGCCACTTCCCAAACAAATTCAAACCACCGTGTGTGTGTGTGTGTGTGTGTGTGTGTGTGTGTGTGTGTGTATAGAATAAGTTTTATAACACATTTTTTAAAAGAAATCAAAACAGAAAGAACATTTTATTTGTTTCATTAGACAATCAATGTTGTAATACTAAAACTAGATGAAAGACTACAGAAAAGGAAGCTGGTATGCAGACTAATATCTCTCCCTGAGCACACTGAACATGAATCAAAAGCCCTCAGTACACCATTACCAAACAGAATCCAACAGTATTGAAAACTGTTATTTCCCACAAGACAAATGGATTTATTCTATGCATGTAAATCTAGTTTCACAACCTAAGGTAGTCATAGCAGCAGGATATAGAAGAAAGCTCATCTGACCATGTCAGCTGACTTTAAAAAAGCATCTGAGAAAATCCAACACCCAGTTAATAATTGAAGAACTATCTCTCTCAGAAGCTAAAGGTTCAGCAAAGAACATCTTAAAAATTCCACTGGGTACATTATGTTTAAATAGTAAGAAATTAGATTTCTCAGCCACTAAAATCAAGATGAAACCAAGAATGTGTTCTTAATTACTGTGTCTATTCAACATTACATTGCAAATCTTTGCTATTGCACCCACCTCACCCCGCTCCTATGACTACAAACAATAAAAAGTAATATATTATAAAGGAGCAAGAGAAATTGCCTATCCAATTGACACAATCACTCATGTGAAACTTTCCCAAGGAACTGAAAGAAAAAACATAAATATCCTCAGGCAAAATACCCATACACATAAAATAAAAGTAAATATATTTTTAAAAGAATTTTGACTTAATATATAATAATATCTAGAGCAAACAGGAGCAAGGGGTGAGAGAAGTGGACTATATATGTCAGAAGAGCAGAAGAGGAGACTATTTTGGGGAAATGAGACTAATAAGGGGGGTACAGTAATGATAGCAATAGAGGGGGTAGATGAATAAAAACAAAATATGTATATGAAAATGTCACAAGCAAACCCATTTCTTTGCATGTAAACAAAATATTTAATAGTTTAAAGCCTTACTATACATACATATGTATACACATATATACATATATATATATTCTATAAAATTCAAATAGGTATATCCATATATATATACACACACATATATATATAAACTATATACATGTAATGATAAAAGGCTAATGACAGAAACAAGAGGTCAGTTCTCCCCATCTTGATCTATTAATCCATTGTAATCCTAATAAAACCTATAAATATTAACAAGTCATTTCTAAAGCTAGCAAAGAAGGGGGGAATCTAGACTAGCCAACACAATAAAGCAGAACAGGGTGGGAGGACTCATTAATCCATTCAAACACAAATCCACAATCATTAAGAAGTTGTGGCACTGGTGACAGAAAGGATTCACAGATCAATGGAAAGGAAAAGCACCCAGACACAGACCTAACAAATACAGTTGAAAGACAGGAGGATATCGGCAATTCTGTGGAGAAAGTGCAGGAGACTCTTCTTCAAACCATGCTGGATAAATTGGACATGCAAATATGGTTTTTAAATTCTAGATATAAATCTTATGTTTCATAATAATTTACATGAAATTGATAATACACTTAAATGTAAAGGAAATTATAAATTTTTTGCAAGACAATAGAAAGGCACGTTTGGTAATGCTTTTTTAGACATTTAAGGTATTGTACGAGAGTTTCCAAAATATAAACACTTTGGAAGAGAGTTTGATGAATTTTTACAACTTAAGCTTCTTGTCACACCCATAAAATGTGCATATAACTCAAAGGAGTTGAAGGCATTTTGCCCTCAAAAGTCTGCACCAATATATCTTCAGTTGGTGAATGAATAAAGAAGCTGACATAACCATTTAATCAAATATTAATTAATCAGTGCTGGAAAATTAGCTTTCAACTCATAAAAAGACATGTGCGAGCTTTAAATGTATATTAAATGAAGGAAGCCAGTGGAAAAGGAACATATGCTATTTCTGTCAAAGTATATTACATTCTAGATAAAAGCAAAGCAGTGTGTTTTGTTAAAAAGCTCCTGGGTTTCCAGGAAGGAGACATGAGGAGGTTGATGAGCTGACTTAGGAAGCACAGTGTCTCCTAGGGCAGAGGAGCTACTCTGTACGACACTGTGATGGTGGATGTGTTGTGAGCTCTCATCCAAAATCCACAAAGCTTTAGCACATAAACTAATATATGCATTTTAAAATGAAAAAACTAAAAATTGTAGGATCCAAGGACAAAATTCAGAATGTGATGAAAAACTCTGATTGTATTACAAGTGTGTGAAACAACCACTATGAAGAAGATAAAAGAAAAGAGGGTAATCAAAGTAACTTTGCAAATAAGTGAAATCTCAAAAATTAATGACAAAAGAATTTTGCACCAAAGTAAGGTGGTCAGACACATAAAGTTGCATCCTACAGTAATATTAGTTTATATTTCTAATCCATGAATACTGGAATCAAGCAACCAGATACTTGGGAAGACGGAAGAGGAGAACATTCCTGTTTTAAGATTTTTATTTCATTTTTATTATATGTATGTATACCAGTTTAATGTGTGGTGAGTGCAGTGCCCGTTTAGTTCAGAGGTGTCAGATCATGGAACAGGAATTACAGGTGGTTGTAAGCTACTAGATTTCAGTGTTGGGAACTAAACTCAGGTCCTCTGCAAGAGCAGCACAGGCTCTTAACTGCTGAGCCACCTCTTCAGCCTGAATTAGCATCCTTAACACTGTATATGGAGCTAACAACCAGAGGAAAGATTCTAGAGGAGAGCAGATTCCATAATTGAGTGGGAGTCGATCAAAACACATGTCTAACTCAATGTGGATTGATACACATATGCATACTTATAGAGATATGCATATTAAATGTATGTATACACACACACACACACACACACACACACACACGCGCGCACGCGCGTGTGCGCCCTTGCACTGTCAAACAATAGGCCTATAACAATATCTCTGTGGCATGAGCAAATTCAGGGTCCAGACCAGATCACAAGTTCTAATACATTCTTCAGCATATTTCCTCATACAAATGCCTGCCTAACTTTATGACTAAAGAAAAAAAGATACAAAAATGAGCTTTGAATATGCTACAGTGTCAGAAAGAAACTGCTGAAATTAATTAACTTTAATTAATAATAAGGATATGTCAAAGGGACACAGGAGCCAGCTGAAAGAGCTTCCAATAACCAATGCTGAACCAATTTGATCATTAACATATAGTAACAGTGAAAACAGCCTGTTATTGTTTGAGTGGTTTTCCCATTAAAAGTTGGGCTGAAGTTTGTCATTGTAATAGCAATTAGAGGCAGGGCCTTTAAGATGTGATAAGACATGAATACTGCTACCTCATGAATTGGTTGATGCCATTATAAAAATTAATCATGCTTATAGCTCTCCTTCTCCCACTGCCCACCATGTAAGAGCCCAGCAAGAAGGCCCTGCCAGGTGCTGACATGTTGGTACTGAACTACCAACTTCCAGAACTGCCAGACAATAAACTGTTGTCTATTACAAATTTCCCAGTCTGCAGTGCTCTGTCATAGCAGGAAAAAGAAACTGGGACACACAATAAAGTAATTATTTTGGAGTCTTCAATGATACGACTGTTTGAATAAATAATAAAGAAGACACAAATCTCTCAGGCAGAATTCCTAATAATTTATGTAGATGCTGTCCCTCCAGGACGTAGAGTGCTATGGGAAATTCCTTATGTGTGGTTTTCACATATTAATATTCTTTTGGAGACTACAGAATGGAAAGAGGGAGAAGAGAAGAATTATATAGTGAGGAAACTGATGGAAAATTACCTCAACTAGGTGATAAAAGTTAATATCAAACAATGTCATACAAATAGAATATACCTTTATTATAATGTGGTTAAATGCCCTTTGCCTGTGTGGCCTACCTGCCCCCAGAAAACAACCTTACCCTAAACATAAGATAAATATCAAACTTCAATTGAGGAAATTTTTAATAAAATATCAAACAAGAATCCTCAAAACTCTCAAGATATGAAAAACAAGGAAAAACTGAAATAGCCTCAAAGCCAAAAGGAACTTGGGAACTGGTTTCCAAAGAAAAGGTCACACCCATGTTAAAGATTCTACAAGGCTGATTGACTGATGAGAACGCAATGATTTAGAGAGCTCTAAACATGGCGTGCTTTTAAAGTCATCTATTTGTGATAAATCCAAGAAATCATGTTAAAAATCCATGATATTTAATCCCTTTAAGAACAGAGAGGGATTTAAGTATTATTCAAGTATCTCTGAAATAAAACAGACTGGATTGAAATTGAACTAAATCTACTTGAAGTCTCTCTGTAGATACCCTGCAGGCACTGCTAACTGATTGTTAAAGTTTCTTCACTTGGACAGACCTGGTCTCCTTGCTCAGTTTTCCCATGTGTCTTCAGTCCTTTCATTTTATGTTCAGAGAATTGAAGCAGGCATACATCACAATTCACAGCCGACTGGCTATCGGGGACACATATCTTTCTTATATTTTTTTATTATTTACTTTATATTTATTTCTACATACCCACAAATGTATTCTTTTTCCTCCACTCCCATGAGCAGCCATTGCTTTATGAGAATCGAGTCAAAACTTACCATCCTTCACCGCAAAAGGCAGAGAAGTGATACTGTAGCCACCATCCTGGCAAAAGATAGAAAAATAAGATAGCAAAATCTTTATCTGAGATTAAAATCACTTAAATAAGGGCTTCATGGCAGCAAGTGTTACTGAAAGGCTCAGTTTTGTTTGGAAGCTGCAGTTTAATAGGACATTATTAAACCATTTAATCTCTCCTGCAGAGACATTTCATGCCGCCCCCTCAGGGAACTTTCTCTGCAGGTCTTGAAGTCAGCCTTTGGCTAGGCTAGTGACAATGCACGTTTATCCTGCTTTAATTTCAGATGAGCAGCAAGAACATACACAGCTGGAAATTCAAATTTGAAAATCTCAAGGAAAAATACGAACTGCCTTTCATTTCCCACAGGCTGGGATATTAAACCCAGATGACCGTAGTGAACACAAGGGAAAGACAAATTGCAGAAATAAACACAGCTATTCCTGGTCACTAGGTCACTTAAGTGGCAGCCCTAGTTTATTTCAAAAGAATTCAGTGTCCTCCCTTAAGGGAATAGAAACAAGCCCTAGGAAGCTATTCTGAGGAGGGGACTATGATATCCAAAGGAACAGATTGTTTCGCAGAAGTTAAAGTTCAGAATTTTACATGCCCTAAGTCCAGCACTGGTTTTCTATTCAGCACTGTTAAGTCATTACAGCAACCGCCAGCAATCACACTCTGTGCACCTACAACAGCACACCTACCAACCTTTGCTGGGTAATCTGAATAAGGAAGTGAGAAGACATGGTCACTGTTTTGGAAGTAGGAAGTCAGAACAAATCTAATCTCAACCCAACTCTGCCTTTATTCTTGTATAATCTCAGCAAAGTAGATGACCCTTTCTGGGGATCAATTTCAGCATTTGAGGAATTTGTTTTGTTTTGTTTGTTTTACTTTTTAAGGGTCCAGATGGAGATATGCCTTAGGGCACAGAGATGTTTGCCATCAAGACTGAGGATATGAGTTTGATACCCAGGACCCATTTGGTGGAAAGAAAACACCAACTCTCACAAATTGTCTTCTGACCTCCACATGTGCACTAGGGAACCTGTGTGCCCACACATACGTATATACACATAATAAATGATGAGTAGATAGATAGATAGATAGATAGATAGATAGATAGATAGATAGATAGACAGACAAATGCAAACCACTCATTTATACATTGTGCTAGATCCCAAGTCCATAGCCAAGACATTTTTTTTTTTAATCTATGAAAGTGCTACTTTGGAATACATGTGCAATTACACTTTGTTCCATGCAGGGTTTCTCTGTGTAGTCTTGGCTGTCCTGGAACTCATTCTGTAAACCAGGCTGGCCTCAAATTCATAGAGATCCTCCTGACTCTGCCTCCCAAGTGATAGGATTAAAGGCATGTGCCACCATCATCCAGCTGCAATTAGGTTGTTTATTAAATCTGACAGAGCCAGTTTTTCCTCCAGTGCTATAAATATTAGGGAACATCGTCTATTTGTTTGCTTGTTTTGTTTCTTTGTGTGTTTTACTCATGACATGTTTTTGTTCTGATCTTAGTTCCTAATATTAACTCTCAAATCACATATTAATGTTGTACCATAAGTATAACTTTATAGTAGTAGTCATGTAGTTTACAGAATGGCTACAAAAGGATTAAAGAGACAATAACCTAGTTGGAGGAGTTCAAAGAAGCCCTCCTGGAGGAAGGGAAAAGGCTCATAGAGATGAAGGATTTAGAAGAGGAGTTACTAGATGCAGGACTTTGAATATTAGCCATGTTGAAGAAACTGCAGATCCTAGCAACAGAGTCAGAACTGATCTGATCCTCAGGGTGGAGTTCAACTGCCACAGGAGGGGGGCACAGCACTGCACAGGCCATAGAAATGAACTGCAGAACCTGGTCCAGGGGGTCAAATGAGCAATAGACAGGCAGCAATGTAAGTAGACCATGTCAGCAGCAGGGACTGTGCCAAGTAAGGCACACAGGGGTTTATCTGCTTACCAGACCTTTGACATACACACCATTACCACTGCAATGTTAGGTTCAGGAAAGGAGGCTGCATACTTTTCTCAGTCTGGTGTGTTTGCTAAGTTCTTTTTTATTATTACTAAATTTATTTATTTCATTTACAATCCAATATCAGTCCTTCCTCTCCTCCCAGTATCCCCTCACCTACTCCTATCCCCCTTCCCTTTCTTAAGCCCCTTTGGGTGTCAACACCCCACCCCACTCCTCCACTTCCCACCCAGCCCACTCTCCCACCCACCAACACCTCCCCACTCCTGCACATCAAGTCACTGTGGGACTAGGTACATCTTCTCCCACTGAGGCAAGACAAGGCTGTCCATTTTAGGGTCTTGGGATCGACATGCTGGCAGGCACGCAGGCAAGCAACAGGTTCAGGGGCAGGCCCTGCTCTAGTTGTTTAGGGAACTGGAACTGGTCATTTATGTTCGGGGCCTAGGTCCAGCCTGTGTTTGCTCTTTGGTTGGTGAGTCAGTCTCTAAGAGCCCCCAAGGGTCCAGGGTAGTTGACTCTATTGGTCACCCTGTGGAGTCCTTACCCTCTTTGGGTCCCCAATCTTTCTCCCAACTCTTCCCAAGAATTTAGGGAAAGAGTGCTTTTTACAATAGCCACACATAATAGAAATACCTTGGTGTAACTCTAACAAAGCAAGTGAAAAGACCTGTATGACAAGAACATCAAGTCTGAAGAAAGAAATTGAGGAAGATATCAGAAGTTCTCCCCTGCTCATGGATCGGCAGGATTAACATAGTGAAAATGGTCATCTTACCAAATGCAATCTACAGTTTCAATGCAATTCCCACCAAAATTTCAACACAATTCTTCACAGATCTTGAAAGAACAATTCTCAACTTCATATGGAAAAACAAAAACCCAGGATAGCTAAAATGATCCTGAACGATAAAAGACCTTCTGTAGATATCGCTATCCCCGACTTCAAGCTGTCAGAGCAATAGTTTAAAAAAAAAACAAAAAACAAAAAAACCCAAAACTACATGGCTTGCTAAGTTCTTGGATCTGGTTTTCCTGTTATGATTTTAATATTCCCATATGCTCATACAATTCCAATTTACTTTGCCTATGTATACAGTGACATAATCTTATATTAGGGATAAATTATTTACCAGTTTGTGTCACTTGTGGTTGCTGGACAGTTGGTGGTGTCCACATTAACAACAAAGTACAAAGGCATCAAGTTTCTGTATTTGAAGTCAAGATGGAATCAAATGCTGTTTGTAGAATGGACTCATCCAGAGTAAGGCATAGCCTCATCCCAACAACATGAAATAGGAGTCCTGTAAAGGAATAACAGCTTTTCAGAGAATAATTGCCATCTTGGGTCATTACAAGTAGGACACAATTAGATGGAGTCTAACTATAACTTAATCTATTCTGCAGTGTACTTTGTGAGCAAAATAGTTGAGGAGGATTCTATTCATATCCATAAATACAAATACACAGTCCTGTACATACAAAGGTACTTTCATGATTATTACTGGAAAGGAGAGTAAAGAAGGGGTCTGTATCTGCGAAGCCATGTATATATACATACATATTGAGCTTATATAAATTAATTATTTTAAATTATTGTTTAGTCATCAATTTGCTACGTCTTTATCAAAATTTCTCATTCTTAGTTCAGATTTAAAATCTTATGAGACTAATTAAGATTAGTTCTCCAAAATGGTTTCTCTTGAATGGCCATCTATCTCCTTTTTTTTTTTTTAAAAGAGAACCTGTGTCCTTACCAGTGTTCCTAAGACATTTAATACTGAAGCCCTTACATCACCTGTTTCCTGTGACCTGCATCACTTTGACTACCTTTCTTTCTCTGAAGCTAGTTCTTATCTGATACATATCCTAAACACACGCACTTCTTCAGAAAATCGGTCTCAGCCCCTCTTTTCTTCCTCACTGTGTCTGCTCCTCTTGTCCTTTTAGGCATTGACTATTTTTTCTGCATGAGTGATCTAAAATCTTTGCAGTTGCTGATGGCTCTTTCTAGGCTCGGATTCAAGTTCACCCCATGCATTTTTGGACAACTCCACTTTGAAATTATGGACCTTTTAAAAATTATTGTATTAGTTTTATATATATATATATATATATATATATATATATATATATATATATATATATATATATATATATATATATGAGTGTTTTGCCTGCATGTTAAGTGAAGGCATGCATGTTGCATTCAAAGGTCAAAGAGGGCGTCAGAACTCCTGGAATTAAAGTTACAAATAGTTGTGAGCTGCCATGGGGGTGCTAGACATTGAACCTGAGTCCCCCAGAAGAGCAGCCAGTGTGCTTAACCACCGAGCCATCTCTCCAGCCACTCTTGCCAACTTCTTATGCATACGTATTCCAAGTACCTCCAGACCTACTTTTCTTCATTAGTATCAGTGCCTTCCCAGCCACGTAGATAAATAATGCTAAAGTATCTACCTCTTTCTTTATTTTTCCTTTCACAATTAGAAATATCACAACTTTGATACCAATTACTTTCACAGAGATACTTCAGTACTTAACCAGTTTGAACACTAATGGCCTTCTATGTGAATCAGGGGACAGTCTTCAGAACAGTATGAATTTAAATGGCATACAGTCCCATAGTCCCCCACTAGTACAGTTTGATCATACTATTTCCTTGGCTCAATGTAACAAGTGAATCCTCAGTTACTGTAAAATAGCACACAGCATCTTTTGATACTCCTGTAATCATACCTCCAACCAGTTGGACATCCGGTTGTATCCCCTGCTGAAGTCATGGCTACTTTCTTCATTCTCAAGTCATCCCTCTGCCCGAGATTTCTTTCATTCTCCTTGCAGCTACAAATCATAGAATAATTCTTTATGTCTTGCTGCAAAACCACTTCCTCCAATAATTTTTTCTCTATCTTCTAAACTTTTTCTTTCCATGTCTGGAATTGTTTTAATATTCTAACTCTTCTGCTAGATTACTGATCTTTGTCTACCAGCAAGTGTTCTTAAAGTCATACCACATGGTTGCTATGACAGTGTAACCCCTGATGGTCAGCTCTGTGTATCTGGTCTTTGTCAACCTTGGTATAAAGTCATTGTCAACTTTTAAAAAGCTCTTACCAAGCAAGAAAAATATGTGAACAGAATAGGATAATAAGCATAAAAAAAAAAAGTCAAGGTTGTAAGAAATGAAAATACATCATCATGAAACTTACAGAATTTACCTTATAGAAAATAATAAATAGCATACTCACCAACCTTTCAGGAAAATGTGGGCCCAGTTTTTCTTGGGCCATGGGAAAGCATGGACTACATCTTACTGTCTTACCTGTTCTATCACAGCATCAGTGAGTATCATGAGTATCCAAGCAAGTCTTGGAGATGGAGAAACATTCTTAGCTCAACACCTGCCCAAACTGTAGCTTGGAGAAACAAGGATCACACCTGACTTCTATGGCTCAAATATGGTACCTCCTACAAGCACTTTTTATACATCAGCATTGAGGCTGCACTCAGGCATGGCATAGGGTAATGTGTTAAGTCCTACAACTAGGATATCTGGTGTCAGACTGAAAGCTTAGATTTTAGTATTGCAAGCCAGAGTGAAGTAGCTTTTGCAGATGTGATATAGCCAGGTAGAATCTGAAATTCCAACAAAGAATTATGTGTTGCATTGTGGGATGGCATAATGTCAGGAATCAACCCTTTTATGTTAATGTGCAATCAATTTAGGTAGATTCTATACCTCCACAAAATTAGATTATAATTAATATCTTGACACTGTTTTCAGAGCATCATAACATATTTTCAGGGAAAGTCTGAGCAGGAACTATAAATTTCCCTCCAGGCATGTAAATGTTTTTGCATAATTAACTGAGACAGGAATCACAGTGACTCACTTCACAGAACCAATCCCAATTAGGGCGCTGTGTCTTGAAAGGTGGTTGGGGTTTTTTAACCTAAGCACCCACAGAATTCACAGTTATAGCTCTCTTGTGACATCCAAGGTTTCCTTTTCAAAAGCCTCGGGAACAAAAAAAGCCATGGATATGAATTAAGAAGGAACTGGAGGCATCTCAAAAGATGTACAATAAATCCAGCACAAATCTTAATCATCTCAAGGGACATAACTCTGCTTGGCTATATCTAGAAATATGTTTTCCTCTATTATGTCTTATATGTCTAATTACTAGGATAATAATTTAAAGTAAAATAATTGGGCATAGTCATACGTTACTTCTCTTTCTGATGTCTTAAAGACACTATAATTTTTCCCTCCACCAGAATTCTCTCTTTAACCTCCCAGGTCTACATAATCCCCTCTCATACCAAAAGCATTTCAACACTTAAATATTTCCCCATATATTATTTTATTCATAAAACCTGTTTGAATTCTATGTCTTTGCATTTCCCCTCTCTAGTTTGGCTTGCAGAATTATTAAGCTATATTTAGCAAAGACAAATATACCTATTTAGTCACACACTTCATACATAGCATCTTACAAAGTGCTCTGTCTGAGACACTACTTTTCATTTTCCCATCAAATTGGTACTTATCAGAGACAGATAATGGAAGCACACCTACTGAATCTTTCCCTTCAGATCTGTGCTTTTGGTTTATGTTCTAGGAAAATAAGTATCCATTGAATTGTTCACACAATGGAAAAATTTTAAGAAAACTATGAAGAAGTGTGAGTTAGAGAAAAACAAAATGAAGGGCTGATAAATGTTAGAGTGAAAAGTCTTGTTTTGTGTTTACCTTTATATGATTACAGATGCCAGCCTTAGCACAGTTCTTAAGTGTAACCCTTCATGGCTAACTGAAGTTAAAGGATAGCTCTATTATAACCAAATGGTTTTTTTTTTAATTTATTCACTTACATTCCAATCACAGCCTCTCTGTCCTCTCTTCCCAGTCCCACCTTCACATGCCCCTCCCTCCATTACATTCTCCCCTTCTCCTCAGGGAAGAGGAAGCCCCCATGAGTACTAACCTATCCTGGCACATCAAGTCAGTTATGATGGAACATGCTGGTAGGATTTGCTGAAGGAGGCAGAGGCAGGAGGCTCCTGAGTTTGAGGCCAGCCTGGGTTACACATTTTTATAACCATGGTTTTATTTTTGCCTTATTTATAAAATTTGGGGTGAATGATCAAAGTTTACTTCTATTTCTATGACTGTCTCTGCTTTTTATTGTCATCCTTCTGGATGAATATTGAAACAAAGCATTCAAATTAGCATAAGTAAACAAAAACAGAATGAGAATTCACTGGCTCTGACTGCTTGGGGAATTTATAATAGCTCAGAATATCAATAGCATATAAGAATTATAAATATATCATTATACTATTAATATTACACTATCAATACTACATGAGTGGAGTATTCAGTACTGCTGGGTCTCTGGATCTCTCCTCTGCTCAGCTCTGCTTTTGTCCCTCTCTCTCTCCTCTTACAGCTCATTTCAAATATCTTGGTATTCCAAGTAACATCAGACCCAATAAGCAATGCAACCATTCTTTAAAAGAATGACAATATATGTCCCCCGCAGCCCAGAATCTGATTTATCCCTAGGTAAGTCAAATCCCTGAACTTACACGTGGAATTTTGATAGGCTCTATAGAGGTAAAAGAGAAAACTGTTGTCAGAAACAAGGAACTAGGCAGCATTCAAGGACAATAGCTTCTGCTGTGTCCATTAAAAATAGTAACCGTGAGATTCTGGGTCATACAAGGAAGTCTAACCATGAGTTGATGTATTCTGGAGTCTTTTAATAAATTATTTTCATATTGAATACACTGCCCTCTCCTTCTTCCCAATATATTCCTATTTCTAGGGTTTTTCAAGTGGACAGATCTGGTCAGATCTCTAAGTAAATTTCTGCAAAGAAAATACTTTATTCCCACTCTAGGAACTGAGACCTGTCTCTACAAATGTATTTATAGGTTTTGCATTCAGTTTGCACAGCAGTTCTTGGTCCTTTGCTCCCTTAGTGAGATAAAAGTTTAGAAAGGATAGACTTGACAAGGAATCCTCAGGTTTGAAATCAGATATGCACCTATCCAGACACAGAGTATAAGTGCTATTTTAATCAAAATCGATACTTAAGTACAAGAAAAAACCTAAATGTAGATGAGACTTGGTAGACAGAACCATTTACTAACAAACATATACTAGTGGAAATGGCTTCTTCAAAAAATCTGATCTATTGCATAAAGCCATGATCCCATAAAGAGGACAGGCTGCTGGTTTCACACACTTACAAGTTATCTTTTTCCTTATTTAAAACAAAAAGAAAACCTCCCTCATTTCCTTCAGAATACAATGTCATTCAGAATAAAAGTTTACCTTGCCCATCTCCTTTGAAGCCCCATAAGTGTGAGAACTCCCTGAAATTATGCATTCATGATTCCCATTTCCCATTTCCTCTTTTCTGATACTTGAAACAAAAACATGAAGCCAAGAGATACAGCAGCCCCGTTGTATCAGGTGATACTAAGAATAGAATCCAAGGACCATGATGACAGAAGATGATAACAGAAGACATAGTCTCTGGTAAAAATGGTAAAACCATAAAACTGTATCCATATGGGCATTACAAATAAGCCTTTAATATGTGAACCCACTATTGAAGGAAAGGTCTGCATTGTCAGTGCCCAAATATAATTTCTAACTGATAGGTCATAGAGGGTGTCAGGAGATAGTACTTGTTTGGAATTCAGACCCAAGAAGTTACCTTTTAAATCCACTCATCATCAGGAGATAGGTAAAAAAAAATTTAAATAAGTAAATAATATAAATATAGGAAAAGCAATGGGAAGGTCAAAGTAGGATCATAAAATAGAAAACAAAATGCCAACTGGCTTGACACAGACAATTGGAGATCAATAGTTCAGCTCCAGCCCCTTAAATTTTGATTAATTTTTTTAGACAGGGTCTTGATATTTAGCCCAGACCTTAAACTTACAATCCTAGAGCTGAGTTTACAAGCATACATCATCATACCTAGCTATATCTTTTCATATGAGACTCTCACTCTCAGTGAACTAGTGTCCTCAGCCACAAATACAATAACGTCACTTCTCCATTTACAGCTATTTCTACTGGCTCAAGATAAAACTGAAATTCCTTAGCACAACTGTCAAGGCCAACGTTCTGCCTATCTCTCAATCTTGTCTCTGCCTTCTTCCCCACATGCACTGTACTTTCTTCTGGAATGTCCCTTTGACCATTCTAAAATGTCCTCTGCATGTCCTGTCCTCAGCCTTGTTTGCCTGGAAGAAAGTCTATCGATTCTCCATCCACTTGAGTGAGCCACTTTCTATATACCTTGAGTGTGCCTGCATACTATAGATGTTCATAGACTGGCAATGTTGCTTTTAGATTGGAAAATTAGATGTAGATATCAGAGACACTATATTGAGTGGGCTTAAGCGATGAGTAGTATTTAAAAGCTTAGCCAGTGGCAAGCAAATGCATACATCAGAAGCAGACACATCATGAGCAAAGACAGGAAAGCAAAGAAGCTGTTATGTAGTTAAAAAGCAGCTTGATTCTAAACACAGGATACACACTAAGAACAACCCTGTCATGAACATATCTAAATGTTTAACCAGTAGTGAACAACTGAAAGAACATTTAACAATGCCCTGCGTGAAGAGCCTTTAATAAGCTATGGTAAGGAAAAGTCAAAAATGGATCTTTGGAGGACTTCAGATCAATATATGATAGGTCATTTGAATATACATTTGGCAAATATACCATCTAGACATACATTAACAGCTTGAGGGTTTTGTGAGCACAGTAATACTTTTAAACAAAGGCATTGCTTTATTTAAGATATAGAGAATACTTTTGTTTCAGATGACTTCATATCTAAGCTCAATAGTGAGAAAACTGAGATTCAGATCATTTAACTAATGCTATCTGAGTTCACACAGATATGTTGACAGCATTCTTCCCAGTACATCATGCTAAATACTGTTTACTTAATTTGGTGGGCAATGAGATGTCATTGAAGGGTTTAAGGCATCCTGTGTGATGTGTCTTAAGAAGATTAATGCATCTGTGTGGTGATATGAAGAGCAGTGTGATGGCAGAGAGACTTGGAATAGAAAACTATTCCAAGTCCAAACTGAACATGATGCTCAGACAACTGGCTATTGAAGAAACCAGGCCTAATTATGATTGCTTTCTGTGTCAGTCATTAGTTCTTTTCATCAAATAAATCCATCAAACATTCTGTTTCTCCATCTCTTGGGTGCATGATGAAAGTGTGCTTCTCACTCTCTTAGATTTAGTTATGGTCATCAGACCTTATTTGCCCACTGAAACATAAGTAGAAATGACAAGCTTCTCTGCACTGTCTGTTTTCCCTTTCACTGTGGTAACAAAGAATGACCCATGTGCTGATCTGCTAACCTGGGCCTCAGAGGCAGAATGATGTTGAATGGAGCTCACTCTGACCCAGGATGGGCAAGACACATTAGTGAAAAATAAAACATTTAAGTCAATTGGATGCAGGGCTTGCTATTACAGCGGTGTAACCTAGATATCTCTGGCTGATACCATGGGTTTTTCTGGGCCATTTTAAGCACAGCTTCACAGACTTTAACTACATGTTATACTTGCAGATGTTAAAATGTAGTTTGGTTCCTCTAGTCTAGGGAGAGGTCCAAGACATTGTATTTCTTTTTGTTTGGTTGGTTTTGGTTTTGGTTTTGGTTTTTTTTTTGGTTTTTTCGAGACAGGGTTTCTCTGTGTAGCCCTGGCTGTCCTAGAACTCCCTCTGTAAACCAGGCTGGCCTTAGAACTCAGAAATCCACCTGCCCCTGCCTCCCAAGTGCTGGGATTAAAGGCATGCACCACCACTGCCCGGCCAAGACATTGTATTTCTAACATTAGCACATGGTACAGTTCACACCATAATACTGCAAGAGCCTAAACCACCCTGTCCAAAATCATAACAAGTAGCCCCCCCATGGCTGTTTAAGTTTAGATTAACTAAACTGAATAAAATTAAAATCCAGTTGCCCAGTGTTCCAAGCTGTTTTTCAGGTACTCAAAACTCACATGAGGCTGAGGGCCACTGGCTTCAGCAACTGAAACATCAAACATTTTCCCAATGATAGAAAGTCTTCTTTTGCTGGGTTCTCTACAGCAGCATGCAGAAATGCAAAGGGACAGTTGGTTCTGACAGATTTGGGGAAGGGAATGACAGGAGATACAGGTTAGCTGATCTGTTGCCATCAAGCAGGGTCCCTACAAGGAACAGACAGTCTTGAGTCTTTAAATACAAAGCTGAGACAATCAAACGTGACATTCAGTCTGTGTACAGGACAGACTGTTTGCCCTGCCTAACTCTCACAGTTTATCTCAGGAGACCCCATTTCAAGGTAGGCAGTTCCAAGGTACTTACCCCCGCCCCCGGAGCTTACCCACCACCATCATTTTTGCCCTGACCTTGCTTGCCTGATTTTGCTGATCTGTTTATTTTCCCTGGAAAAAAAAAACCACATGAATCCAACTGTAAGATTTGTTATGATCTCCTTTTCCAAATAAATCAACAGCACTCAGTGAACACAGCCAAAAGAGCCACACAGTACAGTGGGCATGTAGCAATGACTGGCTGTCAGCTGCTGCTTGCTGAGGGTGATGCTCTATACCCTGGCACTCACTCACTCTTCTTTCCCTTTCCTTTGTGGGCAACTCAAACAAAAGGAGTGAACTTTGCTTGCTCTTCCTTACTCCTATCTACCCTAAAATGGTAGATCCTCCTTCTTCAGGGGAAGAGCTTAGTAATTTAAGATTCAAGGGCAGCATGTAACTCTATGCAAAAGTGTCATATACACTGTACGATCTGATATATGCCTGCAAGGCTAAAGGAGAAGCAGGCAATGGCGAGAGCTTGAACAGTCCGTGTTTTAGTGGTCTAGTGCATATGGAGAGAGGTAGAAAGGAGCAAGATGACTATCTGAAGGATGAAGCATGGAGGATGCCCTGCTGGGCAGAAGCCACTGAAGGTCACATGAAGCAAGGACAATGTCATCAAGGATTACAACTCAGACCATAAGCTCTGCTGAACGTGACTTCACCATTCACCCTTTGCCACATGGATTAGTAAAATCTTCATAATGAAATATCTGAGGCAATTTATGAAGAGACAACTTTTATTTTGACTTAACAATTCTTAAGCCCTGTTCCAAGATCCAATTGTCCCATGACTTTAAGTGTCTGGTAAGAGTGGCAGTTCATGGCAGGAAGGAGCATGTGACCAAGCAAACCACATATTTTGTGATTCAGGAAACAATCATGAGAAATACAGGGAAGGGCTAGTTTCTTAAAAAATCAACTTTAGGGACTTGACTTCAATGATTTCAATGAGCCCATGACCTTAGATAAGGTTCTGCCTCCAAAAGGTCTCATCTATCCCAAAAAGAAGGTGAAGGATTTATGCCTGAAGCCCAGGGAGGACACTGCCTATCTTGAAAGCAAGCATCACATTGCTAAGGCCCTTGTTACTTCCTAAAGAAAAATCCCAAACTGGGTGAGAGTAAATTCCTTTATCTGTCAGTCAAGATTTAATTAAGTTGAAGTTTTATTCTTCTGTACTTAAAATCACAGATAGCATAATTTCTTGAAAAGTCTAATGCCTTTAGCAGGTTCTTAAAAGACCTCTGACTAAGAGTCCACAGTGGCATTTCTTCTTCACAGTTCATTGTTTTCTTTGCATTGTGCTTATTGCACATACTCCATAATATAAAAAAAGTTTAGAAAGGATAGTTGAATAGCAGGGAAATCCACAGCCATGCCTTCTTCCTTAGAGAGCACAGGCCATTTAAGTCTGCCAAAGATACCAGGTAGATCTTGGAAGAAATCGCTATTTGATGCAGGCCAAGCTCAGAAAAATTCTACATTCTTCTAGTTCAGAGATTGGCAGATGTTTACTGTTAGGGGAATGGTAGAACATATTTTGGTCTTTCCCATATTATAAGGTATCTGTCCCAACTCTTCAGCTCTTCATTACAATCAAAAAGTTACAATGCGTACAGTTGCAGCAAAAAGGCATAGTGAGGTTCAATAAAGCTTTATTAATATAATGCAAGGTATGACTTTCATCTATTCTTTGTTCACCAATAAATGCTACCCTTTTTAACCCTTTTAAGGTATAAAAGCTATTTTTGCTTGGAAGGCTGTAGATAAAAACTGGCACGAATTTATCCAATTCTATGGGTGAAGCTACTTTGATTCAGAAGCATGATGAAGATTAATATATTCCAGCTGTGCCTATTTATACATAAGTTCACGTGGCCACGGTATCTAGACACAACTCAAGGACATAGATACTTGACGTATAAAATGCTGGGCAGTGGTGGCGCACGCCTTTAATCCCAGCACTCAGGAGGCAGAGGCAGGTGGATTTCTGAGTTCGAGGACAGCCTGGTCTACAGAGTGAGTTCCAGGACAGCCAGGGCTACACAGAGAAACCCTGTCTCGAAAAAAACCAAAAAAAAAAAAAAAAAAAAAAAGGAAAAAATATTGCTTTATATGCTGAGCAGTATTTTACAAGTATGTAAATTCTCACTCATTGGTGAAAACTAACAGGTCAACCTAGTGAAAGAATCAAGTGGCATGAAAGACACTGGAAACTAGGAATAGAGAAATGGAATAGTGGGAGAGACAGGACAAAATGAATGGCCTGAGGGTGTTAGATGCCCCAGTGTAGGGGGTTGCTAGGGAGGGAAGAGGGGAGTGGGTGGGGAAGCAACTTTATAGAGGCGGGGGAGGAGGATGGGAAAGGGGTTTTCAAAGGGAAAAACATTTGAAATGTAAATAAAGTAAATATCAAAAAAAAAAAAAAAAAAAAAAAGGAAGGTGAATAAGGGGTCCAAAAGATCCCCTAGAACAGAGGGATTAGCTTTGCTTTTACATAGCACAGTAGGATAACTATTATTTAAAACCACCTCTGGTATATATTTAAAAACAAATGAAATAGTATGAAATTATCAGCATATAAAAGTAATTAGTGTTTGAAGAGACAAAAATGTTTACTTCCCTGATCTGATTATTATGCATCATGTACATGCATCAAATTACTGTCATGGATGCAATAAAGGTAAATACGGCCCAATTCAAAAAACTTAATTGAATTTGATAAAGAAATTTGGCTACTAGGAGGTAAAAGTTTTAATGTTTTTATTATTTTATTCCAACAAATAGAAAAAGTTGCATCATTTTGCCATGATGGAAACAAAATACAGAAACAGTGATTCTCTGGGAATAGGGGTTGCAGTCTAGAACAGGCAGGCCCTTGCTCTGCAGCTCACAATTTAAAAGCAGCACCACCCTGTCCAGGGCTTTGTATTCCTTTGAATAAAGCACATCCCTGATCCCTACACACTGCAGACAATGCCTCAATTCCAAAATAATTATCACCAAACACTGCCTGCATCATGAACCCTAAGTAGGGCTAGCTGCTCAGGAGTAGAATTTTCTGGCTGTTGTAAAGTCTCATGGGTGCAAGGTACTGCTCAACTTCTTAGAAACCAAAAATGTATTGTTGGGTTAAAACACTTCCCCTCCTCTCTCTCTTACCCATTTGTAATTAAAAAATAATTGTATAATTTTTCCTTTTCTTCCAACTCCTTGCAAGCCCCTATATTCCCTCTTAAATTCATGACCTTTTTTTCTTTAATCTTTAATTATTATTGTTAAAATATATATGGAAATAAAAAAGATATATGAATACAATCCAAGTCCATTTAGTGTTGCTCATACGTAATTGTTTTTAGGGCTGACCACTTGATATTTAGGAACTCATCCCTGAAGAAAACGAATTTTCCTCCTCTCAAAAGTCAATAATTGCCTATAGCTCTTCATCGAGGGGTGGAGCCCCATGAGAACTCTTTCATCTATGTGATCTGTCAACTGGTGCTGTCATTGCTCAGGTTTTGTTTAGGCAGCCACACTGTTGAAATTTCATAGGCATAGATTCCCTGTCATACGTAGAAGAGACCACCTCCCAACAAACTTTCTGGACCTCTGGCTCTTACCATATTTTGCTGTCTCCTGCTTCTGCAGAGTTCCTTGAGCCTTCGGTGTAGGCATTGCATTGCAAATATACCTAAGAGAGCCGGGCAAATCACGATCAGTTGTTCTCTGCATTTTGACAAGTTGTGAATTTCTGTAACGGTTTTTGTCCACTGCAAGAAGATCCTGTGATGGGGTGTGAGAGCCACACATATCTGTGGGTATAAGGATAAGTATTTAGGATGCAATTAGGAATTACACTGGTTCAGGAATGTGACAGCAGTAGGCTCTCCTGTGAGATCCATGACTTGGTTTGCCCAGGGCATTTTTTGCTGTTGTTACTGTTTTTGTTTTGTTTTGTTTTGTTTTGTCTTTCTCTATATTTAAAAATCAGCTTGGGTAGGCATTTGAGTATTTTGTTCAGGGTATACAGTGCCCATTGATTCTCTCTTACTTTCCGGAGCTCTTGTGTCCATCTCCAACCCCTGCCTGTTATTTCTCACACATAACAAAACTTGGGCTACGCCAGTCCTGTTCAATTTGCTTAACACTTACTGGGAGACTCTTCAAAGTGTTACATACAAAGCTAGTTTCTAGACATAAGGCAATAATACAAATAGATCTAGACTGGACTAGCCGCCTTGTAGGCAAACCAAACCTTAAAAATGCAAGTTGAATAAACATTACATTAAGAAACAAATCAAGTGTTAGGAATGCAGCCACCAGTGGCCTTTAACCTACACCCTGGTATGTAAATTTCTTTCCTTAGCGAAGTCCCCAGAGGTAGTGGCTGAAGAAATAGTAAGAGGTAAGGTTTCCATTGAAAGGGATAGCTATGAGGAGAGTTGAGCTAAGGACTAATATGTTAGAGTCATAGACTAATCTACTAAATCTCAAAGAGCTGGGAGGAAGAAATCAAGCACGGGGGTTATGTCTTAGTCCAACTTAGGACATCTACAGAGCCTGGCATGAGCTCAGTGACCATCAAGCAAATCTCAGGTATGGCCTTGGCCATTTTTTACCATGGTCTTATATACAACTTTCATTACAGGGCATTTGACATGTGAATTATTTGTTCACATTCCATTTCTCCTTTGCACCAGAAGATGGATCTTACATGTATAGTCCTAGGGCCCAACAGAATTTAAGATCCAATAGTTAAAGAAAATAACAGAAATAATGCAGAAATAAAGGCAGTGGGTTGATGATTTGGTAAATAAAAGCTCTTGCCACACAGACTGATGACCAAAGTTCAAGTGCTAGAACCCATGGTGAAAGGGCAAAAGAAAGGAATAGAAAAACTCCTGAAAGATTTCCTCTGACTTTCACATATGTGCGCTGGGGCATGCATGTACCTAAACGCACACACACACATACACACACGCACACACATACACACAATTAATCTTAGTAAATTGAAAAAATTAATGAAGTAAATTAATTAAGTATGTGAGAGAAAGGGTAGGAAGGCAGTGAGAGGAAAGGACTAGAATGGCATGCATTAAGATCTTTGCATCCAAAATAGCCTCTGGGATTACAGGAAGAGAAGCCACTCTTCTCTGCCCTTTATTTTGTTTTGGTTTTGTTTTCTTTATTTTGTGAGAACAGAATATGTTGGTCATATTCTGCTGACACAATAGTACTGTCTTTACAACCACCCCCAAGTCACTAACATTTATTTTATAGCCACTGATTATCTTTTCAGATGCAAAGGGGGTAGGGTCCCCTGAACTCTAGGACACAGGCTGCAGTCTGGTGCTCAGATTCAGGTCTCTCTGCATATCCACACTCCCCATTGTGCAAGGCCTCCTTTTCTCACAGCAGCTCTCAGGAATACCAGAGTCATAGCAAATGTGAGCAGTCAGACCGAGGACCTCTCTCCATCCTCACCCCAGTAAGGCCTGCACCTCAATGATTGTGAGAATGCAGTCCCTACAGCCATGACTATACTGAAAAACATGCTCCTTTTCTCTCTTACTTCTTCCATGGGTACACACTGGGGCTTTGATGTGCTATCAAAGCCAAATATAAAATATGCCCTTTCTCTCTCAACTACTTCTCTTTGTAAAGTCTTATTTTCTTCACTTCAGCCAAAAATAATACATCAAAACAGATTGAATATGGAGGCAGGTCTTAGTGTTCAGCTGATTTCTGTTAACTCAGGCACTAAAGACTTTTGCAAACCTCTACCCTACTTTACATTCTGAAAAATTACCCAGGATAAAAATGTTTAATAACTACTGCTCTAATTTCAGGACAGGGGTTGAATAAATAGTCACTAAATAATTATGTAAATAATAATAAAATGCCAAGAGTCTTCCATATCTAATCATATGGAAACAACTTAACTCATTAAGGATTTATGAAAACTAACAAGCAAGTCAATCTGTTGTAGCTATTTAGAAGGCAAAGTGAGGTCTCGAAAGAAAGGCAACATGAGCAAACTTCACTGAAGGGCAGAAAGTGGTAAACTCAGCTAGGCAATGAACATGAATTCTTCACTGTGCTTTCAGACATGCCACTTAGAGTGGTCTCTCATTGAATCCTGTCATGGGACTCACCAGTGGACATTTGACAGACACAAAGGCTGGAAAGGGCCTTGTATATTACAGTTATTAAACTATGGCTGCCCCAGGAAACCAGAAACTACCAATAAAGAAGCCCAGACCAGTCTGTGAATAATAAGACATAGGACCCAGACACCCCATCCCTGGCCAATGGCCTTTCTAATTATAACTACATACAGTCATTTTTACTATACATATTAATCACAAACATATGAGCAGGTCTAGTAGCAATCTGTCACAGACAGAATCAGAAGAACCTCTTGGTGGACCCAGAATAAGGAGAAAAATTAGTGAATAATGTCAAGTCATTGTGTTTCAGATGAGGTTTGTTAAATATCTAAATCAACATGCCCAATGGGTTTAGGGTGAGGAAACCTAAACCTGTGTAGATCTCAGACAGCCATTGCTCTAAGATTAGATCTATTGTCCTACATGCACAAGTCTTTAAAAGATAGAAATCAAAACATGCTCAGTCTGATTCTATTTGCCTTCACTTTTCACTGAATGCTATTCAGAGTGTCAGGAAGTTCTCCATTGATGGCACTTTGGTTATGTGGTCTTAAACACTCAGAGCTTGTGAGATTCCTAATAGCCCTCACCCCACCACTCCCATGAAACAGGTGAGCACTGCATAGTTCCAGTTGCTGCTGCTACTCCTGGCTTCACAGAAGTCCACCCATGCTGCCTCTGCCTCGTGGGGTCTGTTCTTTGATCATCTAGATGGTTTTCTTAGACAGCAGTCAGAGAAGATCCAAGCTCATTCTTCATGTTCTATGGCTTATGTCTGAAACTCTCTTATCCACATAAGCTGTCTTAGTTAGAGTTTTATTGCTGTGAAATGACACCATGACCAAGGCAACTGTCATACACAAAAACATTTAAATGGAAAACATTTAACTTCAGAGGTTTATCCCATTACCATCATTGTGGAAGCATGACAGTGTGCAGGCAGATTTCATACTGGAGATACTGAGAGTTCTCCATCTTGATCCTCAGGCAGCAGAAGGAGACTATATCCCACAGTGGGAGGAGCTTGAGAATAGGAGACCTTAAAGCCCATCTTCATAGTGACAGACTTTCTCCAACAAGGCCACACCTCCTAATAGTACCACTCTCTTTGGGTCAAGCATTTAAACACATGATCTATGGGGTCAAACCTATTCAAACCACCACAAAGCCTAAACAGTGCAGAAGAACAAATAAATACCAGCACAACAGGTCTTCTTTAAACCTGCCTTTCTTATCCTTCAGATTAGTAACAGTCAAGAGAAAAAATCATGCACCAAATGTGAACTACACAGATGATATAAAATTTTATACTATGAATATTAAAACAGTAAAGAAAAACAGGTGAAATTTGTTTTTAATGATATATTTTATTTAGCTCAATATATCTAAACTTTATCATTTAATTGTGTAGTCAATATAAATACTAAAATTAGGCACTTTGCATTCTTTATGTTCTGTGGAATCCCCTCCATCACCACCAGGTTATCAAGTGATGTGCATCTGTAAGTTGATTTAAAACAGAAACAAAACCCCAGGATTTCTCTTTCCTTCAACGGGCACTTTCTTTAACATGGGTCAAAAGCCTCTTAGCCATTTTAATTCGAGTATAGCTCACTTTTGTATTTCACACCTATTTTCTTTCGTCCCTCAAAATTTTATCATCTTAGAAAAAGAACAGAGATATTGCAGGTACAAAGCACCAAAAAGACATATGAAAAGTACTATCTGGCAAGCATCACTGAAGCCCAGCTAAGTTATAGATGGAGCACACGTTTGCTGGGATCTTGATCTGTAGAATGATGGAGCTTTACTCCAATGGACTCCACTACTGGAGTCAGAGCAGAGAAGGCTGATGTGTGGTTGGATGCTGGCAGAGCACGTCCAGGATTCTAAAGAACAGAGAGTGTTGACAGAGAGAGATCCAGCTGATGATGCTTGGGACACACTAATGAAGTGAGACGTTCAGAGCAATAAAAACAAAATTGAATCTTTCAGGAGTATGAGCCAAGTCTTGTAGCCAATCCATCTCTTATTTACAGAAATCAATAACTCAACACATTATATGTTGAGTGTTCTGAAGTGTGTTACAGAGAACACAAATAACACTTTTCCCCTCAAGGAGCTTACCACCTAGCTGGGGATATAGAATTAACGGGCAAATCAATACATGTTGAACAAAATAATGTGGTTGTATTGTATAACATGAATTTCAAATATTTTAGAAATATAATAAACATAGGAACTTGGTTAGCATAGTCTTATGTCCTAAACATATAGGTAGGGTGACAGTTGTCAGGGTGACTTTAGGATGGCCCCGACTCACAGCTACCACCAGGTGATGGTTGTACCAGCAGACAGCATGTGATGTTTGCCATCTGTCCTTGTGGGAACAAAGGGACACTGATGCCAATCAAATGGGCAGAACAAGGTCAATAATGAACAAAAGCATATTTACATTTTCACATTCAAATGAAATGTACCTGTGTTCTATCCTCACAGAGGAAAAACTAAGCTGTAAACTAACACAGAACAGAAGGGATGCCTTTACAACATATCCATGAATGGCAAAGGGGTGTTAGAAGTACTATATAAAGACAAAATAAGTATGCAATAGATAGGTAGGGAGGTAGATAGAGAGATAGACAGACAGACAGATAGATAGATGAATAGATGAATGATAGAGGAAAGAAAGAAAGACAGAGATTATTAAGGAATCTATTAAAATATTCAAATTATTTTATTTTGTGGAATTTTTATCTGCAATTTCATTTAGTTAACCATGAAAAATTTAAGCCATATGCAAGACATTTTAAGACATAAAATGTGGTGCTCCGTGTTTTCCTACAGAGATGCATTGTTAACAAAACATTTATCAGCTATTTAGAAGAATAACATGTCCCAAGATGGTGTGATCATTATTTATTCATTGTGTTATAGTGAGTGTATTTTCTCTAGGGATTTTAGGCATCAGAGGATGAGGACAAATTCTAGGATCCTCTCCTACTGAAATGTAAGCCAACTGTAAGATTGTTCCCAAAAGGGATTTTAATATAATTCTGCCACATTTTGAACAGAGACTTACATTGGGACACTTTAATGTGCATTTAATAGAAATATACAGAGTGTGTATGGTAATAATGATTAAATATCACAAATACAATGGCAGAAGGGATTGGGGCGTGGTTGTTGGTTACAGTGCCTTCCATGCAAGTCTGAGAAGATGAATCTTGAGTCCCCAGAATCTATGTAAGGCTGGATATGGTAGACCACATCTGTAATCCCTGCACAAGTACAGTGAGAAGTGAGAAGGAGACAGGAAAATCCTTGGAAACTCCTGGGTTTAGCTTGCCTGACATATACAAGAGCAAACAACAAAAGATATGGGCTCAGGCAAGGAGTAAGGTTGGGATTGACATCTGCAGTTGTCTTCCAACCTCCAGATACGCATGATAGCATGGGAGCACCTGCACTCATACATAAAAATAAGCACATGCGCACATACCCACAGAGGTGGGAGAGACAGAGAGACAGATAGAGAAAGACAGACAGAAAGACAGACAAACAGAAAGACAAAGATGAGAGACAGAGCAAAATATTGATTTTTTTTTTTAAGCTTGTCCCCATTGTCCTAGTCATTAGAGAAACTTGTATGATCTTTGTGCAGACTTTATTGATCTAAGACACAAAGCTTAAAACACAGGCAGTGTTAGAGCCAGGACTTTCAGGACAGAATGAAGACAAACCAAAGGGCAACACCAGAAACCACTGACTCACCCTCTAAGCAGACCTTTCTCAGAACCACCATAAGGAATCTTTACTTCCAACCCTGCCATACAGGTTCTGACCATGCCCTGGCTGCAGCCAGCAGGAATCCAGTTCCTTCTAGAGTGGGAAGTACATAGTAAGTGACTCAATGACACCACTTCCACCTTCTACATGGGAAAAAACCTTCATTTTTCACCTCCTTCTTGGACTCCCCCATTCCCTTTCCCCAAATATGTTCCAACTGAAACATGTTTAAAAAAACAGTAAGCAACAAATCACAGCAAACCTAGACTATTATACTAGTCTAATAAAATGTTTATAATTTTCTGGACTAGGAGAGAATGTGGAATAGATTTAGGAAGTTAAATTAAAAGTTCTTACTGACCAATTACTTCAGCTGGTCAGTAAATGAATGGGATGAAAATCAAAGATAAATCTTAGGTTTCAGGAAAAGGGTATACATTCTCACTTCATACTCTACAGATCATACTGTTCTGTGACCTGCAGTAAAGGTCTCTGATTTTGTAGCTGATAGACTCTGCTTAGGATATTGAAGAAGAAATCAATTAGAGTAATAACCTATGCCATGCAATGTATGCCAAGAACTTTGTTGTAATTAATATGTAATGTCTTGTTAGTCTTTATATTATTCTATATTCATTTTTATGAACCAGATTCTAAGACCAGCAAAGACTGTATAACTTGTCTAAGAACTGCTAATGAATTTTGTTTGACCAGCTTAATTTTGAGAAGTTTGTGAGATATACAGGCAAAATAATTTCATAGGGTACTGGATATTGTGCCTGCTCCACATTATTGTAATGAAATAAGTGGACTGGTGACAAGGCTCAGTGGGTAAGCTGATTGCCACCAAGCCAGGAGGTCAGTCCTCAGAACCCACAGAGTAGAAGGAGAAGAACCGTCCCATAAATTTTCTGCTGAATTCCACAAGCCTGTGTCATGCCATGCATGAATGCCCTTAAAATTACATTAATTAAAATGTAATAAAACTTCAAAAAGAAGTACTTGAAGCTGGGTAATATTATAAGAAAAAGATATTTCTTTTGGCATACACTTTTGGAAAGGTGCAAATTAAAGCAGTCATACTGGCTGGGGTTTCCAGTGAAACATCTTATGATAAATAGCATTGCCCTTCAAAGAGACTCAGTATCAAGAAAGTCAGTACAGGGAGCAGTACAGTAGAGAAAGCATTTAGGAGAGAAGAAAAAGCCAAGATGGGGGATTATGGAATCCCAGAGCAGACAAACTAAAAATCAAATGCTTTGTGTCAGAGTGCTTTCATCACATGATCCAAATACCTGACAGAAACAATGTAAGAAGGATTTATTTTGGACCATGGATTCTGAGGCATTACTCCACCATGACAGACAGAGCAGCTGAGAGCAATTCATACAATGGCCGCCAGGAGGAAACAGGAAAGGGACTGCTGATGGTCAGCTAGCTTTTTCATTTCTCTCCTTTACTGCCATCTGGGCCACCAGGCCAAAGGATGGTGCTACAATATGTGGGGTGAGTCTTCCCTCCCCTGGTTAATCCTCTCTGGAAATGCTCTCAAAAACATGAACAATCTCACACGTGATTCTAAGCCTAATAGAATTTACAGTCAAACTGTCAGAGGCTGTGGTGACAGCTCAGCTGTTAGAAACACTTGTTGCTCTTGCAGAAAACCTGGGTTTGATTTCCAACACCCATGTGGTTCACACCCATCTATAACTCCAGTTATAGGGGATTTCTGATACCCTCTCCTGACTTCCACCAAGCCAGACTAGCAAGTAGTATCCAAACATAAATACAGGAAAAACACTCATACATAAAAAGTGGAGGGGTAAATGAAGGTAAAAGCTATTTAAAAAAATAACCAACCACCACAACATGGTTCTGGCCACAAATGAAGTGTGTTTTCAAATGCTATTCTATGGTTTTATATATATGGGGGAGAGAGAGAGAGAGAGAGAGAGAGAGAGAGAGAGAGAGAGAAAATGGGTCATGAAATCATTGTGGTTCAGACATGAAATCTTATAGACTCAAATATTAAAGTGTTTTGGTTTGTTTTAGGGGGGAATCCTAGGTAGTGGGGGAAGCCAGTTGCTGGACCCTGTTCTTGGAAGCTGTACCTTATGCATTATATTTTCCATCTCCCTCTAATTCCTGGGTACCACAAAGTAAGAAATCTTGTTTTCCCCATACCTTCCTCCATAAAGCTCTGTCTCACAACCCAAGAACAATGAGGCCAGCTGACCATGGAATAAGCACCTCTAACTTTTCAGCCAAATAAATCTATCTTCCTCTTTATGTTGATCTAGATCATACATTTTGTCAGTGGTATAAAATTAACTAACATGGTAAATGTGGAAGATTCCATGCACACAATCTGCAGAATAAACCAGCGGGCTAGACACCTGATGCTACAGTTCAAGACTGGAGTGTGTCTGCTGCAGAATTCTAAAACCCAACACATTATAGTAAGCAATATGATTTACTCAAAGTCCATAGATTCCAATGCAAATCTCATCAAAAATGTTCTTATGGAAGTATCCAGAAAGTCTGACTACATAAGATGGCCCAGTCAAATGGCAATAAAATTAATGATCTCAAATGCAACATAAATCACTTTCAACTCAGTATTGTGCAGCAAACTGCATTCATGTCTACACATCAGCCTCCTACTCAGGCTGAGTATGAGATGCTTATAGAAATTCTGGGCATCCATCTACAACAACAATCAGAAGAAAAGGGCAATTGTTTCCAAAAGGAATACCCAAAATAAGAACAAAGATTTCTAAAACTCCTAGTTAACTTTCTGTCACCCAAATCGGTCACGAGTTAATTCTCAGGCCAATAACTGCCACAAGAGAGGGAAGTGCCCTTCATGAAGCTCACAGAGCTGCCATCAACAACAGGAGAGATAAATGATTTCTCACTTACGTGGATCTCTGGAGGAAAGCAGACTTGTTGAAAGATGAGAACCCTGTTTCGAATGCACACTATTGTGTTGGGAATAATTAAACCAAAATAGTTTGAGCTAGAGAATGCAAAGCGAATGACACAGTAGCATAATTTCATATAATATTATTTTCCAAAAAAGCTTAAGAAAATTAGTTCAGGGTCTGGATCTGTCCTCTTTTCTGGGAATCAGAAAGTTGAACATACACAGCCTTAACTGTATTTGCTTTCTGGGAATATGTTTGTGGACAAAGCAAAGGCTTAATGCATTAGGAGTGAAGTATAAGAAATATCTTCCCAACTATAAACATATCTCATATCCAAGCTGTTTCATGACTCCATTACTATCAAAGGAGCTGAAAGTGGAAAACCATAACTTTGGATTATAAAACAAGAAAGTCATCAAATACACTTGAGGAGCTGCCCAAACTTAGGACATGTTATCCTCTTAATGTCTTCAGTGTTTTGTTTTGTTTTGTTTTTTTTAAAAAAAAAAAAAAAGCCTATATTAACCCTTCAGAGGAGTCTGGTAAATATGGCAGTAAAATCCTCTTTTTTATGGTTGAAGATGATGAAAAGCTCTGGAAAGAGATGGTGGTAGCAGATACATAAGCATACAAATACACTTCAGCCACAAAACAGTAAACTTACCTAGCTATTAAATCCCTAAGCCCTGGGCAGCTTTTAGCCACACATAGCCAGTAGGAAAGCTGAGATAAGGAGAGATTAAGAAAAGCTGCTGAGTGAGAAGCTGTGATCAGAATCAAGGCACAAGCAACTAGGTTCTGAATCCTAGTTATTATGGCCAATAATACTGCTCATCTGCTCACCTGTGTATTGCTCATATGTACATCCCATATATATGTATATCCATAGCTGGTAACCTGTGCTTTTAAGTTATATTCATGGAAGTTAATTTTAATGAACAACTTACATTTTGATGAACTAAAAGTTAGTGTTTATGTTTTCAACCAAAGACTATTAATGCTTCATTCCAACCTAGTTAAAGGACTCTAGAATAGACTTCAGTAGTTAAGTCTATTCTCTCCAGTGAGGCCTGGAAAGTATTTACTAATCATGTAAGTGAGAATCCCAGAAGTCACACTGTAGTGAAACAACTCCCTCAAGGTTCACATCCTATTACCCTGTAAGTGCTGCCATTATATTTTCCTCGAGTGGATCCCAAATATAACTCCTCCTATGTATGCCTAGCCCTCCTTCCTACTCTGCTTCTTCCATGGCAGCCTACCATTGAGGATCAACCTGGTCTCTCCTGGTCCTACAAACTTGTCCTCTTTAAGGCCATCAAGATAATCACCGTTGGATAAAAATCTAAACATGTAATAGGGGCCTAGACAGAAGTTGTAGTAAGAAAAGGGGGAGGTGTATTTGAGAAATGTTAACATCTCCCTGCCCAGTGTGTGTGTGTGTGGTGTGTGTGTGTGTGTGTGTGTGTGTGTGTGTGTGTGTGTGTGTGTATGATGCCCACATGCAGAAGCCTAAGGAAGACACTGATGTCCTACGATACCATTCTCCTTATTATTCCTTGTATATAGTGTCACTCACTAAGCCTGGAGATAAGCTGCCGAAGAGCCCCAGCTCAGCCCATGGGAAAAAAAAAAAAAAACAGAATTAGGAATGTTTCCTACTTTCACATGGTTACAAATTTGCCCATCTTCAAAGAGAGGAGTCAAAGAAGGCTACAGTCCACCGGAAGCTTGTTCTAACTATGAACAAATAATTTAAGAATATGTAAGATTCCTTTGATTCTCATTTCACCAAAGCGGTACAAAGTATTGTCTTCAAAATTTCGAAAGAGAGGGAGAGGGAGAGGGAGAGGGAGAGGGAGAGGGAGAGGGAGAGGGAGAGGGAGAGGGAGAGGGAGAGGGAGAGGGAGAGGAAGAGACGGAGAGGGAGAGAGAGAGGGAGAGGGAAAGAGAGAGAGAGAGAAGCAGTAACAATCACTATGATCCATTGGGCATCAACTATATATCTAGCCATCATGCATTTATTATCAAATTTAACCTTCCAGCAAACCTACAAGGTAGATAAGAAAAAATGAGGGTTGGGTCCTAAAATGGTGTGTTCAGATACTCACAATAAATGGGTACTGAAGGTGGACCACAGGAAAGCCTTCCATACCCCTTAATGCCCCATTCACTCCAGATGGCATTGCTAACTCTCACAAATCAAACAGCATAAATAAAACACTCCACATAACCCCAATACCATGGAAATACATCCAAGAGGTGGAACTCTGGACCAAGCACCCCTTACACATGCTACTCAGCCTTTTTCCTTGCTGCTGAGTACTTATCATTCCTCGTATCAGAAGATATACAATTCAGGTCTCTTGAAGACCACAAGGCCTACAATAGCTTCCTTATTCCAGACCCAGAAATAAGCCTTCTTTCCAAAAAACTGAGGAAGTCCTCAGAACTCCAAATACAAAATAAAAGGAACAATGTGGGTGGAGAGAACCACTGTCTGCCAGCCATGATGTCTCTCCTCCATCTAGCTCTGAGCAGGTCTCGGTAGAGTCAGGGGTCTAGTTTTATGTGGACATCCTTTATCCACTTGGACATGAGCTTTGTACAAAAAGAAAAGAATGGGTCAATTTATTGAGAATAGTTTTTTGTTGTCCTGGGTTTTTTGTTATTCCAAATGAATTTGAGAATTGCTCTAACGCTATGAAGAATTGATTTGGAATTTTGATGGGGATTGCATTGAACCTGTAGATTGCTTTCTGAAAGAGTTATATTTTTACTATATTAATCCTGCCAATCCATGAGCATGGGAGATCGTTTTATCTTCTGAGGTCTTCTTTGATTTCTTCCTTCAGAGACTTGAAGTTTTTGTCATACAGATCTTTCACTTGTTTGGTTAGAGTCACACCAAGATACTTTATATTATTTGTGACTATTGTGAAGAGTGTAGTTTCCCTAATTTCTTTCTCAGCCCATTTATCCTTTGAGTATAGGAAGGCTACTGACTTGTTTGAGTTAATTTTATATCTAGACACTTTGCTGAAGTTGTTTATCAGGTTTAGGAGTTCCCTGGTAGAATATTTGGGGTCATTTAAGTATACTATTGTATCATCTGCAAATAGTGATAGTTTGACTTCTTCCTTTCCAATTCGTATCTCTTTGACCTCATTTTGTTGTCTAATTACTCTAGCTAGAAATTCAAGTACTATATTGAATAGATAGGGAGAGAGTGGACAGCCTTGTCTAGTCCCTGATTTTAGTAGGATTGCTTCAAGTTTCTCTTTATATAGTTCCATGTTGGCTACTGGTTAATTGTATATTGCTTTTCCTATGCGTAGGTATGGGCCTTGAATTCCTGATCTTTCCAAGACTATTATCATGAAGGGAGGTTGAATTTTGTCAAATGCTTTTTCAGCATCAAATGAAATGACCATGTGTTTTTTTTTCTTTGAGTTTGTTTATGTAGTGGATTACATTGATGGATTTCCGGGTATTGAACCATCCCTGCATCCCTGGGATGAAGCCTACTTGATCGTGGTTTTGATGTGTTCTTGGATTCAGTTTTTGAGAATTTTATTGAGCATTTTTGCATAGATATTCACAAGGGAAATTGGTCTGAAGTTCTCTGTCTTTGCTGGGTCTTTGTGTGGTTTTGGTATCAGCATAACTGTGGCTTCATAGAACAAATTGGTGCATAACTGTGGCTTCATAGAACAAATTGGGTCACCATCCCTGACCTCAAGTTGTACTACAGAGCAATAGTGTATTGGTACAGTGACAGGTAGATCAATGGAATAGAACTGAAGACCCAGAAATGACCCCACACACCTATGGTCACTTGATCTTTAACAAAGAAGTTAAAACTATCCAGTGGAAAAGAGACAGAATTTTCAACAAATGGTGCTGGTTCAACTGGCTGTCAACGTGTAGAAGAATACAAATTGATCCATTCTCATATCCCTGTACAAAACTCACGTCCAAATGTATCAAGGATCTCTACATAAAACAAGATACACTGAATCTAATAGAAGAGAAAGGGGGTGAAAGCCTTGAACACATGGGCACAGGGAAATTTTTTCTGAACAGAACACCAATGGCTTATGCTCTAAGATCAAAAATTGACAAGTGGGACCTCATAAAATTTCAAAGCTTCTGTAAGAAAAAGGACACTGTCAATAGGACAAAATGTCAACCAAGAGATTGGGAAAATATCTTTATCAATCCTACATCTGATAAAGGGCTAATATCCAATATATACAAAGAACTCAGGGAGTTAGACTCCGAGAACCAAATAACCCTATCAAAAAATGGGGAACAGAGTTAAATAGAGAATTCTTAACTGAGGAAACTCGAATAGCCCAGAAGCACCTAAAGAAATGTTCAACATCCTTAATCATCAGGGAAATGCAAATCAAAACAAGTCTGAGATTCCACCTCACACCAGGAAGAATGGCTAAGTTCAAAAACTCAGATGACAGCAGATGCTGGCAAGGATGTGGAGAAAGAGAAACACTCCTCCATTGCTGGTGGGATTACAAGCTGGCACAACCACCCTGGAAATCAGTCTGGTGGTTCCTTAGTAAATTGGACATAGTACTACCTGAGGACCCAGCTATACCACTCCTGGGCATATACCCAGAAGATGCTCCAAAATGTAATAAGAACACATGCTCCACTATGTTCATAGCAGCCATATTTATAATAGCCAGAAGCTGGAAACAACCCAGATGTCCCTCAACAGAAGAATGGATACATAAAATGTATCCATTTTACACAGTGGAATACTATTAAAAACAATGATTTCATCAAATTCTTAGGCAAATGGATGGAACTTGAAAATATCATCCTGAGCGAGGTAACTCAGTCACAAAAGAACATACATGGTATGCACTCACTGATAAGTGGATATTAGCCCAAAAGCTCAGAACACCCAAGATACAATTCACAGACTACATGAAGCTCAAGAAGAAGGAAGACCTAAGTGTGGGTGTTTTGGTCCTTCTTAGAAAGGGGAACAAAATACTCATGGGAGCAAATATGGAAACAAAGTGTAGAGCAGAGACTGAAGGAAAGGCCATCCAGAGCCTGCCCCACCTGGGGATCCATCCCATATACAGTCACCAAACCCAGACACTATTGTGGATACCAAGAAGTACTTGCTGACAGGAGCCTGATAAAGCTGTCCCCTGAGAGGCTCTGCCAGAGCTTGACCAATACAGAGACTGATGTTTGCAGTCAACCAATGGAGGAGTTAGGGTAAGAACTGTAGGAGCTGAAGGGGTTTGCAGCCCCATAAGGAAGAACAACAATATCAACGAACCAGACCCCCCAGAGCTCCCAAGGACTAAACCACCAACCAAAGAATACACATAGAGGGACCTATAGTTCCAGCTACATATGTAGCAGAGGATGGCCTTGTCTGGCATCAGTGGAAGGGGAAGCCCTTGGTCCTGTGAAGGCTCGATGCCTCTATATATGGGAATGCTAAGGCAGTGAGTCAGGAGTGTGTGGGTGGGTGGGGGAGCACCATCATAGAAGCAGGGGGGATTGGAGAGGGAGGTTCCTACGGGGAAACTGGGAAGGGGGATAACATTTGAAATGTAAGTAAATAAAAAACCAACAAAAAATCTTTAAAAATAAAGTGACATGATAGATCATCTTGTAAAACAAAGTCCGGGTCTGACAGAAGAGACCATTGTGCCCTTAGCCCAAGTATTGAGAATGCCTGTAAAGGCAGTGAAGAGCTGAAATTTGGCACTTAATATGGAGTTGAATACAGGCTTGTTCCTACAAACTATTTCTTAGCTTACCTGTGTCTCAATTTCCTCACTGTATAAATACAGATCATTAGGTCATCAAAGAGAACTGAGCACAAACTTCCTTTGTAAAAGTAATGAGCACATAACTGTATAAGAGACAGTCACTCTGCTTTAGAATGCTGTTTAAAACCACTTTATTTGAAACTAGCTTAGGAACACTGGTTGGAACCAGAGTGTAATCGGGGGAAAGAGTGGATGTTTTCTGCATTGCATTCATAATGAACCTTCTTGTATTAAAAGTTCTGAGAGTCTTCTCTATATTAATGAATACAATACCTCTTAAGTTCATTTGGCCACTGAGATATGCTTTATTCTTAAGACATCAAGTTACATCTACCAAACATATATGTGGAGACAGGCTGCTTTAAAAATCATATTTTTAAAAGAGATTTTCATTCTTTTCTGCAAGTGTCAGAAAGAAATCCATTCTTTCATTATATCTATATTACCTTTATCCAAGGCACCTAAAAAATATCCAGAGATAAATTGTCAGCTATTCAGACAGACAGGCAGATTTGATCCTTACATTACACACTCACAACTGCCAGGAGACATGATCAGATGCAGGAGAAGATTGAAAGCAACAATCAAAAGCCACAGAGAAGACACGGATACATATATCATCCTCTTGAGAGACAATGGCAGGCACCGGCCCTCATTCTTTATGTCTCCAGCTATGCTGTGCTCATAAGAGACGCAGGAAAATAGGATTGAAAAAGGAAAGGCCACTGGGCCCAAAAGGCACATCTCACTGTACCATTCCCATCTCTCTCTCTCTCTCTTCAAGACTTAGTGTTTCTGAAATGAGCCTAACACTATGTTGGCTAGATAAGAGCTTAAGTGGCAAACAGAATAGGACACAGTCAGTGAGTTCTGGACTGATCTGAAGCATTTAGAATATATGTATTTTGGTTCACATCTACATGCACCTTAACAATTATCTACTGCAACCTTTCATTCTGAACATGGTGCTTTATCCAAGTTCACAGAGTTCGTTTCTATGAAACATGACCCTAACTGGGTCTCCTGATTTTTAATACAAATGTGTTTTTGCTGTTCGTCAAATATCTGCACCATCTTCCCTTTGTTTAATATCCAGTGAGATTGAAATTAAGCTGAATACAGCCCTGGATCTCGAAGGTAAATATGAAACCCTCTTATCTACTATATCCAGGTTTAAAGGAAGTTCTGGCTAATCAGAGTATCTGTCTTACGGAAATTAAAAAATTCTCTTCACATAAAGGTCAGAGAGTCCTGATATATGCCCCACATAGATTAATGACTTCCAAATCATGTGAAAGCAACACAGTTCACCTTTGAAACTGGGCTGGACACAATTTCCTCTGCCTTTAATGACTTTGGATTCCCACATTGCTTCAAGGCAACCATGCTGAATATCAATCATCAACACACTAAGGACATAAACTTACAGCCCCACTCAGAGATTACACTGTGTGTGCAGGGTTGGTTAACAGAGACCTGCGTTAATGGAAATCCAGGTTGCAAATGAGCATGCATAGAGATTTATGACCAGTTTCCAGGAACTCAGTCATTTAGAAGATCTGCACCTTTGCTTTCATTTTTTTTTAAATAGAAACGAATGTTTCATATTATACTAATTTTCAGTGCTCAAAGTTAGCATCATGAAATAGAAATACAATCTAGATGGTTCCTAGAACCCTAAGACTTTAACGAAATCTGCATGGAAACGAATCTCAATTTACCCTTGAATTGACAAGAACAGGGAGGCCTAAAGAATAAGCAGATTTACCCAATCAGAGGCAGAGAAGAAATTGAACCCAGGCCCCCAAACTCCTTACATTTCTCCCTCTTTTCCTCTGGACAATGGGTTTTTCCCTTCCAGAGGATGCAAAGTCCCACATTTGAATTTTCACTTGTCATCCAGGAGGGCCAGAGGGATGCTCTCTAGAACTAAGGATAGAGAGATTGAGAGAAGAATCAATCTTTATTACAGCTGTCACAGAGTACAAGGAATGTGCCTGTTTTAGAGAATGAAAAGTCCACACTGGATTACCACTGACCCGTTCCTGACTGGGTTCGATCCATCCACACAGGCCCAGGAAGTTCTGGCAGTGAATGGAGCTGAAGCCGCAGCTTCTAAGGACTGGGAACCATATGGTTCTCAAAGGCCCGCTGCCATGTCACAGTTTGCTTTCACACTCAATAAAGACAGCACTGAACCTATTTCCTTCCCGTAAGTGCGGAATGGCTTCAGCATTCTCTGTTACAGCTGCAGGCCAAAACATCAACCCCACTCTTATTCAAACTAGAAACTTAGAATTACCTATAATTCGTCCTCAGCCACTGTTTCCATCCAGAACACCTACTGCTTTCTGTCCCTATTAAACTAAGTCCTACCTGCCAAAGCCACAGTTCCAATTCTCATTATCTCAGATAAATTATATCAACAGCATTTCTCGTCACTTACTGCCAATATTTTTATGCAGAATAAAATTTTAGTAATCTGCTCCCCTTATCCTTCTATTGGCGTGCGTGCACACACGCACACACACACACACACACACACACACACAGAGACACACACACTCCTGTTACACTCCAGAAATATCTAACTGTTTATGATGTCATGACGCACTTCTAATCTCCTCAGCTCTCATTCTGGTAACCCCTTCTTTCCCTTCCTTCCTCAAATATTGTAATTGTATTCTACTGTCTCCCATTCACTATTCAAGGCTCAAAGGGTCATCTCAGTAGGAATCTACGTCTGACCCCTACATGACCCTTAAGATATGATAAATCCCGATCCTTCACAATGCCACATTGCCATGAACTTAATCCTGTTATCACATATACTGCCTTACTGTGTGACAGCCACTCAAGTATCAATTTCCCATTGAATACTCAACACTGTGTGAGAAAGATCAAGTCTATATCTTATTTCATTGATGTAGCCCCAGGATCCACCACATTACTAGGTTTGTAAAATGTTGAGTTAATGAACAATCCAATTAATTAATTACTTCATGGGCCAGCTCTGGGCACAGAATCATTAACATTGAAAAGAGCCAGAAATAACAGGCACTTAGCACTGACCACACACATCATTTCTTCTTCCTATCAGAAATAAGATGCTATGGGTATTTTTCCTGCTTCTTGGCACTGGAACTTCTTTCAGCTACAGATGCAACTGAACCTTAAGGATGTCATAGAAATAAGAAGACTTGTAAGTGTTTGTACATCACCTACTAATTGCATCTGTAGGTGAGCCTGCTTTCTATCCTCAATGCAATTTCAGCAACGTTTCAGTGTGTCTTAGTCAGGGTTTGTATTACTGCACAAAAGATCATGACCAAGAAGCAAGTTGAGGAGGAAAGGGTTTATTCACCTTACACTTCCACATTGCTGGTCATCACCAAAGAAAGTCAGGACAGGAACTCACACAGAGCAGGAACTTGGAGGCAGGAGCTGATGCAGAGGCAATGGAGGGCTGCTGCTTACTGGATTGCTTCTTCTGGCTTGCTCTGCTTGCTTTCTTATAGAACCCAATTCTACCAGACCAGAGTTGGTACCACCTACGATGGGCTGGGCCCTCCCCTCTTGATCACTAATTGAGAAAATGCCTTACAGCTGGATCTCATGGAGGCATTTCCTCAAGGGAGGCTCCTTTTTTCTGTGATAATTCCAGCTTGTGTCAAGTTGACACACAAAACCAGCCAGTACACAGTGTCGTGTTCATTTTTTCAGATAAGAAAACAGACTCTCAAACTACTATATACACTGTAATCCAAAGAGTAGCTAAATCGATGGCTTGAATCCTACTATTTCTGATTCTCTGCATCTCATAAGAATAGTTTTATTATGTATAGAATCCTGATCGATCTTGTCTTTTAGTAGGATCTTGATTGTACTGTTCTGAAGCTCAGGGCATCCAAGAAGTGTTCTGTGCTTGCTCTCCACACACTCTGCAACCTCAGACAAGTACCAGATGCTACCATGAAACAACTCAACTTTCCTGACCCCCTTTCTACTCGCTATTGCACAGAAGCAATAAAGAAAATTACATCTAAGTAGTCTCATTTAATGGAAGGCATGACTTGTGTGACAGGTCAATCCTACCCAACAAATGCTCCAGAACAGAAATTTGTGAATGATGATGTGATTTTCAGGCCTCAACCATGGGCTATTAATTAAAAGCAGTCTTGACATGACAGTGTTCCAACTACATGCCCATATGTGCACGCAAACACACACATACACACACACACACACACACACATACACACTAATTTTTATTTACTTTGTGCTATGTTCTTTGTAGTCTATTCTAAATGTGTTAACTTATTATTCCCCAGCACTTGACTAAAAGACAGTTTTGGTCTGCCTCAACATTTAACATCTCAGCAGAAACAAAAGGAAAGACTAGTGACTCGAGTTTATATGACAAGCTGTGCACTTATGAATATGTGATAGCTGAATCATGTAACATTTCTCCATAGCCTAATTCTGTGATGTACTTGATGTTGCTGCCTCAATTTTTCCTTCCTGTAAAGTGGTTAAGTTATTTAGGATTTTATCACATAGCTTTATTATTTTCTAGGGCTTTGTCTCTGCTTTCAGGTAATAGGTGAGGCAGAGAAGAAGTGCAGAAAGTATTTGAGCTTCTATCTATGAGTGGATCACAAGCAACTCACACTTGTATTCCCATCGAAAGGGAGAATCTAATTATATTTGCACTTCCTTAAATGGCAAGGGAGAAAAAAACAAGGTCTACGAGCACGTCAAGGAAAAAAGAGCAGAACTACATCATTGTGAATTGAGAGGCAGCCCAAATATACATTCCATATCACCTCACACTGACGATTAAATGGACAAGATAGTTCATCTAAAGTATCTAACATAACATAAGCATGCAGTAAGGGTTAATTACAATAATCCTTGACATATCATCAAGGGTCTCTTCCATAACTCTTAGAGCATATTTCTTCTTTGAATATACTACTCCAATTGTACATAAAACTTTACTTCAAAAAAACCGACAGTATAAACTATCAGTGGGTAATGAATAATTATCACAATTGACCAAATATATAAAATATCAATTTCTTATGCTGAAATAATAAAAATTTACTATCTCATTTAATTGTCCAATGCTTATTTAAACATCTTGTCCAAATACCTCTTAACAGAGATCATAGAGATCAGTGAGCCTGGCAGAGTGGTACTTTATTATTTTAATCATGGGGTTGATGCAGAAGACTTGCTGGAAAATGTGTAGTGTTTGTCAACTGAAAAGGCTGTGTAAAACTAAAGCCTACTGTCTAGCAGGGTCAGCTCAAGAGCATCATGCAAGTCATAACAATCTCTCTCTCTCTAGATTCCTCACAACAGTGAGAATCATTGTGCCACATGAGCTCTGTAACAGATTCAATAGCTCTGGCGTCTAAGGATATCCATGCAAGCATACACAAACCCATACAGACATACACATCTACACATCAATAAAAATAAAAATAAATGCTAAAGGGGGGAATAAGAATCCAGAGAGGCTCAGACAGAGCCTGACAAATACAGAGGCAGATGCTCACAGCCAACCACTGGACTGAGTGTGGGGTCCCGGATGGAAGAGTTGGAGAAGGAACTGAAGGAACTGAGGGGTTTTGCA
>CM052712.1:36108883-36122654 GCA_028551405.1 Uromys caudimaculatus | reverse complement strand
GAGCACCCTCATAGAGGCAGGGGGAGGGAGAATGGAATAGGGAGCTTCTAAAGGGAAAAAAACATTTGAAATGTATATAAAGTAAATATCCAAAAATAAAAATGTTTAAAAAAAATTTATAAAACAAAGACAGGTTGCCACAGTGTGTGTCCACTTATGGATGAGGAATGGTATCAAATAAAATCACTTCACTCCACAAATCAGCCACATGTCACTCCCAACATTGTACATTCAAGAAAATGTTACTTCTACCCATGAATAAAGATCATGCTGGTCTGTAGATAACATTTTCTGATGTCTCAGAGTTTACAGTAGGTGCCTCAATGGAGCCTTTAAAAGTTTCCATAAAGGTGAAGTGGCCCTGTTCCCAGAATCGTTGCCCCCCCCAGTAAGCATTCGTAAGGTCAATGACCAATGGAAAATAGACCGAACAAAATTCCAACCACCATTCTCTTCTTCTGACTACTCAAGGCCCACTAGCTGCATCCTGACTTCCAAATCTAGCCTAATTCCTAGAAAGTATTGTCTGTGCTTTTCACAGAATGCAGAAATTCTGTCTCAGCCTTCCTTTGGATGTTATTGGAATCTCACTTTTCACCCAACATTTGACTCACTGGAATATGAATTCAGAGTTGGAAATTATACTGCTTAGCTCTTTATATTCTTCCATGCTGCCCATGCTTCTCTCTCTTGTCACCTAGGTCTGCGGCACCATGTTTTGATTTCTGGAAGCAGTCATTCTTGGGGAGACAACAAAAGGTCTTGGGAAGAAGGTCCCTGGCTCTGTCACTGCCCATCTGTGTGAGCCTAGAAGAGGGTTTAAAAGAGCAGATGTACCTGTGTGGGGTTAAGGTCCATGTGGAAATCTCTTTATTTCCCACTGACTTCTCCATTTCATTCATTTCTTTGTTCTCTCTTCTGAACTTCTCTATAACCATTCATTTAAATTCCTTGCTGGATGTTCTTCGAGGTCATTCTCCTTGGGGCCCACCGTAAACTAAGGGGATCAATCAGTTTTAGAGGATCTAGGTCGTGTTGGATTTTCATGCTTCTGTTTTTGTACTGAGCTTTCGGCATTTGGAGTTGGCTGGTCTGTGTGGGCCTTGGACTGATGACCTGGGGATAGATTTCTTATAAGGCCCTGAGCTGCAGTAGGGATGTGGGCAGAGGTCAGGTCAGGGGAACCTTACCTGATGGCATTGGGAGCTAAGCAGAAAGACAGGGCAAGTGTGTCCGTGGGGTGTGGGGGGTGTCTTAGTTGTCTACAGTAATTCTTATGAGTGCTTCCATTGACCTAACACCACCCCAAAAAGTAAAATCATTTTTAATTTTGTTTTCAAAGATCATGTGATTGAAACTCTCTCAATTTCTATGAACCCTAAGAGAAATGTAGAAATATCAAACTAATTCTGACTGAGAATCAACATGACATCACACACATCACGTCATTTAATATCACTGTCGAACACATGCTTCTAGGATGACTTTTATGATCAACTTGCTATTATCAAATGGAACTCTCCTGTTTCACATTTAAAATGTGGTTAAAATCAGTGATGTTGGATAATTTCGTGGAGCAGACACTGCACTGAGTCTATGGCACTGCGGCGGATGTTGGGTTCCATCTGCTCTTTGGATATCATCCTCCATATCCCATCCATATCAGGACCTTTCTGCGTGTTATGTGTGAGTGCATGTGTGCAAAGATGTCAGAGGTCCACTTCAGCTATGATTCTTCAGGTTTCAGCATCTTGTGTGGGCAGTGGTGCTGCTGCTGCTGTGGCTGTGTGTGTGTGTGTGTGTGTGTGTGTGTGTGTGTGTGTGTGTGTGTGTGTGTGTGTGTGTTGGGGTGTCTCTCACTTGTCCTGGAAATCTCCGATCTAGCTCAGTGGTTCCCAGGGCCCTGTTTGTCTCCTTCTCCCCAGTTCTGGAATAATAAACAACCACTGCACATAGCTTTTCTAAAGTGCATTCTGGGCAGTGAACTAGGTCCTTATGCTTCCACTACAAGCACTTTACCGACTAAGTCATCTTCCCAGTCTACACGTAGAGATAATTAAGCATCTCCTTCCAGGTGGCTCCTGACATGACATCACTCACAAACTTCTTCATCCTTTTGTAGGAAATTCTTCCATTGGATGCTCCTGATCTAACCACTCCACCATGATTCTGTCCTCCTTACACAGTGGCTGATGGTGTACATCCGTGTGCCTCATATTTGAAGCTAACTTACTCTTCACTTCAGTGGTGGCTGTGAGAATGTGTGTCACAAGCCAAGTAGTTCAGGTTATAATTTCAAGGGATCTACCATCAGAGCTCTGAAATTGTTAGCAAGGTTTGTCTGAGGCCATGACAAGCGTGTGCTTTCCGCCAGCCAGCTGCCCTGACATTTATGCAGACTTACCTTAAGAAATAAAGACTTCCTCAGAGTCAGCTGTTTCCTAGAAAGCCTGACGCCTTTTCCCAAATTCCTTCAGCTGTCTGACATTCCAACATCTTTCTATCCAATTTCCTCACCATATCTCTCTTTTTCTAGATTCATGTGCATGATAGTCATCCAGCCTTACCTGGATCCAACAATATAATATCTTCTCCTACAGAGTTACCTGTCCTAATAAAATGCCTTCTATATTTAATTCCACATTGGTGCCTACTCCTTAAATAACCTGAGTCAAAACGGTGCAAGCTTCTTTCTTTATGATTGGCTTATTAAATAAGCTAAACCCAGAATGTATCATGCTTTCTCTTTCCTACCACTTCAGACCTTCAAACCTACCCGCACTGAATCCCACTCCCTGCACATAATTATGGATAAATTTTATACAGTTTATAATTAAGTCTTACTAGAAAAAAAGAGAAGCCTTTAAAATGAGTAGATTAAATAAAACAGAAACTTATTTGTACAAGTATAAACCATAAAAACAAGTCTTTAATAAAATATGGAAAACTGGTATTTTAGCTTTATTGCCCCTCTGACCAAAAGTATGATCAACGTCTGTCCTAAGGCTCCAGATGATTATTGGAGACCCAGCCTCTGAGGAACAGAATAAAGAAACAAAGGATTTTTGGAAGGGATGCTTAAATGCTTTTGCCAGGAACCCAACTGTCCGAACTTCAGCTCACGATATTTCTTTTCTTATGAACTTACATATGTAGCCAAGCCAGGCTTCAAAAACCGTCAGTATAAAATATACTTTTGCTCATCTGTTTGCTTTTGCTTTTGTTTTAACTTGCAGCTAGTGTGCTGGGGTGAAAACTTTGAGTCTGTTACAAAGAAAGACACTCTCTCCTACAGCTCCCACAGCTTGCCTAAGCCCTTAATTGTTCTCTGGCTTTGCCCATTACAACACTAAAATTTCAAATGTCATCTAATTAGTGCCTCCCCAACATGGGCTAGAGACTAGGGAAGGTTAGCTTTCATGTTGTCTACCCTTCTCTGATGCTCATTCATTGGACTTCCCATGGCTCTCAGAGTTGTAGTGTGGGTTGGGGTGGGAGGGGGAGACAGAAATGACTAACTTTACTAATATGATGTAAACTTACATTCAGATACTCCATGTTTAAAACTTTCAAATGCAGCTTTGTTTTTAAGGGAGAAGATTTCTAGACCTTTTACACAAACCTTAACTGTGGGACCTGAGGCTGCACTGTGGCGGCAATATTCAGACAACCTTTCCTCTCCATCACCCACTCCTGTCTTCTTAGAATCTGGTAACCAAGCAGAGCAATAGTGGACACAGACCTTCATATAGAACCAGATTAACCAACTGACTTCATTGGAATGGCAGACACACTATTCACAATACACTCCACTGTGATGTATAAGTAACTCAGATTCACAAGTTTTCATTGGTCCATTACAGAATTGAGGTTATAAATGAAATAAAAGTCTCAAAAACTGAAAGACAGCAAGCGCAGAGGATCAAAGCTTAACAATGCCCAGGAGCTGCTAAATGCAGAAATTGGTAGGGACTTTTACAATTGTAATTGATAAACTACTACAGGCTGATCCTGGAGAAGCTTGAGTGAAATCAAGAGACACCACTTGTAGAGAGGGTTTGTACTTTCATGAATGATACTTGGAAGAGTCTTTCTAAGTTTTCATGGGAAAAAGTTTCACAGCAAACTTCCTTTTAGCTTACAATAGGCATAGGGAAGAAGTGATCATTTTGAAATATATCCAGGCCTTTATATTCTTCACCAATGTTTAAGGTAAACTAATCAAATCCTAATTAATAGGGGAAATGGGAACTATCCATTCCCACCTCTCATCCCTGCCTCCTTAAGAAATGCAGAAAGCTAAGAAGTATCTGAAAAACTCAGGGCATAGCTCAGGGCACGTGTTAACTGGAAGAATGAGAGGGAACCACCAGACCATAAATATTTTTCTTGTCTGCCCCTTACAATTCTGTATAACAAGAGGGAACTACAACTAAGCACTATAACAAAGATGCTCTTTAAGAAGAAGATAACAGAAAACAAAACAAAACAAGGATATCAGAGGGAAATGGAAGCCTTAAGCAATAGCAGCTAGTATAAATGGTAAGCAGAGTATAATCTCTGAACACATAAAAAAAATCATACTTAAAACCTGTTTACCCCAGTTTCTATTAGACAATATATCATATCTAACTTTCAACAACAACAGTAACAAAAATACAAACATAGAGAAAGCAAGGAAGAAATACACTCCAATGATCCAAAGAAGAAAAAGAATGCTAGACTCGGGTATGAATTGTGGTTATCAGACCAGTTAAAATAGCTGCATTTCAGAGACCGACAACTGCAGAGAATAATGTGCAGAGAGTGAGAGTCTAGAGCGCTCAGTCCTAACTGGGATGTCTTTATCAAATCCCTTTCCTCAAGGCTCTGAGATCTACACAAAAGAGGAGGCAGAAAGAGTCTAAGAGCCGGAGGTGGTGGGTAACCTGAAGGAAACAGTGTTATCTAGACACAACAGTGCTCACACGAACTCACAAATACTGTGACAGCACACAAGACCTGCACAGATTCAAACCAACTAAGCCTCAGCCAACACGACACAAGATATATCATCCAGACTCCAGGGCAGACCCAGGAATGGTTGGCCAACACAAAACGGACTCCATGATTTTGTATATATTTTGCCTTGTTTTCATTTTGGTTTGGATTTTTTTTTTTGTCTTATTAGAGTTTTTGGGTTATTTTTGTTTTGTTTTTGTTTTGTGTGTGTGTGTGTGTGTGTGTGTGTGTGTATGTTTTGTTTTTTTTAAGAGAGGAAAAGAAAATGAGGTTGGGTCAGTAGGGAGACAGGGAGGAGTTTGGATAGTGGAAAGGAAATGATCAAAATACAATACATGGAAATATTATAATTATTAATTTGCTAAGCTCCATAGAGGGAAAAACGTTGCTATGCAAGAAGTGGGTGGTGTGAGCACAGGGAAACTCTAAGAATCAAAAGAAATGCTATGGATCTTAGTCACTGGGACAAGAATAAAGACTACATCCACCAGCTTCCGTTTGGCTGGAGTAATGATGTGCCTAAATTCCGATTGGCAGTATGTGACTAGAACTGCTGTGTGCAGCTTCCAGGCCACACCTTGGAATGCTTTGAAGGGCTGTACTCCCTATGGTAATTGCTATAGCCTTCTACTCACTCCACTGTAGAACTGTTCTGACTCCTTGAAGTTGTATGTAGCCACAGGGTCAGTTCTGTCCAACAATGGAGGGCAAGTCATTTAACTGCTGAAGCAAGATTTTCCAGTTTGCTCTTTTCTGGCCAAAAGCCCCAGAGGTGCTGAGCAGAAGGAACTTCAAGCACCACCCCAGACACTTGTGGAAAGCATGTAATACAAGCAAAACAGAAATCATCAATACTCTGAAAAATTATAATCACTGTGTCACTCCCTATTCCAACTAGTACGTTTTATGTTCCCTCTCTAGTTTTAGGCTAGTTGACATGCAGATCTGGAGTGAGCCATGATATGGAAACAATGGAATGGAAAGAGCCTGAATCCTTTAAGAATTCTAGGAATAGAGACTCAATACCGCCTCAGATATTTTCATGCATGAAAAATAAACTTCGGTTTAAGCCTATTCAGATAATCTAAATCTATTCTCTATTATATGGTTATAAAACAAACCATACCCTCTCCAGCTGTTTACGTACTTTTTCAGTACCAAGGAAACCCTGAAATATCCTTTGTTACTGTGACAGCACATGTTTAGGATCTGTGTGTACTATCAGCACTTTGACAAACAGATGTGGATGAATCATTACCAGAAAAGGTTGAATAAAAATGCTGTCTGTTATCTCTCACATGGCTCAGTCACTTGGAGATTGATCGCTGCTCCTCCTTGGACTATGTTTGAAACCCAATGTATTTAAAGATCTGACTAAACCGTGAAGTGATCAATATTTCCAATAAGGATAAAGTCGACGAAGTGGTCATTGGAGAACTCTGTGTGTATAATAGGATCTGTCCCAGAAGGAGCTTAAAAGGCACAACAGAAACATATACAAAGGCTCTGCTGAACTAACAAGTGTGCAGGCAGATGCAACCACAATGCTTTAAATGAAGACACAAGCTATTTCCCCGAGTAAATCATGCACCAAATAAAGTCACTTAAATGATACATATTTCCAAAGACTTTTGGAAATCGTGTGCTTATGATGCTAAGTGGAAGATATCTTTCAAGAACAGAAAATCTATTTTAAGATGAATTAAACCAAAAGGTTTAATTAAAATTAAATATTAAACCGGTTCTTATGACTGGAAAGCAAGATATAACTTTAGCGAAAGCTTGACCCAACTACTAAGAGAACAACTACAACCTGCCTTTTCTATTTGCATATTCTGGGCTTGGTTTTCAATGCTGACTCCTCTGAGGCATCCTTCCTCAACCTCCCTTAACTCTGAAGGAGTCTGAAGGACCACATATTCCAGTGCTTGTCCCCACAGGTAAGAACATATAACATAGCCACTCAAGGAAGGTATGTAGCCTCAATTGCCTGGACTAGCTTAGGCCATAAGCATGTTTGCAAAAAAATAAAATAAAATAAAATATTTGAGGTCTGATGCAAGTTCTTGACCTTTTTGGCAACACAGACTACTAGTCCCTTTCTTCTTAGTTGGCAACTGGAATACACTTCTGAAGATCTCTTGAAGCTAGGCATGGTCATATCATAAAGTGCTGGCTGTTGGCATAAAAGGCTTTCCCCAACAACATCTTATATAGCTTAAATGCATTTTCCCATCTGCCAGCTTAACATTAACAGACTAAACATTTAGAATCCAGTAGAACTATGATGATAGAAAATGCATCAACCCTTACTGAATGAGTAAGATCTGTTCATAAGGGAACCATCTGTCCCATAAGCAAACCATACCTTTTATCAGGCTTAAATGTTGGAAATTTCTTACAATTTTATACATTTTAATTAATTAATTAAAAGGTGAAGAGGCAAGAAGACAACTTTCACCATGTGATACCCGGGAATCAAACTCAGGTCATTGGGCTTGGTGGCAAGTGCTTTCACCCATTGAGCCATCTCACTGGGTCAGAATTGGAAATTTTACGTATTAACTTTAACCAACACAGCAATACAAGGAGCATTGTTTAAGAATAGGACAAATGGGATCTGGACAGCCCAAAATAAGCAATGTCTATGACAGGGATGATTTCAAGATTTGGCTTATCCTTAAATGAAATGGAAGCAATTATTCTGACATCTGAGTCTGCACACTCCTATTTTCTGGAACAGCATCATTATAATGACTTAGCCACAGACCGAGTAAACAAAGCAGCAATTGCCTTTGTACTATAATAAGGCTTTACAAACATGCCCTGAATTTCACATGGTTTCTTTAATAAATGGATGATATTTTCTTATGCTCACAAGCAGCTGTACCCCATAGAAGATGCAATTTAAATTTACTCTGCCTCTCAGAGAACCCCCTCCTCAAATGGAAAAAAAAAAAATGTTTTCCTAAAGCCTTGAGTTTTAACATGCAAGCGCAAGAGTAGGAGAGGAAAATGAAACCAAAAGGCATATAAAAAGCACCGAAGAAGCTACGAACCATATCAAAAGCCAGAGAAAGGGGGCAGGGCCTGTGGTTGAAGTCCAAGACAATAACGACTTATCTGAAATGAAATACACACAGAGTAGAATGAGATTGATATCAAAATCAAAGCAAGAGTAGGTATTAAAAAATAATAATTGGTATCAAAATCAAAGCACGAGTAGGTATTAAAAAATAAAGGTCAGGAATTGATATGCCAGGTGACAGCTTACAGTGTTCCTTCCCTGGAGAGTCCTTCCCTTTTGGGCTGGACAAATTCTACTATCTTTCTGGGCTAAATGTCACAGTTATGAGATGTTTTATGACAATCCCTCCCCCCCACTGCATAGACTATTCTTCCTATTAAAATCGCCTCTAAAAGCTTTCCTCTCATTTCATAGCCCTTCTTGTTGTTAAAATTACAATGTTATCTGAGTAATGATTAGGGTCTGCCTCCCCATCTAAAGTGAAAGTTCAGCAGGAGCAAAGACTGACCTTGCTGTCTGCTCATCTACAGGATCTTAACCCCTGCTGTGGTGTCCAGCACACAGCAGGGACTCTGTAGCTCTGAAAACCTTCTAGCAAATAGTGTGGGTGGCATCAAGCAGTGTTTTTAAAAGATTGGATTCCTGAACACATCTTAAAGTTCTATTTTCCTTTGCATCAATTCTGAAAAGACACTAGGAAAGCCAAAAGCCAGTGAAACTGTTTGTCAAATCATCTAAAAAAGCACACGTGTCTCAAAACATGTGGGAGAATTATGGGAATCTCTCTGAGATGCTTTTCTTTGAGAAATGAACTAGCATCTCGGAAAATAATGAGAATCCAAGCAGTACTGGCCAATCTCTTAGGCACATTACAGGGCCACAGCTTCTCTCCCTGGAAGGGCTGTCTAGGCTCATGAACTTCACTTCACATTCATTCAGGCTTTGCCATGTTCCCATCATGTAACATGCAGTCTCTTCCTTCCTCTGGGAGAGCCCCAATTGTCTCATTTGTCCAGTGACATGAAGACACATCTCCAAAGGCTATGTGAATACATAATGTAATGATAGAGGCAAACAGCAGCCTTCAGGCTGTCAGTGGTGTGCTTGCTGTTCATTTCACTTCTATCTTGATGCTCGCAAGGGCTCGACTGCCCTTCAGTCCCAGTGCAGTCTCTACACCTTCCCACACTTATTCTATGTCAAGCTTGATCACAGAATAGAACAACCTGATCATCTATTTCGACAGAGGACTCAGTGGTAGGGTAGGCTTCTTTTTTCAGATAACAATCATATGTATAGAATTTATAAAATGGCATCCAGTATTCATAACAGTTCTATGGGATGGGCAATTTTTACCAGCCCACATCTCTGATGGAAACTTAAGGTTTGTAGCTTATGAAGAGTGAGAGTTTGAAGTCCCAAATCAGACCTGCCTGACTCTCACCCATGTCCTCCAAGGCATCACACAGCCTTTCTAGTTTCTTCTCTTCAGCATCTACATGGCCTAGAGTAAGGTGGTGCCCATGGAGATCCCCTCTCTGAGAAGGGGAGGAGGAGTAGTAGAGGGATTTGTAAGGGTGGACCTGGAGGAGGTGGGATCTGTGATTGGTATATAAAGTGAAAAAATATAAATTATTGAAAAAAATTATTACTAAGCCAAACCAGAGCTAATTCAGAAGGTCCAAAAAAATATATAAGAAGGCTGGGTATGTCCTAGATCAAAAAGGTCATTTTGTTTTCTTTGTATGTTTGTCTTACTTTTTTAATTGAAAGAAAAAATTTCATACGGTATATTTTGACCATGGTTTTCTTCTTCAATTCTTCCCAGATTCACCCCACCTCACTGTCTACCAAATTTTATATTCTTTTGCTCTCTTGTTTACTCTTTAAAAACAAAAAAAAAAAAAAATAAGACTTAAAAAAAACCCACAAACAAAAATCAAAACAATCAAGCAAAAAACCAATAAGACAAAAGATGCCCAAACAAAGCAAAATGGGGTTAAAAAAAAGTCTACAAAAATACTATTGGGTTCATTTTGTGTTGGACGCCCGGGCATAGGACCTGGCCTAAGTGAGGTTAGTATAGCCAGTAAGATTTCATTGAAGAAAACTGATTTGCCTTTGCCACCAGGTATCAATTGCAGATAGCTTCTTGGTTATGAGTGGGAACCATGTTCACTTCCCCATCTCAGTGTGGGAATCAGATCTGCTTTGAACCTGTGCTGGCCTTGTGCATGTAATTACAGTCTCTGTGAATTCATGCACACGTGCGCGCGCACACACACACACACACACACACACACACACACACACACACACACACACACACCAGTCCTATTGTGTCTGGAAGACACTGTTTACTTGAAATTTCCTTTCACCTTGGCTCTTACAATCTTCTTGCATCATCTCCCTTGAGCCCTGAGGGGAGGGCTTTGATATGGCATGCTATGGTATTTCATTTAGGACTGAATGTTCTAAAGATTTTTACTTTCTGTACACAGTCCAGTTGCAAGTCTCTGTATGATTTCTCATCTACTGAAGCCAAAAGCTTCTCTTATGAGGCCTGAGTGAGGCACTAATCTATGGCTACAGCAGTGTCATTAGGAGTCATTTCATAATACAACCCATAAACCATATGGAGCTTAGGAAGAAGGAAGACCAAAGTGTGGGTGCTTCAATCCTACATAGAATAGGGAACAAAATAATCACAGAACGTAGAATGAGGGAGGGACCTGAGAGAGAAAGATGAGGGGGAGGGAAAACGGGGGGCAGGATCAAGTATTGGAAGGGACAGAGAGAAGTACAAAGGGTCAAGAAATTGAATAGAAACATGTAGCAGTGAAGGATGGGGAAATGGGGGTAGCCATTAGAAAGTCCCAGACTCCAGGGAAGCAAGAGGCTCCCAGGACCCAACATGTATGACTTTAGCCAAAATACTCAACAAAAGGGAGATACAACCTGTAGAGACCATCTCCAGTAGATAGGCACGGTCCCCTGTTGAGGGATGGGGCCACCCACCCATCTCAAAATTTTTGACCTAGAAACATTCCTGTCCAAAGGAAAGACAGAGACAAAAATGGAACAGAGACTGAAGGATAGGCCATCCTGAGACCTCCCCACCTAGGGATCCATCCCATCTGCAGACACCAAATCTGGACACTACTGATGATGCCAAGAAGCACTTGCTGACAGGAGCCTGGTATGGCTGTTTCGTGAGAAATTCTACCAGCACCTGACCAATACAGATACAGATACTCACAGCCAACCATCAGACTGAGCTTGGGGGCCCCAGTGGAAGAGCTAGGGGAAGGACTGAAGGAGCTGAAGCAATTGCAACCCTTGCAACCCCATAAGAAGAACAATATCAACTAACCAGACCCCCCCAGAGCTCCCAGAGACTAAACCACCAACCAAAGAGTATACATGGAGGGATCCATGACTCCAGATACATATATAGCAGAGGATTGCTTTATCTGACCTCAATGGGAGGGGAGGCCCTTGGTCCTGTGGAGGTTTGATGCCTCAGTGTAGGGGGATGCTGGAGCAGCAGTGAAGCGGGAGTGGGTGAGTGGGTGGAAGAGCACCCTCATAGAGGAAAAGGGGAAAGGGGAGAGGAGAGATGGGATGGGGGTTTGTGGAGGGGAAACCAAGAAGGGGAATATCATTCTAAATGTAACAAATAAATGATTAATAAAAAAAAAAAAGTAGGGCCTTATCACTGAGGTATAGAGAGTAAGCAATAGCCTTGACAATAGCCTGTGTTGTTTGGAGGTTTCCATGGGGACCCTTAGGCCAACAATTCATAAAGATATAACCCACTCTTGACAATGGAGGCTTTACATGGTGGCCTAAAATGTCTAACTGGGGTATTATCTCCCCTATTATTTGGTGACTTTATTTAGACTTTATATATATATATAGAAAGAGAGAGAGAGAGAGAGAGAGAGAGAGAGAGATTGAGAGAGAGAGAGAGAGCTCCTACAGTATTTGGTTTCCATATGGTTCTTCAATCTTGTAAAGATTGGTTTTTACTATCTTATAAAGATAGTAAAACATGAGCTAAATTTAGAAGTGAGTGTTGTTGGATAAGACATAGATTGAACATTGCTGTCAAATTTCCAGCACTTAGATTGATGTCAGCTTATTACTGAACTCCATGCACAAAACTCTGTACTAGACTGACCCTGGAAACACAGTCAGGGGCTCTTCTTTGTATTAAGAATGACAAGCACCTGCCATCTTTAAGAAATTCTCATCCATCTATCATTTGTGACTTTGAAGGTAAGAGCTATACTAGAACCTCTCCTTAGTGAATGTTTTTGTCCTCTTGGAAGTAATTTAGCACCAGAAATTGCCTATTGCAAATTCAGTTAAAACAACAACAACAATAGATGAAGTCTAACTACAAAACATGAGCTTCTGAAAGACAACCCAAGCCATAGTACACACAATACCAACATGTGTGATACAAGAGAAAAGGCCTTGTGAGTTGTTAAATCCCTCAGGGAATAGCACTGTAACAGTAATGGCTAATATTCATTAAACCTGTGCTAGGTACTCTGTGTCCTGTGAGCACTTCATATATGTTACTTGTACTGACTTCACTCTCACATGGTAGGGTTTATTTACATCTGACCAATGAAGAAGCCACAACAGAGAGATACTGGGCACCTAGCACAAGATCATAGAGCTAAAAAATAGTCTAGACAGAAGTCTAACCTTTGTTAAATGAAGCTGATAGAGGGACTCATTTCTCAAGACATTGAGACAGCAGTTAAATTGAATGATTATTCTTCCTTTAAATAAAATTAATAATTTTGGGGGCTGGGGCAACATGACTTCAAAATTGATAATTGTTATAGTCATCCTAGATGCCCTGGCTACCCTGAGTGAAGGACTATTAGATAGGTAGCCATCAAAATTGAGCTCAATCACAACTTTAACATTCCATAAATTCCCTGAGGAAGGAACTCTGCTGCTTGCTACCAAATTACAACTATGGCTCCAGAGGGCCCTCCACCACCTACAACTTCCAAACAGCTTCAGCCCTAGAAGGTGCAACCAGGCCAGAGTAGGGAGCATTTCTCCTGGTAACCTAGCAGAAAGCCTACGATTGATGCAAACTGTCATTTATGTAAAGGACTGCCATGATTGGTGCAAACACCTCTGTCCCCCTCCCCACACTGTCTAACAATATGATCAGGTGATTCTACTCAATAGGGAGGTCAGCCAAAAGATGTGCCCCTGTGCTACCTTCTGATGCTGCACCATCACACCAAATAAAGGATTCTCTTAGAGCAATCTTTCCTTGCCTACTTTTTTTTTTTTAAAGATTTATTTATTTATTATATGTAAGTATACTGTAGCTGTTTTCAGACACACCAGAAGAGGGCATCAGATCTCATTACAGATGGTTGTGAGCCACCATGTGGTTGCTGGGATTTGAACTCAGGACCTTTGGAAGAGCAGTCAGGGCTCTTAACCAGTGAGCCATGTCTCCAGCCCCTCCTTGCCTTCTTTTTTTTTTTTTTTTTTTTTTCCTTCTTTTTTATTTTTGATACTTTATATACATTTCCAATGTTTCCCCTTTTCTGAGTCTCCTCTTTGGATACCCCCCATCCCCTCCCCAACCCGCCTCTAAGAGGGAATTCCACCTCCCACCCCCCTCCCGACCACCCATCCCCATATTCCCGCCTTGACATTCCCCTTTACTGAGGCCTCTAACATCCTCAGGCCCAAGGG
>CM052712.1:36079604-36108383 GCA_028551405.1 Uromys caudimaculatus | reverse complement strand
CCAGCTTCTGGCTATTATAAATATGGCTGCTATGAACATGGTGGAGTATGTGTCTTTATCACATGTTGGAGCATCTTCTGGGTATATGCCCAGGAGAGGTATAGCTGGGTCCTCAGGTAGTATTATGTCCATTTTTCTGAGGGTCCGCCAAACTGATTTCCTTGCCTACTTTTAAAGTTTATGTATTCCTTCTTATACGGTTCAGCACTGGCCGGAACTTATCACGTACCCCAGGCTGTTAAAGAAATCTCAAGCTCTTCATTATTAGGTCTTGTTTTTCAGTTCCAGGAATTGAACTGTGAAGCTGAGATTGCAGGCCCATAAGCTGTAACACTTGTCACTAAAAGAATAAAAATTCTAGTGTCTGAGGGCTACAGGAGAGCTGTAACACACCAGAAGGTGCTGCTATCTGGGACGCCTATCTCTCACTATTGATGGAAGCTGAAATATCACTTACTTTCAAGTGTTGAGCTGCTGGAGCATAAAGCCCAAAATGATAGCCTTTAAAGTAAGTGCCTACAGCCACGTGTATCTGCTCTCCGAACTATAGAGCTCCTAGTTTGGGGACTTAGAGTTTACGACTCGGAAGCCTCTGGAGTATAAGCACTTGTAGGCCAAAACTAGAAGACCATGTTTGTGTTCCATAATTCTTCCATAATAACATAAAAAGATCCAAGATATTTGATTGGTGACAGATCCATGCTAAGAATTTCTTCACAAGTCAGCAGCCTAAATATTTACAAGACTGTTGAATCAGAGTGGTGGGAGCCAAGGTACAAGAGAATGAGTCTCCATATCTCAAAATACAACTCACTAAATTCACATGACATACTTCATGTAGGACCAGAAGTCAGTAGTCTTTGGCTGATAGAAAGGTAGGGTCAGCAGTGTGCTTTCCTGGAGTTAAATGACCATGTTTTGAAATCACCAATAAAACAATACATTCCCTGAACTGAGGGTAATGGCAGTCCCTTGATAATTGATAAACTTGTGGAAATACCAATTCCAATTATCACTTGTACAACTCACATGGCCTAGAATTTTCTGCTTCTTGTCCCTTCTACGTCACTGCACAATTGTCACCTGGATTCTTTCAAAATTTCATTTATTATTGAGAGTATCTCCTCTTAACTTCCTTCTGTCAATATTAACAATGGCATTTGCATGTTTAGGACATAAACTGGGTTTTCACAACCACACAGTCATCCCAAGGCCCCATGAGCTCATTTATCAAGACTTCATTTTTTGAAAGTTCTTTTTAAGGTTCATCTGTTGACATTGATCCTGAGCATGGTTACTCATAAAAAAATCTTTATGATTACAATTTATGAGTTAATTTTAACAAGTATTTGATAGATGGTCTCATGAAGTACCTGACCCACAGTAGTGAAGATTCCCATTAGATCCCATGAAGATTCATTCATATTTTTTTTGATTCCTGTTCTGTTTTCCCAGCAGCATGAAGGCTCAAATATAAATGAAATGAAAAGTATCTTTCACATTAACCATTTTTTATTGACTTCTGGGAGCAGAACTATAGATCTTTCTAAAGTAGAATGTTGGATAAACAAACCACCTGGGGGAAAATAAAGAAATTGTTTATGTCTACCTACAACGATCACATTATAACAGATATATTTCTCCAATGTTTACAATAAATGTGTTCTATATTATAGTGCTCATTCCTTAGCTTTTATGTTTTTAAAGGGAAAAGCAGAAACAGTTTTTAACCCAGAGATATCTTAAAAGATATATTCATTTTAGCATTCAAAACTGGCTACCCACAGGCTAAACTCTATTCTAAACAAAGGTTTAGGAGAAGAAAATGTTATTTTTATAAAAGAGCTGGATTTTTAACTCCTTTTGAATAGTTAAAAGACCTACCCACACTCAGTCTCCATCTTACCATGACAATGTTGGGCAGAAGTCTTCTTGAAGTAGTTAAACATGCTTCACCACTAGTTTTAGTGTTCTGGTTTGTGTTACTTGCATGATTTCTGAAGTCTTTTAACTTAAGATAAAACCCTGCTCTTGTATAATTATATCATTGTAAGATAATCTGATAGTCTGAGTGACTAAGAGAACAAGTAATGCTACATGTCCACAAGGGACAGGTCCCAAATCTCCTAACCTAAGCCACAGCACCTATTTTCTTACTGCAAATTTTGCTCCTAAAAATATCTTTGGAAGACGTAGATGTATATTTGTTTAACACCTCACTGAGTATAATGAATAGATAGTATTGAACCTCTGCTCTTGCCAAAGAGAAATTAACAACGGCCTCATTTACTGATCCCAGTGGAATGCTTTATCACCTATAGATCTGTCACCAGAAAGAAATGCTGTGAGAAATGCCTGGGATAAAATGTGATGCCATATTGCATTGACTTCTGTCTGACACCTACAGTAGAGATTCTGCAATCCTCTAAACACTCATGTTAATGCTAACATCAGGAAATGGAACATGATCATAAAAGAGGCCAAAGGTAAAAAGACTAAGAAACATCTGCTGCTGTAGGCAGTCAATATAGTGCCTACGGTCTTCTGGTATTTTTTGCCATTCACTAGCCTCCTGGGTGGGGATTACACTTAACTCTCTTTTAATGGCTAGAACATGGGGAAAACGATAGCAGGTCACTTCTAAAGACTAGATTAAAAGACATGGCAGTTGCTACCATGGGGCATTCTTGCTTGTTCTTGGGTTTCTTGACTATGAGAAACCAATGGTTATGAGTTGTAAAGCACTCCTGTGAATAAGACCCTGTGGTGAAAGATGGACTCTTGCCAGAAACCACATGAGTGAGCTGAAAGCAGAGCCTTCTCCAGATGAGACCACAACCCCAGCCAAGAGATTGACTGCAGCCTCAAGATGAATCTTCAGCAAAAAGCATCCAGATAAGTTATTACCAGTTTCCTGACACCCTAGAAATAGTGAAATAATAAACGGTTGCTGTTTAAAGCCATACGTGTTACACACCAGTAGTCAAATACTATTATATCCTTAACTATAGGCAAAGATCAGAGATTCCTACAGCCTTCATGTGTGTTAAACCTCTTTTATTTCTTTATACTCTATTCTGCAAAAAAAAGTGTGCAGATGTATACACATATGTTCATGTATTATCAAACATGTAGACTGAATACTGATTTAAACACAAAATTACAAGTAAAACATAACTGTGTTCTAATTCTGACTGCTATTGGCTAAGTGGTTTTAAAGGAACAGTTCTCATTTTTTCATCTACAAGATGGATCAACTTCCTTACTTCATTTTACAAATTACTTTACCTTTATTCATCGTCTTTCTATATTGTGATCATTTGTTTTTCACTCTGGAATTAGATATGTTCTAGTGGGCTCAAAACCCAACAGCAGCCATTGGGTCATGTGCATCATTGAAAATGTCTAGGCTCTGTGTTGAGCTCCAGCTCTCCCTGTGGTAGGGTAATCTAGAAAGAGAGAGAGGGCATATGAGATGGAAAGCCTTGAAGGAGGAATTGAACAATTCCAATGGGTAGAGAAATGAAAAAGTGGATAAACCTCCTGATATCGTTATAGAAATGAAGGGAAAATGAAAAATAAAAGCAAGAAAGTGTTTGAAGAACACTGACTGTCTCCCAGGTGATGACATGTAAAGTACAATCACAAGAGTGGGTCTTCCTATTCTTATCTAAGGTGGAATGGAAGATAAACACAGCTCAAGGTGTGAGGATCCAGATATGAAGAAACATGTGAGCAAACTGAGGAGCAGCAGGTAAAATGAAAAGGAAGCCAACAGAGTCCATGACAGAGCAAAGGTAGAAAGGGGTCATCAAAATCGGAAAAGTGACTGGGTATACATATGTGTACTGCTCAGCTTGAGGAAGGAGAAAGTGGATCTTGGGTAAGGATTGGCCAGAAGGGGTAGAGCAAGAAGATTTGGCTGGTAGAAGGGGCAGAAACAATATTCTAATGAGTATTCAGTGGACTAACAGGGTTTGGTAACACAAAAAGACGGAAATATAACTATAGAATTAAACGGAATTAATTTTGAGATCAACTTTTAAAACTAAATGCCTTAGAATACAACAGACAGTACTAGGGGTGTACATCATCAGGCCATGCAGCATTGAGTTTAGTCTTAAAAACTTCTTGCCTTCCTGTACTACAGGAGACAAGGAACATTTTTCTTTAAATCATAGACAGTATAGTCAAAATGCAATGCATAGCCTTGACTATGTTCCAACAAATCTTTACTTATAAATACAGATATCTATCCTGCAAACAATTATTTGCCAATTCCTAAAGCAAAATATTTCATATTTCTACTTTATTCATGATACACTTATTGCATCAAGTTTTACTGATAATACCACAGGAAAACTATTGAATCATGTACACGTTGCTTATGGTGTATCAGACACATGGCAAAGAACTTTAACACATCCTGGAGTAGGTCAGTGCATCTCCTTTAATAGGTGAAAAAGTTGAGTATCACAAAGATTTGCTTAATGTCAACAATTAAAAGTGCAGCTAAACTTTAGAAAATAGCAAAGGGTTTCTCTTTTGGGTAGGATTCTGTACTAGATATTCAAAAAAGCCTTTCTCCCCAAAAAATGATGTAGATGCTCTATGTAGTATGACAAAGTTATTTTAGAAGATACCTCTGAACATATGAAAAACAAGAAAATTTTTCCCGGACCAAATTGAGCCTTATGGTGTAAAAGAACTGTAAGTAACACACCAATTTAGATGTAGAAGGACCATGAGGCCTCGACCCTATATAGAAAAAAAATCTACAGGCAACTAAGGCATGCTGAGAGTGGGAGAAATGGTCCTGGAAGACCACATTAAATTGGATATTATATACTAAGTGGTTGGCCCTGAAAACATATACAAGTTAGTTTATATTGACTGAGCAGACTGTATCTCAGACAAACGCAGACACCCACAGCCAAACAGTGAGTAGACTTTGGGGATTCTTATGGAAGAATAGGAGGAAGGATTGCAGTCACCAAAGGGTATAGGAAATCCATAGGAAGACCAACAGATTCAACTAATGTGGATCCTTGGGGTCACTCAGAGACTGAATTACCAACCAAAGAACATACACAGACTGGACCTAGGTTTACCCAAACATATGTGGCGGATGTGCAGCTTGATCTTCCTGTCATTCCCGAGCAACTGGAGCAGGGGCTATCCCAAAAGTTGTTGTCTATATGTAGCATATATTCTTTATGCTGGGCTGCCTTGTCTGGCCTCAGTGGGAGAGTGTGAGCCTAGCCTTCCAGAGACTTGATGGGCCATGGTGTGGAGACACCAAGGGGGACCTCCACCTACTCAGAGAAGAAGGGGAGGGGTAATGGAGTAAGGTTGTAGGAGGGGGTGACTGAGAGGAGGCAGTGAATGGGATGTAAAGTGAATAAGTTAAAAAATGAATAAAAATAACATTACAAAAGAATAGATATGTATATTTCTATACATATATGTATATAACATCAACTAATAAAAAGGAGAGTGCATACATTGAAAGAAAGTAAGGAATAAATGGGAGAGTCTGGAGGGAGGAAAGGAAAGGGGAAATGCTGTAATTTTAATCTCAAAAATAAAATAAATTATCAAAAAATAGAATGGTAAATAAAAACAGAGGTTGGGGCTTGCCTGCAAAGGAGTTGTTAAAAACAAAACAAAACAAAAAACCCAAAACCAACCAAAATCAAGGCTGTTGATCACAGAGAGATGGCATTATGGGCCCATGGATACCTCCTCGACCTCACCATGAAGCAGGACCTGTGAGGGGCTCTCCATACTCAATGGAAAGTCAGATCATGAAGAGAAAATATATATTTCAGTCAGATAATAAAAAAGAAATTGGTCTGTGCTTTGTAGCTTCTAGCAGACCCTGTGTCATGAGGAACTGTTCCTTTATCTCTTGCTATGCTCTATGTTGAAATCAATATTGACCTGACCACATTCACTTTCATGTGCTCATGGATTCATATTTATCTTTTTCAATTATTTTATTCAACTCTACTTTCATATTTATAATTTTATAGAACCTTAGACAAATTAATCCTTTTATTTCCTGTGGTGCTAAAGATTGAACCTAAGGCCTTATATACATTAGGCAAGCACTGTACCATTGGGTATACCCTCAGCCTATGACGACATTTCATAATTCAAAAAGAGATGAACTTTGAAAAATTAATGACTGTCCTTTGAGAAATTAGAGATATGCAAATGCAAAAGAAAGCATTACAGATGATTATAGGAAAAGAACAATTAGAAATAAATACAAAAGAATTTGAACGGCAATTAAATCCACTGTGTCTCTCAACAAATATATATTCAGCTATGCATCAAAAAGCCTACAACACTTTCTCTCCCTATTTCCTCCTGTGAGTATTTTGTTCCCCCTTCTAAGAAGGACTAAAGCATCTACACTTTGGTCTTCCTTCTTCTTGAGCTTCACATGGTCTGTGAATTGTATCTTGTGTATTCTAAGCCTTTAGGCAAATATCCACTTATCAATGAGTGCATACGATGTGTGTTCTTTTGTGACTGGGTTATCTCACTCAGGATGATATTTTCTAGTACCATCCATTTGCCTAAGAATTTCATGAACTCATTGTTTTTAATAACTAAGTAGTACTCTATTGTGTAAATGTACCACATTTTCTGTATCCATTCCTCTGTTCCATCTGGGTTATTTCCAGCTTCTGGATATTATAAATAAGGCTGCTATGAACATAGTAGAGCATGTGTCCTTGTTATATATTGGAGCATCTTTTGGGTATATGCCCAGGAGTGGTATAGCTGGGTCCTCAGGTAGTACTATGTCCTGGCAAATACAGAGGCCCATGCTCGCAGTCAACCATTGGACTGAGCATGGGGTCCCCAATGGAGGAGTTAGAAAAAGGACTGAAGGAACTGAAGGGGTTTACATCCATAGGAAGAACAACAATATCAACCATCTGCACCCCCCCCCCAGAACTCCCAGGAACTAAACCACCAACCAAAGAGTACACATGGAGGGTCCCATGGCTCCAGCTGCATATGTAGCAGAGGATGGCCTTGTCGGGCATCAATGGGAAGAGAGGCCCTTGGTCCTGGGAAGGCTCGATGTCCCAGTGTAGGGGAATTCAAGGGTGGGAGGTGGGTGGGTGGGTGAGCACTCTCATAGAAGCAGGGGGACAGGATAGGGGGGTTCTGGAGGGGAAAACAGGAAACGGGATAACATTTGAAATGTAAATAAAGAAAATATCCAATAAGAAAAGAGAGAGAGACTTTGGGACTGGAGAGATAGCTCAGCAATTAAGAGCACTGACGGCTCTTCCAGAGATCCTGAGTTCAAGTCCCAGCGACCACATGGTAGCTCACAATCATCTGTAATACCCTCTTCTGATGTGTCTGAGGACAGCTATGGTGTACTCACATACATAAGATAAATAAATAAATCTTTTTTTAAAAGCCTACAACAAACCAGTTATGCATATATCACATGAAGGATATGACAAACTAAAAATATTTGACTAAAGAGAACTAAGCCTCAACTCATGTTTGTAGAAAAATCAACCTAAAGAAATTAAGAGAGGATAAACTCAAAATACTCAGTATTAGTCCAAGAAGAATTATAGAAAGTAAACGGGAAAATGTGGAAGATGACTAGAAGCAGTCTTGGAATAGAAAATCTTTTTTTTATTTAAATTTTAATTTTTTGATACTTTATTTACATTTCAAATGTTTCCCCCTTTCCAGATCTCCCATTCCTCTATACTGGGGCCTCTAACACCCTCAGGCCCAAGGGCCTCTCCTCCCCCTGATGGCCAACAAGGCCCTCCTCTGCCACATATGTGGTCCAAGCCATGGGCCCCTTCATGTGTATTCAAGTCTATAGAGCTGGAAAACAAATTAGAAATTTCTAAACTAAATTATCTCAGTGAGTTATCAGCAGAGACATCCCCATTCAAAAGCTGCAACATTGCAGAGCATAACAGATAAGAAGATACACTGCAAATGTGTTCTGAGAGAGAAAAGTAAAATTTACCTGCAACATAAGAATAATACTACTGAGCTTCAAGTTCTGAAGCAACATAGAAGGCAAGAGAATTCATATCTTTAAAGTTATGAAGGAAAATACTTCAACTTAGGGTTCTATAGAAGGTGAAGAGAAAGGACAAAATTAAGACATTTCCAATATTAAACCTGCCATAATTTAAGCTTTATTTTTTATATAGTAATGTATATACTATAGTAACATACATAATGTATGTAAAATAATATTGAGTAAGAAGTCCCAAACAAAATATAAATAAAATATTTCATTAATTCTAAAGTTCACAGAAATACATGTCCAGGAAGGGCACAGGATACACATAAACAGTGATAAACTGTTAAAGTACTTAAAGCAATATTCAAGTACAATGGGAACACTTCCCCCTAGGCTTTGATGAGAAGCGCTAACCCACAAGATGAAAAGCATTATCCAAAGTCATGGTAAAACTAATCTACAAATGCAGTCCAGTCAACAATGGGAGAAGACCCACTCAACCACATATTAGAAGATACTTTAAGCCACTTTAATCAGATAGGGATGACAATGCACAGGAATATAAAATAATCCAGTCCTTTAATTCAAGAATATGTTAGCTGCTTCTGTGTTGTTCTGACTTGACAAAGAACTTAAGAGAAAAAGGCTTGTTTTTGCTCACAATTTCAAGAGCTTTTGATGATCTATGATATGGGGAGGCACAGTGGAGTGAACGGAGCTCAGGCCTGGACACAAGAGTAGGAGGCAACAGCAGTTGGTACTCAGTAGCAGGCCAGAAGCAGAAGACCTGGCAACTTTCAAGGTCTGCCCCTAGTAGCCTGCTTCTCTGCCTGTCAGGCCTCAGTTCCTAAATGCTCTAGTGACCTCAAATTTGAACCACAAGCTGGCGACCAGACACTCAAACATTTCAGTTTCCAACCATTGCAAGGCGATAATATAACTTTATTGACTTGCTGTTATTAATAATAGACAAATGGGACTTCATAAAATTGCAAAGCTTCTATAATGCAAAGGACACTAGGACAAAATGGCAGCCAACAGATTGGGAAAAGATCTTTACCAACCCTATATCCGATAGAGGGCTAACATGCAATATATACAAAGAACTCAAGAAGTTAGATTTCAGAGAATCAAATAACCCTATTAAAAATGAGGTACAGAGCTAAACAAAGAATTTTCAACTGAGGAATATCGAATGGCCAAAAAGCACTTAAAGAAATGTTCAGTATCCTTAGTCATCAGGGAAATGCAAATCAAAACTACCCTGAGATTCCACCTCACACCAATCAGAATGACAAAGATCAAAAGCTCAGGTGACAGCAGATGCTGGCAAGGATGTGGAGAAAGAGGAATACTCCTCTATCGCTAGTGGTATTGCAAGCTGGTACAACCACTCTGGAAATCAGTCTGGTGGTTCCTTTGTAAAGGAACCACTACTTAGCTATTAAAAACAATGAGTTCATGAAATTCTTAGGCAAATGGATAGAACTAGAAAATATCATCCTGAGTGAGGTAACCCAATCACAAAAAAACATACATGGTATCCACTCACTGATAAGTGAGTATCAACCCAAAAGCTTGGAATACCCTAGATACAATTCACAAACCATGTGAAGCTCAAGAAGAAGGAAGACCAAAGTGTGGGTGCTTCAGTCCTTCTTAGAAGGGGGAACAAAATACTTATGGGAGCAAATATGGAGATAAAGTGTGGAGCAGAGACTTAAGGAGACTGCCCCAACTGAGGATCCATACCATATGCAATCACCAAAGGCAGACACTATTGTGGATGGCAGAAGTGCATGCTGACAGGAGCCTGATATAGCTGGTTCCTGAGAGACTCTGCCAGAGCCTGACAAACACAGAGGTGGATGTTGCAGCTCACCATTGGACTGAGCATGCGGTCCCCAATGGAGGAGTTAAAAGAAAGGACTGAAGGAGTTGAAGGGGTTTGCAACCCCATAGGAAGAACAACAATATCAACCAACCAGACCCCCCCCCCCAGAGCTCCCAGGGACTAAACCACCAACCAAAGAGTACACAAGGAGGGACCCATTGCTCCAGCTGCATATGTAGTGGAGGATGGCCTTGTCAGGCATCAAAGGGAGAAGAGTCCCTTGGTCCTGTGAAGGCTTGATGTCCCAGTGTAGGAGAATATGAGACCAAGAAGGTGGGAGTGGTTGGGTGGGTGGGGGAACACCCTCATAGAAGCAGGGGAGGGATGGGATAGGGGTTTCCATGGGGGAAACTGGGAAAGGGGATAACATTTGAAATATAAATAAAGAAAATATCCAATAACAAAAAAGAAATTAAAACTCTGCAATGTCTTATTGTAGAAACCCCACTCTTAGAGCTGTAACTCATCTACAAATGGTTCTCTTTGAACTACAAATGAGAGATATGTATAAAAGGGATGCCTTCTGGGGTTTAGTTTGAAAGGGCCAAAGCTGAAAGCAATGTACACAGCCACTCACAAAGCAATGGTAGAATAATGAGTCACAACGCACATATACACACATATCATATGTATGCACTCATATACACAGGGCAGCAACCTCAAAGAGTGAGATGAAGCTGCTCCTGTCAATCTGAGCGCTGCTGTAAAATATTGGAATGCACGGACTCTAGGCTACAGGAAGAAAGGAGGCTTCTGTAATGAGACCTCAGGGCCTCCAACACCAGGCTAACAGGTTTGAGGAATCTACAAACCACACGGCACCATGAATAACAATTAAAGGCATCTCAAAAACATCTATGTGTGCCAATTACTCTGACGCAGCCTTGACCTCTTTACCTTTCCTTCCAGGCTTTTCCTTAAGCCTTTTCACCTCCCTTCAGATCTCCCAATATCAAGACTCTTACTGTTGGAAAATTCAACACAGGAGACAATGGACAAACAGTATTATAGCTACGTGATCCCTAAAATAAAATATGGTTTCAAATATGTGCTTTAGAGGAAGCTGTTTTCCAAACATGCTACATTGTTCTTTTGGTAATTTCATTGTGGTGACAGGTCAGTCAGGCTATAATTGGTTTTCATTAGCCTTTCTGCAGCTGCAAGATTCTTTACCTACACGCTGTCAGAAAAGCAGGAAGGGCGGGAGGAGGAAGGGGGAGGGGTTGGTTCATTTTTCCACCTTTTTCAAAATGCCAGATAAATTGTTTTCAACCTGTCTTACAAGCAAATGCCCCACTTTCAGTATAAATGGGGGGAAATATGTCACCATGACAGCTTAGAGAAAAATAGCTGATCTCTTCCGCAGAGCACAATGAACTCAATTCTGTCTTTTATGCAACAGTGTTTGGCTTCCAAGACCCAAAGGGAAGAAAAAATTGCCTGCAGCCCCTTCTCCAGATCCTCTCAGTAAAACACTATTTGGGAGATTCTAGGAAACTAAGGAAATCTTATGCAAAGCAAGCTTTTGAGTTAGTAGGCAGACAGGGACTGCTGTGTATTCTACAATGCAAGATTCACAGGACAATTTCATCCTGTAAAATAATGATATACTTATTTTAATCAAACCATGATTTCCAATTATAAACTTTTCAGCCACAATGAGTCACTTTAGGAGTCCCGGGCTCTGAGAAGCCACTGTCCCTCCCAGCAGTCTGAAGCCAAAGCTATCAGATCACTGAAGCTTAGTAGAATGTATGCCTGCAAGCTTAAGAGATGAATTTGGATTCCCAGAACCCATGTTAAAAGCTAGGCACTGAGTGTACCTATAACCCCAGCACAGTTTCCAAAGAGAAACAGCTGGATCTCTAGAGTTTATTGAGCGGTCAGTCTAGGAAAATAGGTGAGCTCAAATATTGTGAGAGATCCTGTCCCACAAAATAAGACAGAGGGGGACTGAAATGGCTCAACAGATGCTGTTATGTAGCCTAGTGACCTAGGTTCAACTCTCAGGACCCACACTGGAGAAGAAAAACACCTCCTGTAAGTCATCTTCTGGCCTTCACACAAGCAACATGGGATAAGCATTCCCATTATCTCTCCATTAAATAAATAATTGTATTTACTTATTTGTAAATGAAAAAATGAAAAAATAAGATGGAAAACAATCTAGGAATACATCCAACACCAACCCCTGACCTATAGACACACATGCAACTACAGCACATGTGAACTTTCCTACACGAATATATACATAACACACACACACACACATACACACACACGCACGAGAGGAGTGGGAGGGAGACATATATATAGAGAGAGATCAGTCAAAACATTACTGGGACTTGTCTGTTCAGGTTATCCAGACATGTCTTCCTTCTTTCCACAAGAAAACAACATCTCACAAGACAAAAATACAGGTGGTAAACAGAGAAACTATGGGCACTACAGTCTCCAATTCTCCATGACATGTCATAAAGCCAGGACAAGACAACAGGAAGGTAGGATCTACCCCTGTCTCCATGCCCTCAACCCCAGCCCAGAGAGCCCCACCCTGAGCAGTCTGGCCTATACAGATAATCATCAACATAGTTCGTTAGTATCGTCAGGAAAGAAAGAACAACAATCACTTAGCCCATTGATCCTCTGAATACCGAACATAAGCCTTAGCCTGTGGAGCTTCAGTGGCTCTGCACTAAAGCAACCATTCCTTGTTTGGACAAACCAATATTTCAGTGGTTTTCTTCATACAGAGTAGACTTTGTCCTCTATTTTCTCCTTATTGCAAGGTCACTCCACATCTGTTCAACACAGAGGCTTGAAATCTCTTGTTCTCTTCTACTACTTCCAGTTGTTCTATCAGTTCTTCCTATACTTGACAGCCTTGGTAGAATAAAATGTGCCCTTCCTCATAAGCAAGATTGCTCTTCTCAGAAAAGCAGTTTCTTAAAAAAAAAGTTCATCTTTATTAGTCACTTCAAGTTGCTTCAACATTCTTAACACACTCCTGTTGTATAATATCAATTTTATTTTTATTAGCCCCATAAGCTCCAGAGATCCAACTGTTTCTCTTTGCCCAGTACTGGGGTTACCAGCACATACCATAGTACCTGGCTTTTGACACGGATGCTGGGAATCCAAATTCAGCTCTTAAGTTTGAAGGTATGCTCCCTAATGATTTAAACACCCAGTCCCTGATTGATCTCTCTTGTCATAGACTAAAGTACAACTTTCCATGTTTCTAATTTATGGTATGCCGAGCTGGATAAGCACTGTAGAGATGAAACCAGGCATCCCAGGAAGAGCAGAAATCTCTCCTTGCTTCTTTTAAAGGCTACATGGCCAATGTCATTACCAAAGATCACATTAACATTGTAGAAACTAAGTACCCTAAAGAATTGCATAAGTAGTAACACTCAGTATTCTTAAAAATGGCTTAGAAAATACAGCTTAAATGTTTTCACTACAAAAAATAAATTAGATAAGTAGGTGAGGAACTGCAAACATTATTTAGCCTGACTTAGCTATCTGACAATAGATATATATTTAAAACAAGAAATTGTACAATAAAGAAATACACCGTTTTATCAATTTAAAACAGAAAATTTTTGTATGCATCTTACCCTACACTATGCAGATAAACTCAGAACGTTAAGTGCATAATTTCATATTATGCTAATTATTAAATATGCTAATTATTTTATTCTTCTCAGATGAGATGCATTCTCTGCACCTCTGCCTCCTGCACACCATACTCACAACTAAGAATTCCTGCTGTCAGCTGCGTCTAGAGTAACAGTATCCCTTTTCGAGCTGAAGTCACAGATTCTGAATAAGAAACCTGATGCTGCAGACATACTGAGGGCATGGATTTTCTTATACTGCATTTCTCCCTTCTTGATCTCAGAGACTGTCAGCACTGCTTGTATTTTCAGTTTTCTGAGGTATTAATTTTGGAGGATTTCCTGCCCCTCAATTCTGCTAACCTTGATCACTCTAAGTCTTGCTGAAACTACCTCACATATGAGAACTCTGAGACTTCTGTAGGCGTTTCCAGGTGATGTTATGTTCAACAGTGGCTTAGGGCCTCCCTATGTGCTCCGTGGGTACAGCTCATGCACATGGAAATTCCACCACACCATGTTCCTGTCAGTAATCTCCCGTTACCAACTCAAAATCTCCTTGTTCACTCTTACAAGGCCCCTGTGATCACTGTAACCAACCTGGGTGGTCCAAGATAGTCTTCTTTCTCTGTCAAGGTTCTTAACCATGCCTGTAAAGTTTCTTTTCCTATTTGGAATGCTAAATGACTCATAACTTCTAGGGCTGAGAGCATGGACTTCTCTGGGGGGAGGGGACATTATTCAGACAACCGCATGAAGGACAGGTTAGAAAGCAGAGAAGGTAGTGGCCTCTAGACTGAAGAAGTGGCATTTGTAAAGCCTGTGGTGAGGAGCACAGTACACTCCGCTTCAAAAGGAGACAGAGTGGGTAGAACCCAAATGAGAGAAGAGTTGAGAAGCTAAGGAGAAATAAGAATGGACAAGATGGTAGAGCCTTGTTGTCATGTTGAAAGAATCTTCGTTACAGTTGTAACAGTGATAAGAAGCCACTGGAGTCCATCTAGTACTTGGAGTGTTATAATCAGATTTCTATATTTTTAAACAATCACTCTGGCTCCAATATAGAGAATGAACTGTGGGTGCCAATGGCAAGAGTGGAGAGGAATTTCATCAGACAATCCTAGAAAATGACTGAGAATGTATTTTCATAATCTCATATTTCTAGGAATCTTGTTTCACCTGCAGTATTACCAATAATATGACCATATTTTGTTGTTGTTGTTATTGTTATTGTTATTATTATTATTATTACTATTACTATTAACTTCCTTAAAAATACTATTGTTTATATTGCACAAATTCTTTCTCGGTGCTTGCCATTAGTTTGCAATACAAAAAAAAAACCTAGGCCTTGAGACTTTTGTGTGAGAATGTGTCACCTAGTAGCATTAGAAAGTATAACAACAAAGTGTCACCAACATGAGCACACAAAGGTGAGCTGAGAAAATACATCACCAAACCTGGCAAACAGCACAGAGAAAAGCCCATAATGCCCCAACCCTGTACAAAGAACTACAGGCCACTGAGTAAAACTGAGAGTGGGAGAGGTGGTCCTCTCCAGAGAAGGAAACACACCATAGTTTTCCAGTGCCAAATGGTCAGCTGAAAACATATATACAAAAATCATTATATGGACTCAATAAGTCATATTTAGGAATATATATATTCCTATACTTAGGAATACACACACACACACACACACACACACACAAATGCATATACACACACAATAACAATTGATGAAAAAGATGCTGTGACTTTGAAGGAGAGTGAGGAGGTGCATATATGGGAGGATTTAGAGGGAGGAAAGACAAGGGAAAATGTAATTAATATTTTTTTTAAAAAAATCTCAAAAATAAGCAAACAAAGAAAACCACAAAATAAGTATTAGACCCTGAAAGCAAGAGAGACTATTAACCGTCAATAGTGGTTTCTCTGAAGATCCTAGAAGAAACAGAGCTGAAACTAGATCAAGAGTTTCTCCTCCAAACCATAGACTTTTATGCTTTTGTACATTGCTTTCCCCATAAAAATAAATACATGCTCAGTATTCATTGTAAAGGCAGGTTTTCATCGTCATTTCTTAAACTGGTTCTCTTGCTTTCATTTTACAAGCTGAAAAGTAGATATTACTAAGATGAACTTATCTGGTGAAGAGAACTGAACATCGACACTCACACTGTATCACCTCGGAACACTCTGGTACATGACTCTACTTAGAACTCATGGTCACTGGTCATGGGAAGGAAAACAATTCCTCAGAGTCGTCCCTTCATTTGCTGTAAGAAGAATGGTGACAGTTATCAGCTTATAAATTAGACAATCTGAGCTTTCTTTTCCTGACCCCAGCCCCCACCAGGCTCCCTGCCGCTCCCTCTGAGCATAACAAACCATTAACCATATTGAGTCTCACGTGATGACTCATGGAGCGTGTTCACGCCTTACTTCACGTTAATCACCAGTTGCTGCAATAGCCCGTTCGTTAAAAACCAAGCAACAGTGAAAACAAATCCTCGTAACAAGAACCCTCAATTAAAGGGAATTTGCTTCCCCTGTACCTCAAAGATAAAGACGGGGCTGAAATCAAATGATAGGGAAGTAAGGTAATGAGGATTTGGAAGAAACAAGAAATCAAAATTTCCAGTTGCTCACACAGTGCCTGGGTATTGTGAATTATGTGAGAGGACTAAAAGATAAAAATCCCAACTCCTAAGTTTGCCATTAATCACAGAACTGGCCACTTATTCCTGTAGTCCACTTTTTATTTGTTCACTTAAGCCACACTAGATGATATGATGATAAGACATTAAAGATTCAGTCCCTGAGTCAAGGTGTTCCCATTCCGGTGATAAGAGAAAAGCCTTATATCAACCAGGATGTTGATGACGACACAAAGGTACCAACCACCTCAACTCAACCTCGTCAAAGCAAGAAAAAGATGTTTACATCATCAAGAAGTCGAGTTGCTTCAGATACTCCAGACTCAGATATTCAAATACCCAGCAGGATTCTGTCTCCTTCTCGTTGAATCTAGCTTTCTCTGTATTTGTTTTAATTTTCTCTGCAGTTTGAATGATAATAACATCATTTAGAGCTACTGCAGGCTTATTTCCCATTAGCTTGGAAATTTTAATGAAAAGGTATTTTGGGTTTGGTTTGTTCTATTGGGTGGTTTGGGTTTTGCTTTCGCTTTTATCAATTGTTCCAGGGGAAGTGTCCACTTTACTCATCGTTCTTGACTTCCCAGGTTTCTGATGGACATCCTTCTCTGAAACAGTCATTTGCCATGGGTTTGACATTGCAATGGATCCAGTTACCTGCCCCACAACTCCCACCCTAGGGAAGGAAGGTGTCAGCTCCACTTGAACTGGCAATGTAATCTAAGTATATAAACACATTTTCTTGCAGCAAACAAAGGTGGTTTCTGGTAATAAAATGCTTGTTTCTTTCTGCAGATAACAATACAACTGGTCTTATTTATGGAAGAGCACAGGTTCGAGAAGTATGTATGGAAAACAGGAAAGACCCAGAGGAAGAGAGTAGCTTATTCTGTTCATTAGAAGAAAAAGTAGGAAAGCTTGACCAGAGAGGTCTTGGAAGGTAAGTGAGTTTTTAATCCATAGGCAAGGAGATAGATTCCTGGAGCAAGAGCACTGAGCCATAAAACATCCCTGACTGCTTAGGGGAATTCTGGGTCAGCCCTACTTCACCTTCTCCCATCTTTGATGTCTCTGCATCTTCACAGATACTCTGATAGTCCCTCTATTCAGAGCTCTCTGCCTACTCTGTGTCCTTACTTGACTCTCGCCTTCATCTGCCAGGCAAACTGGATGTCGTTAGGCTACCAATGTAAAACTCAAAGCCACATAAGGAGAGTGAGGCTCAGGGGCCTCCCTCCTAAAACACCACAAGATGACCTTTCCATCTGGACTCTGCTTATTCTGTATCCAATCACAAATATTTCCTGAGTTGCTTCTAGGGGATAGACCACAGTCCCTACACATATAAGGACTCATGGAGATTAATTTCTATCTGGAAAGGAGCTGTCAGTAAACGTATAAATAAATGAATAAGGTCACCTCATAAAGTGCTAAGTGTTAGAAGGAAGGTAAAGTGGTTGGGTGAAAATGGGAGGGGCAATTAAAGGAGATGGCTGCTTTAGGCATGCGGCCAGCAAAAGCTCAGGAGCTGACTGATGAATTGAGCTTAAGTGACCTGAACCTGCACACACCTTGGATTGCAGGCACAACGTGTACATGGTGGCACCTCCAGAATTGGCTGGGGGCTTCCTGGAGAATCTTTGGCATCACCATGTAAATTCTAAATTTGAGGGTAACTCAGTCCATAATGAGCACCCCCCAACTTTTTCTGCCTGTGCCTTAAAAGTAGGATATCATTCCCAAGAACAATTGCTACTTTATATAAAGCATCTACAGTATCCTAAGGACCATACTTTTTACAAATGTGTATACACCAACTCATGGGATCTCAAAATCTTGAAAGTTAGATCCTGCTGTATTCAACTTATATTTTAGGAATCAGGACCTCAGAGCAGTTTTTATGTAGCTCAAAGCCACATGGCTAGATAGAATCTAGCCCAAATTTTCAATGTCGATGCCTAAGTCCCTGTATTTTTACCATTTTTGTTGTGCTGTAATAAACTATATACTAAATGGATGGATAATATATTGTAAGTTCTTTCTAAAGAGTAGCTATGAAGATCATTTTTCTTGGTTCTTTGCTCATTCTAGTTGTTATTGGTGCTATTAAAACTATAGAAGAATCCCCATATAGAAAAATCAATCCCAAGAAAACTGTCATGAAAATGGGTTGCCAGGACAATCCTGGAGGGCTCACTGATCCTCACAATGACAAGACTATCAGCAGTTGTCATTGTTTTATACCATTTTCTTCTTGAAAAAAATGATTGTAAAATTTCACTCCCAGGTGACTACTGGGAAAATAGACTCCATAAAAGATGAATATATTAAAATGGGATTGTTAGAAGCATTGTCAGAAGCAGAGCTTGAAAAGTTAAAAGCTAATCGAAGAATGCTTTAAACATGTTTTAAAGATCATATTTTGCTAAAGATTATCCACACCAGATAGGGAGCTGGAATATGCAGTTCTTTAGTCAAGATGGATATAATAGCACATGTTTGCAACCCAGCACTCTAGAAGTAGAGGATCAGGAGTCAAGATCATCCTCCATTGGCTCCTGTTTGAGTTACTTTTCTGTTGCTGTGATAAAGCACCATGACCAAAGCAACTTATGGAAGAAAGGAGTGTGTTGTGGCTGACAGTTCTAGGGGATAGGAGCCTATCACAGTGCAGAAGCACAGTGCCAAGCAGCAGGTATGGTGAGGGTCAGCAAGCTGAGAAATCTTATCTTCAAATGCCAGGGTTATGAGCCAAAAATGGAATGAGGCTTTTTAACTCTCAAAGCCTGTCTCCAGGAACACACTTCCTCCATTAAGGCCACACCTCCTAAACCTCTCCAAACAACTGGAAACCCAAGGTTCAAATATCTGGGCCTATAGGAATATTTCTCATTCAAATCCCACCACAGCTGCATAAGCGCTGGAAGTGAACTTAGGAAGATCAGTTCAAGGCTGTCCTCTCTTGGCCACTTAGTGAGTTCGAGCTCAGCCTGAGCTACATGAAACCATGATTCAAATAATCAAACAAGAAAAGTTCTAAAGCCAAATGAGTTTGGGGAATCCACACCAACTCATGAAAACTCCCCATGATTCCTAGTCTATTAACAGCTAATAGAAGTCCTTCAGTAAACAAGCCTCATTTCCTCTGTTCAATCAAATTTGTTTATTATTTAATTACAGGACTCTCTTTCAAAATCTAAAAAAAAATTCCTTATAATCCACTTGTAAAATGTTGCACTACACTAACATAGAAACTAGTCTTTTTCTATGCAGCTCTAGTGAAATCACACTGAACAAAGACCAGACCTTTCATCTGAACACTCTCTCTGGCCAATGAGCCCACAGCCAACATGCCAGCAGACCAAAGACATTTAAGTGCACACCAGTAAAGAATGGCCCACAGTGCCCTGTCTAAATTGTCAATCCACAGAAGTGAATATTAGGATATTTTATTACAAACCAACAGCTAACCCAGTGACAGTTTTGGTGCTGTAATCTGGAAAACCTTAGTAAAATGAAAATTTCAATGCTTCGGTATTTAATGTTTTTAGGTCACAGTATTGTTTCCCATAATGTTTCACAATGAAACTCAATAATAGTTACTACAAATAGAAGTAATATACCTGATGCTCGGATCTTTAATTAGTGACATCTTCTGGAATTATCCTGAATGCTTACAAAGGTGCATACCTGAATCTCATACCATCATCCCTCCACAGGCTGATATGCTCCACTTTGTCAAAACAGACACAGCTCCAATTATCATAAACCAGGGAAGTACATGACAATTTTTTAAAGTGGCTTTTAACCTTCACAGATGATTTTGATCTAGGAAACCTTAAAATTAATAAACTGTGAAAGGTGTATCTTCAGTCCTCGTTGAATGAAAATGAACATTAATATCCCGCTGATAAATCATTAACATGTCTCAACAGTAAGAAATAAAACAACACTGTTGCTTTCACCGGGAGAGGCCCAGTTAATTAAGCTGATGCTGAAGGTCAGAAAGCTGGAACTGGGGTTTATGAGGAAGTGCAATCCTGCCAAGTTTATTAAATAATAATAATATGCCCATCAGACAAAGGAACTGTTTTAAAAGTAATAGCAAAAATGACAAAGCAGGAGTTTACGGGGTGGAAAAGGACAGTCAGATCAGAAATCTTTCCAGCCATGTCTGCCTTCCCAGTACACACTGTGAAAACGTAATTCCCAGCTCATTAGGGAGCCGCAGGGAGAAGTAGAGAGAAATGCTAATTATGCATTAGCCTGCTTAGCTAAATTCAGATGGGGTAATATCACATGGATTGATGGAATAAGCCATAAAAATTTTAAATTCCAGGCAGGCTACAGTAAGTGGCTTTTAAAGGGGCAAGCCTGTTCCTGTTCTCTAAAACCCACAAACTGGAAGATAGAGATCATATACACAGGGATCGTATGTCCAAACGGAAAGACGGGACTAATCCATAGAGATTACATGATGTAAAGTTACTCAACTGATGACTAAAATACATGGACCTGCGACCCAACTGCAATGTTTCCCAAGTCTAGTATTCTTTCCTAATACCATGCTGCCTTGTGGTTGCCAGATTCTAAACTTCCTAAAGCATAGTTTGTATTGTGTAGCTTAATATGAAAAAGTTCTCATCCTACAGATACCTAATCCTAAATTCATGTTTCATCTCCTATGATAGCTGAACCTCAAGATTTCGATATCTTTCATCACCACACAGCATCTTTCCATCTGGAAGGTTCTCTCTCCCCTCCTTTCTTTCCTTCACTCAGAAACCAACCTTCAAACACATCTCTAAACTCTGTAAAGCAATCCCCCATCTCTCCAGTTCAGGTAGAGGCTCTCTTACTGTATCAGTCACTACACTGTGAATTGGTTACAACCACTAGCAGCCTTCCTAGCCCAAAGCAGGGCCTAACAAATATTTGTTGAATTCAATTGAATTTATGCTTGATAAAAATTAAAATCAAAGTAAATAGATAGAAACATGTCTTATTTACTATTTTGTTGCTCTGATAAGACACTGTGATCACAGTAACACTTATAAAAGAAAGCATTTAATTGGGAGCTTGCTTACAGTTTCAGAGGGTTAGTCCATTAACATCATGGAGGGAAGCAGACAGGCATGGTCCTGGAGCCATAGCTGAGAGCTTTGCACCCTGACCCACTGGTATCAGGCAAGGAGGGAGATACAGTGGGCCTGGTATGAGCTTTTTGAAACCTCAAAGCTCACTCCCAGTAACACACCTTTTCCAAAAGGGCCACATCTCCTCTAAAAAGGCTGTATCTCCAGATCCTCCCAAACTGTTCTATGTATTGGTGACTAAGTATTCAAATATATGTCCCTATGAGGACCATTATCATTCAAACCACCACAGAAAGTAGCAGTGCTCTGGCTTCCATATGCTTGGAAGATTGGAATGGACTGAACCACCACTTCAGTCATATCCCTAGCATCTCTTCCATCAACCTTTTACTTGACAACCCATTGCTATTTGCATTTTCATTCTTATTCTTCATCTCCTTATAGTGCAATGTGCCCTTAGTTGATTGTTCATCTCTTGTCCCTCCCCTTCTTCCTTCTAGCCTTTTCAAGGCTAACAGACTATTCTTCTGATCATGCAGTCCCAACTATTCAAGCAGAAATCATTTCATTAGCATCATGAAACATTAATTAAGGTCTCCTCTATAACTATATCAAAAGCCCCCCCCACACACACCCATGCTACTAATATCCTGTATTGTCCCCCTGACCATTGAGGGATGACTAAACTATATCTAAATGACGTTATAGGAAAGGCAGAGGAGAAGTTATAAATGCAGAATAATGCAGCAAGCTTGCTAGGTGACTTCCGGAAAAAGCAATGTTCTGTTAACCGAAGAGACGACTCATATCCTGTACCTAATTCATAAGACTTACTGACCATCTTGGCCCATGAAGTCATCAGGACTGTTGAACATCTTGCCCTCTCCTCTCCAAAGTAAACACAACTGTCTACAGAGCTCAAGTGACTGGAGGCCAAGGTTCAGAGTGAACAGGCCCTGGGTTTTAGAGTTGAATTCAATGCCTGGATATACAATTCTGTAACAGTGGGATCTTGAAGAAGTTAATCTGGCCTAGTCTCAACATTTCTAAAGTTGGAGCAGTAGTATTTTAAGGACAGTGTGAGATATAACTATGCAAACTTTCAGATGTCTATCAAATATAGACAAATAGGTTTGAATTTTAAAAAACAAACGAACAGATAAACGTCTTTCCTGAATTAGTCTTATGCTTAGGAGATTCTGAATTTTAAAGCTGTTACTGCACTCCTTCTAATGTTTAAGGCAGTCATTTACCCAGTAGTCACCAGGTGACACTCACTCTGCATTTGGCATAAATAACATAGATTTGGAAAAAGTTAGAACAATCTTTCCCCAGAGCTACTCCCGAGCTAAGTTGGAAAGGCATAAATGACAGCAAATAATCACAGTAATCATCCATCCCCTGAACATGTGTTTTGTAGCTAGAGGAAAATCTATGGAAAAATAACAAAAGCAAATGCACACACAATGTATCATGGAGCATAAAGAGCAATCATCATAGAAAAGAAAAGAAAGATAACACAAGGTCAAGCTAGAGGGGTTCAGCTCACAGTCAAAAGCCTGTGGAGAGAAAACTCAACTACCCAGTGAATATGAACATGGGACTTTACAGAAAAAGTAGAAGAGTAAGAGGGTAGTAGAGAATCTAACCCCAACACACTCTCTATATAGGTCAATGTATATGTCTATGAATATAATTGTCAAAAATACTTGTTCAAAGACATACATCTATTCAATGATATTTAAAAGGTATCAATGAGAATGATCTTTCCTGATTTTAGAAAAGGGAATATTAGAAGCCAAGCCCATGAAGAGGGCAAGTCCACACATAAGTACATGATTGTCATAAGGAGCACAAAACAGCAAAAACAGAAAAGATAAGGCCATTCGGAGTGCCTATCTGGAACGGCCAGGACAGATCCCACCACAGGGGGCTGCCTCAGGCTTAGTCTAAGACTCTGTTTCTGTCTGTAAACTCTACAGCCCACCCCTAGGGGTGTATTTCCTCCAGCAAGGCCATATCTCCTACTACTCTCCAAACAGTGTCACTAACTGGAAGCCAAATGTCCAAATACCTGAAGCTATGGGGGATATCCCTTCAAACCACAGTGAAGTCTGCAAGCTATCCAGCCATCATCAACTCTGCATGCCTCATTCCACTTGTCTCTACCTCATTTACTTATTACATATAATCTATGCCCTTATTTTAGTCCTCACCAGTAATATCAGGAAATAGAGCTAGACTTAACACAGAAAACCTTCTAAAAGGATAGAATATTGCAAGTATCCTGGACTGGTCTCTAGACCAGAGGAAAAAGGTATCAATTCCCACTAAGTAGCAGAATGGTTGGTAATAATTCAGCAAACTTGTTCAGTATCCAAGACTGTATTTTACAGTTTAATCAAATGAAAGATCTGTATGTACATAGTTCATACATATTTTTAAGGACAGGAAAACATGAAAATCAATTTTCTGTAACATTTCATACAGACAAGATAACATATAAAACTGGACATTTAGTAATAAAAGATAAATTTCAATAAGCTCTGGGGACAAACAGTTCTATGTAAGAAGCCTGCTACCAATATGCTTTAAGTCCTTCTCTGACCTAAATCCTACAAAACACTAATTTCTACACTCATTTTACTAAAACTTTAAACTCCCAACTTTGTGCTTATAATTCATTTTCACAAAAGTGTGCATTTATACATAACTACATTGTTTAGCACTTTTCATTCTTGGAAAATAAAATGAAGTAATCTTGTTTAAACTCCTCAGCATCTTGCTTTACCTTCTCCTAATTGTGGATTTTATCCAGGTTCATCAATATGGTTGTACTTCATTAATTTCCTTACCTTTAGTATATCATTGCATGGGTATATTAGAATCCACTTGTCCATCATTCTAGCCATATCTTCACAAGTAATACATACAAGCTATATATTCTTCTATGTACCTCCTGAGAAATGGGACATGAAAAAGCTTCTTGGTGTTTTATACTTAAGGGAATTGCTGTCATAAGAAATGTATTTCACTAGCTATCTACATTTGTATAACAATATTATAACCAGTTTAGCAACATTTAAAAAATGCAAACCTTGAGTAGCTCATAGATTCATGGATTATAAATCTGGCTACAGCTTAACTGAATCCATCTTAAAGACTACTCCACGATATTTAGATGTTGAATGGTGCTGCTGAGAAACAGTGGTGCCTTTAAGAGGTGGGATCAAGTGGATGGTCCCTTAGGGCATTACATCACACTTTCCTGACCAAAGAAAGAGAAATAGCTTCATCACATACATCCATGATTATCATCTGATGCCAGCATCAGAAGATCAAAGCAATGGTTGTATGTATTTTTAAACTTGAATCTTCAGAAAAATGAGTTAATTCTAAGTTAATTATCCCAGGTATTTTCTTATGTGAGGGAAAGCTGTCTACACAGGATATTTCATGAGGCAATAATCAAGGTGCTGTCTGAGTGTAGTTGAAGCTGTTTCCAAATTTGATCACTTTTGATAGGAGTTAATTCCTTTTAGATGCCAGACAGTTCCACTATTAGCTAGAAAGTTTCACTACCTTGCTGATAATCCATCTTGAGTCTTTTCTTGTGAACGTCAGCACTGGACAATTAACAGCACCATATCATCAGAGATAGGAAGACACCATCAGCTAGAACCAGTTTTAAAGAAAGAATTTTATGTAATCTATTTACCAAAGTAACAATATTCTGTCATTTGACATTTCCTACTAGTTAAAAGCAAAATGTGTTTATGGCTAAGGAATGAAACAAACCTACATGTCCACTAACAGATGAAGCATAAGGAAAATGTGCCACGTAGACACAATGGAATAGATTCAACCAGAAAAAAATTAAGTCAACACATTTAAGATTCAATTCTCACATAGATGGCTCTGGAAATTGCTATGTTCAGTGAAGTATGTGAGACCCAGAAAGACAAAAACACGGTTTGTCACATATATAGGTCCCACAGTTTAATGTGTGTGCATGTGCACGTGCACGTGTGTGTGCCTGTGTGTGTGTATTATAGGTCATGGAGCTTGAAAGAGGACCATGAGAAGGGAAAAGAAGGTTCTAAGCGAAGGCTGAGGAAATGAAATCGATGGTAATAAAATAAATGTGGCAAGGAGGCAATGTGAGGATCACAGAGGAGAGACCAACAGCAGGAGCTTAAGAACTTGGGGAATAAGAATATGAGGAGAAGACCAGTAAAAGTAGAGTAGGTATGAATATGCCATCATGAAACCTGATGCTTTATATACTAATTTTTTTAAAAATTAAGGTAATTTTAAATACTTCAATAATAGACCAAAAATGTATGTTGCACTTAAGGGGAAGAACTGACACAAATGAATAAATATCAGCCGAGCACTGTGGTGTATGCTTATAATAGAAGGCTACGGCAAGAGGACTGTATAAATTCAAGGAAGACGGAGTCACTGAGAGCTACATCCAAGTTCATTTACCACATTTATGTACAGCAGAACAACATTGCCCCAAAGTGCTTTCCAAGGTAGGAAACAGGAGTATGTGCACTCGTGTTCCCACTCACAGTAGCTAAAAGTATGAGAGTTTCACGGTCTTGTCAATAAATGTCTTGCCACACATTTTATTTACTGCTGTTGGGTGTGAAGCACATCCTCTACTTGTGGTTTTTACTAAAATCCCCTATTCCTATTGAGGTTTCACGTCTTCTCAGAAGTGCATGAGCTCTTGCTTCTTTTGTATGAAATTTCAGTTTCCTAGGCTCTTTCTAATGTGTTGGATGTTTTCTTTATTTATTCAAGTTTTTAAGCAGGGATTTTGACGTGGTCATTGTTACTCAGACCCTAATATCTTCCTGCTTCAGAAATTGAAATGTATTTTCCCAGTTTGTGGATTCAAGATTCAGCATATGTTTTAAATACTAATTTGATGGATAAATTGGACAATCTTTACTAGTATTTTGGTTTTCTAGCTTTTTTGTATCTGTAAAGTTGTACAAATTAATTAAGCTTATCATGAAATTATAGGGACATTATTCTAGAATTTTCTTTTTAAAGTTCTCAAATATTTTCCAATATATTTCGTCCCTTAAATCACCTGAAACTGAATTTCCTGGATTTTTTTGCATACAAAGTCCATTTATTTCTCTAGTCTATAATTTCAGGGCTAGCTCTGTCATATTTCAAGATCCACACAAACATGAACCTATTTCAGAATTTGTTTTGATCTTTCATTGTACTATTTCTCTACCTTTGTGCCAACATCCCACTACCTTACAAATTGCTACACTAACAAACCATTATTCTGCTTTGGGATCATCTTAGATAGCTCTGAAAATACTAAAATGCATTTGTCAAGTTTGAAACAAAGAAAATCTCCTAGGGAATTTTGTTGAAAGCTAGGTTTAAACTGAGAGAATAATATGAAAAGCTCATCTTTATATATTGCTTACTGTGTGTCAGATATTGTTGTAAATGCTCAACATGAACGTATGATCTCATTTATTAATAAATACTACTTTATAATATAAACATCATACATGAAATCAAAGAATAAACTGAAAATAACTCAAGAAGAAATAGAAATTCCAAATAAATACTTTTATAACAGTGATTTACTAACTAAAACAAATGTTTTAAAATCAAAATTTACTATGTCTGAAAAAATAATTCAACAAATCATCAAAATAATTCTAAATTTAGCAAATTCAAAGGGTAAGAAAGGAAAGAACATTTCCCCAACCCATTTTAAATTATAAAACAATCTGTCACATAATTTTGATTAAGCACATAGACTGATTGGATTTGGATTATCTCCCTATCCAAAATGCTTGGGACCAGAAATACTTCAGATTTCATATTTTTGTAGATTTTGAACTGCATGCATAATGACATTTTTGTGCCATAATGACAATTCTGAAATGAAATTTGTGTTCATATACAACTGTATACATACAATACTTTTGGTGATTTCAACAGAACTTTTAGTGCACCTGCATTTTTACTTTTGAGCATAAAATATGGTCAAATGTAGATTTATCCATCTGTAATATCAAGGCAGCTCTCAAAACAGTTTTGAGGGGGTGGGAAAGATGGTTAACATTTAACAGTGCATATTGCTCTTGCAGAAGACCGAAACTCCATTCCTAGTAGCCAGAGCAAGTGTCTCACCTCTTCTCTCCTTGTCTGCACCTGCATTCACATGCTTGTTCTCATGCTTGCGGACATATGCTCACACACACACACACACAATTTTGTTCTAAGTTTTGAATATTCGAGTGTTTCAGATTTTGGATTTTTATATTAGAAATGTTCAACTTATACAATAGTGATAGTGTGAATATGTATTCAATAATACATTTGTATAAACTATAATATGTATAATGTGATGTTTTATGAATTCATATATATCATAAACTATAGAAAAATCCAAATTTTAAAAATGGCTTTCTAAGAATATTGCATTAGTCAAATTTTTAACCACACTGATAGTCCTGAGGCAGGCTAACTATACAGAGAATAGAGACTCCTTTTACTCATAATTTCGGAGGTTCAAGAGCCTGGTGCTTGTGAGGACTCATTTATCTGCATCATATCGTGGTGTGTGTGTGTGTGTGTGTGTGTGTGTGTGTGTGTGTGTGTGTACGTATACGTATACGTATACGTAAGAGCTCATATTGCAGAAAAGGAAGCCAGAGAACAATTTAGGGTCACAATCACTCATAACAACTCACTTTCTCTGGAGATGCAAAAGATCCTATGAAACATACACAAATACTCTCTGAAGGCAACTCCCTCCAATGCTGAAGAATCTCTTTCCTATTAGACCACATTTCTTAGAAATTCTATATCTCCCAGCAGTTACATTGAGAACCAAGTCTCCACCATGTAAACCTTTAGAGAACACTCCTAAACTAGTTCCAACCTATAGCAAATGAAAAGTGGCGTGCTGGTTTCACCATTGTCTATGACTAATGTAATGTGCACTATTTAAAGCAGAAAAATGCATTATTTTGGGTCGATTCAAAATATAGATCTGCACACACATATTGGCACTGTCTGATTCAGCTAACACACCTATCCTTGAGGTAAATCATCTAATGAGCACATTAACTTTCCATCTATTCACGTAAATTTTCTGAGTTCTACTGTCGGTGGATTTGGGTCCACAGTAGCATGTCATCTCTGTCTTTCCACAAAACAGTGAAACAGCAGTCAAAAGACTTATCTCTGGTATTTAGAGCTCCACTGCCTGAGTTCCCATTTCTCTGTCTGCAAAAGATATACATTGAATTATGCATCTGATGTCCTTCACAAGCCCCAATGTCTTTTATTTTCTTTTTTTTTTCCTCCTTTTTTATTTTTGATACTTTATATACATTTCCAATGTTTCCCCTTTTCTGAGTCTCCTCTTTGGATACCCCCCATCCCCTCCCCAACCCACCTCTAGGAGGGAATTCCACCTCCC
>CM052712.1:36028758-36079504 GCA_028551405.1 Uromys caudimaculatus | reverse complement strand
CTGAACAGTATTTCTGTGTCTCCTATAAACTACATAGAGCTGACATGTACGCAATCTCCATTTCTCAATGCCATGATTTAAATCCACAAAAACTCCAGGAATGGTAACTATAAAACTGAGATATGCATAAGTTAAGAATGAATGCTGATATTTTTCAGATTCTAATAAATTCACTGCTTTATCATATGGACAGTAAAAAAAGTAATGACAAAAATATGGTGCTTGTTATTTAGGGTTTTTAGCTTAATAAATATTGATAAGTATATAAATGCCCACAGTACAAATTTCAAAGTATAGAACCAAACTATGGGATTTCCTTGACATTTGAGGGTTTTCCAGTTAATTTTTAATAATTCAAAAGCAAGTATGAAAGACTGTGTGTTATAATTTGCCAAGATATTTTTGTTGGAGAATAATCCAGAATGCTGATATTGAACCTTTTTTGCAGAATTACCTAAGCCAAACTGGCATTCTGGAAGCTTGTTTTTTAACAGATGCCAGTTGCCAATTTAACACATGTTAAATCCTTGGTAAGATTTAATGATCAATAAAATATTTATTTATTTAAAATACAGTATCTATGTGTATTTCAATAACTCCCTATGCAATGAGAGAATTATTTTTACAAAGAATTTCTATACATCAATGTGGATCTCCTTTTGCTTTTTTTTGTAATTTAATTTTAGTCTATTTGTGAGCAGACAGCTTTGACAAAATAATAGGATTTACAGCACATTTATTTGTAGCTGATAGTGATGGTGGTGATGAATGAAATGTATTTCATCATTTATTGAGAGATTTCCTTGTCCCAGTAATATCTCAAATACACACCCTGAGGCCAGACTGGCTGACCTCTTAGTGACTTACTCACTTCCTATCTCTTAGTAACTATTTGCTATTTACATTTTCAGACCTTTAGTCTTCGAAAACAAGAAACTAAAGTGATGCTGTCATCCTAGATTGTAATGGGGAATAAATAAAGAAATGAAGCTTTTAAAACGGTGCTTGGCAAATAGTGACTGCTATTATCAATATCATTCATAATCACCAATTTTCACAATTTCTTATTGCAATATTCATACACAGGTAGGGAAGTTATACACAGACAAAGTGCTGATCTATGTTACTCCCCAATCATGGGGCCTATGTTGTACTGGAGGTAAGTATCTAAAATAAGCCCACATGAGAATTAAGGGATTGAAATGAAGCACAAAGGAGGATTCAGGAAGGGTCCTTAGAATGAACTCCTCTAATAAGGTGGTATCTAAGGTCAGATCTGAGAGATGTAACAAGGCTGCCATGACCGTCTATAGAGAAAAAAATTTAGGCAGGTTGAACAGCTTGTGCAGGCTTTCAGAAGGGAAGTAATGTGGATTGGTCAGGAAACAAAAGGAAAGTGAAAGGAATTGGGGCTAATGAATAAGAGAGAAAGAGATTATCTACGGAAGAAAGTCAGGAGTGGTTGGCTAAAGGAAGAAAGGGAGGGAGGAAGGGAGGGAGGGGGAGGGGAAGGAGGGAATGAGGAAGGGAGGAAGAGAAGGAGGGAAGGATAGAGAGAGAGAAGCGAGGAAGAAAAGGGAGGAAGGGTGGGGGTGAGAGAGTCTAGCCCAATGTAAGATTATTTACTCATTAAGATGTTCGTAAGATGTCTTTATATGCCTGGAAACGTTCTAGGTAATGGAGATACAGAAATTAAAAGATAAAAATAAAAAACAACTAAACACCACTACTCTGATAAAGGTTAACATTAGGGAGATATAGAGATTTAAATGATTTTATTATATGAAGTATATGATAGAAAAACCAACAAAATTAAAACCTTGATTCCTTTACTAGGAGCCCTCCTACATTGATGTCCAGAGTGAATAGCACAGTAAGAGCAATGTCTTAGAGGATCTCAGGTTTAAAGCTGAACCTGAGTTGGTTGTGGAGACTGGGAACTATGCAGAGCTGAAGCACCAAGAAGACCCAGTAGGTGAGGCCAAGTATCCCTGCAACCAGGGAGCACGATGCCTGCAGGATCAGTCCTAGCTGTGTCCACTTCTCTAATTTAGTCCCCTGTTTCTGTTTCCCTGGGTTCTGATAGACGGCTCCTCCCCTACTTCAGATCACACCCAGTATGGCGTTATTAAATCTGGCTATCCCTCAAAGCTGCTGCTTGGACTCTAAACTGTGTCACCCGGTCACCGCTTTCTAGGACGAAGCCTGCACATGCTGTTTCCACTCGGCTTAGCTGGCCTCCAGCCAAGCGAACAATAAGAAATGTCTCTGAAGTTTCGAACAAGCCTAGCCTAAAGGTCAGAACAAAGCTGGAATATGTACTCAGGCCTGAATTCCTGAAACCACAAGAACAGTTCATGAAGGGAGGATCACAGCTTCTGCTTCTCCCCCACCCCTCCCCCACAGTACCTGGAAGCACAGTCAGGTTCTATGATGGCAGCTTGCCCATCTGTTCTACAGCGCTGACTGAAACAGAAAATAAATCCTTCGTTCATATGGTTGGCAGGCTGAGTGACTAATTGCAAAGAAGACGAGTAATTTAGTGAGAAGTAGATTGAGGTCATATTAGCAGACTTAAACACCTTTTCCCAGTCCAAGTTTTCAGAACGACCTTAACAACTTGGAAGCGCGTTGATATCCCAACCTGACTCCATTACATTCTTTCCATCAAGCCCTGGCACTTCTGCCTTACCTATATATGTTAATTGATATTAGATACTTACAGAGCTGCACATTACACAGCACATTTTGTACTTTTATATTAATTTCTCATTGTAATATCTTATTTATTAGGAGTAAAAAAGCTCAGTCAAAAGTAACATTCAAAATCAAAAGGTATTAACTAATGTTCAAGCTTGCTAGCAATGTGCTAAGACTAGCTACCACTCTGTCCTAAATTATACTATCAATAAGAGTATATTGGTTCCTTCTCATGCTGTAATAAATTACTATGACCAGAAACAACTTAAGCTTCTTTTGGCTTATGGCTCCAGAGGGTTAGAGTCCATTATGGCAGGATAGCACAGCAGCAGACAGCAGGAACAGGAAGTAAGTTAATCAGATTTTGTTATCACACCAGGAAACAGAGAGAGCAAATTAGAAGTGTGATAAAGTCTATAAACCAACCGTCAAAGCCTGTCCCTAGTGAAGCTCTTCCCCTGCAAAGTACACTCACTGACCTGTGCCAAATGTCCAAGTGTCCAAATATCTGAGCCTATGGAGGAGATTTCTCTTTCAAACTACCACAGTGGGTTAACATCTTTCCTACAAATTTGCCAAGCATATTACGAAGGTCAAGTGAGGTAGACCATTATATCCATGAAAATCTTAGGCCTCTGTACATTGCTTTCTTACTAGAGAAACAGCGCTTGTGTTATCCAGCCTAAGAAATGCACGTGAGAAATTGTTGCATAAAATCAATTAAACAGTGGAGACGTTTTATTTATTCTGAGACAAATACTTCCCACAGTCACATAATAAAGCCATTCAGTTTCTGCATCCTCCTTTTTTTGGTCTTTTATTACACTGGGGAAAATTTCTCTGAGCCTCGATTTTTCTACCAGTAACAGGCAGAATGGCACCATGAAGTACTAAGTCCATTTTTTAAATAAAAGAAAAAGTGTTCATTGTCAGGGACAGTTTCCCTCAGAGTGTAACATTTATTTAATTAAAAGAGATGATGTTAGCCATCTGTGGAGGGCATGAGAACATGGGAGATTAGGGGGAACCTCAATACACAGCCAGTTAAGAGAACCCAAATGTGCCAGGAGAATAAAGGGAACTAAGGAGAAGAAAGCCCGGAGAAGGCCTGGAGGCCGTGCTATTAAGTATTTGGAACTTTATCTCAATATCCATGGGCAAGCCTCAAACAGCACCAAAGAAAGCTTCTAGAAGCATAGCTGATCCTGTAACTGCTTTCCATAGTGTCTTCAGTGATTATAAAGATACTAAGGCCAAATTCCATGTGTCTTGTCTGTGTGGGTTATTTTCCTCATGAGTAGGGATGAATCCAGTTGTTCAGAAGGTTCTTCCATTCTTCCCTCCTGTGTACTTCTTACTCTAGTTAACTTACATATGCCCTGTGCTATAAAACTACTATTCAGATGGCACGAATCCCTTTACAGTTTTGTTTTAACATGCATCAACTGTACAAACCTACGTTTCATTTTGACTTTTTCATAAAAGCATGTAACACACCTTGATCATGTACACCCAGTCACTACCTTCCTTCCCCATCCTCCCATCAGCCTTTTATTCTCTAACAGTCCGTCTACCTCATGCCATTTTCTTCTTCCTAGTCCACACATCAGAATAAATGTATGCTACATATCTCTCTGAGCCTGGCTTATTTTGCTTAACCGGATAATCTCCGGGTCTATCCATTCTCTTGCAAATGACACATCTCAACGCTTCCTTGTGGCTAAATGGCAATGCATTCTTTATCCATACCGTATTTTTATTTGTATATACACTCTACTATGAGTACCTAAGGAGAGTGCATTCTTTAGCTACTGTGAACAGCTCTGATGATTATAGATATTCAGGTATCTCTCCTGTTGATGACTGATCGCTTCTAGTATGTACCCAGGACTTGTGCAGCTGGATCACATGGCAATCCGACTTTAAGTTGTTTGTTTTGGGTCTGTATGTTTTTTTAAAGGAAATTCCATATTGATTTATATAGTAGCTAGACTGTATTAGTGTTTCTTTACCACATAATAATTGTATATAATAACTTTTCTAACTGGGAAAAATGAGATTTAAAAATGTAGTGTTGAGAAAAATCCTGTTTCACAATTTATTTCACTGTTTCTCCTGTCTGGAGTATCTTATCCCACCACTACCACTATCTTTTTCATTATGACAAAGTCCTACTCACATTTAGTAACATTCTCTAAAGGATTCAGTACCCAAGAAGCCATTCCAAAGTGTGTCAAACACAGAGAGGCTATGGTACACTGAAGCTGCATACAACTTAGCAGCCCTACCAGCATAGCCAATGATGTTCTGTCTGGTACGATGGTGGTATGAGTGCTGTTCTCTCCCATTTGGCTGGGAGACTCTTGGGGAAAACCTCCTCCCATAGCCTTATGCTCTGTTTGATCAAGTTGAATGAATGCTTAAAAGCATAATAAATAAAGTAAAAACTTAACCTCATCTCTAGACCCAGAGTATCTATAATTTTGGTTCTTAATATGTTCATCATTGATATTAGTATCTCTATAAAAATAAAATAGCATCTAAGGAATCAACATGTTCTATTTGCAGTTACTCTTTAAAATACAATGTATCTAATAAAGACTTTCACATATTTTTTGCTGTCACATAAAATATCCACTACAATATGTTAGAGATTAGCAAGTCTTTCCACAGCTAAGAAATACATTTTCTCTGTGGGGAAGAGTTTCCAGCCACTCTTATTGAGTTATTTAAGGAAACCTAAAACACAAATAATCAACGTTACATAAATTACATAAAAATCTAGCCTCAAGCACTTGTTTTTCTCCCTGCAGTAGGGATATTCAATTACTCACCATTGGAGCTCTTTTGAATCTTTATACAGGTTATTCTTTCAAATCTAATGTTGACATTCGTTAGAGATTTACCTGTGTTTTTAAGCCTTTTGGATGCTTCAGATGTTATTAGTAACAAAAAGGCTTCAGGTAGTTTCTTGGCTTGTATCACATTTTACAAGCAGAGCTGGGCTTTTTTCTAGAAGCATAAGCATCTATAGCACCTTGAAACACATACTGTAAGAAAGATCCAGTAGATCCTTGTGAAAGTAAAAATGTTTAATAATCGGTAAGTAGTATTTTAATAATTTAATCTAAAAAAGTTGCTGTAAAAATCAAGCCAAAATGCTTATCTATACTGTTAAGTTTATAGATGGGTTTAAAATTTGTTGAGACAATACATAATAGTGAAATTTCATAAAGACATTATCTCAAGGCAAAGTACTCCAAGGTACCTTGGAGTAAAAGAACAGATGATGTAAATATACCCTCCCAAACAGACAAGAACATAGATACTCATAATAAATCAAGGACCAGGAAAAAGAGACAATATATGATAGGACATAAGAAATGAGTAGGAATGAAAGTAGTGTGTCTATCATAACAGTTGTGAAAAATTATCCACCTGCTCCAGAGACCCAATCAATAATGGCTATACAAGTGACATCCCCAGTGATTTATAGGGGCCCTTTTACTCCAAATTCTTGCTAGTGTTTATATGCACATATGCAACAGAAAACATGTCAGGTAAGCAGATACTTAATGCTAGAATATCCTTCCTTTTGTGCCCACCAAGATAAACCCTTTTGTTTTATTTCTATCACACCCACACATATTTATTTGGTTCACTCAGCCATTAAGTTCCCAAGGACCAGTCTCTGCTCTTTACTGTTTTGATACTCTGATGAAATGGATGCAGTTGCTTTATAGACCACACCCCATCTGCAGTTTTTCTTTCTGTATTTTCAATCAACCAGAATCCAAAAACAGTACATTGGAAATCCATAAATAACAATGCCGTAGATTTTAAGTGTTTTTAATTATATTATATTGCTATTATTGATCTGTTAGATTACCATCATTGTAAATCAAATTTATTCATGGGTGTGTTTGTACAGGATGGGTCAGCAGAGTCCCTGAAGTTAGGGACATATAAACTAAGACAAGACAGGCTAGAATCAGTCAGAAAGAGCCAAAGAGGGAAAAGGTGTTGCAGTCTGAGGGAGGGTGAGTGTTGGTGAGCTTAGAGAGCATGCTGCCATAGAACCTAAAGAAGTTCTTCATGGGGACACTGGAAGCTATTCTGGGTCATGTTCTCATCACCTTTTGCATAGTGTAAGCATTGCTGTTCTAGTGAATGTGATCCCATTCTATTGCCCACATCCGCAACACTTGACCTGGGAGTTTTCTCTGAGCACTAAGAGGAGATGGCTCAAAATCTTGTGGATTTACTTAACCAGAAACAGCTCTTGATTTATGACAAATGGGAGTAAAAGGATAAATTTATAACCAGTCAATCAGCAGACTCAATTTAACCTTGTTTATGAATTCCCCTACTATTTCTTCTTGGAGTCACATGCAAAACAAGCTATTTGTGTTCACAGTCATGCAGAGTCTGCTTCTGGGGAGGCCAGCGTTAAACAAGAGATTGTTAAGCTATTGACTGGCATTATGTTCTTTGGGTACAAACAACAGATGGTGGCTCTAGCTTTATAAATAGAAAAGTCAATGGCCTGATTGGAAAAATACTACAAAGTTCTCAGGAGTGAGAGGTGATACTACAAGCCATAGGAAGTAAGGCAAGCAGGGAGCACTGCATATCTAGCCAGCAATACAGGCTCTAAACAAGGACCATTGTGTTTTAATGACTCCCTGACCTACTTCAGGAGTTTCCCTTCCAGCATCAGGTTGGGAGTGTTTAAGGGAATGCAAACACTAATTACCCATCTCAGGTTTATGCATGTGCTTGTCACTCAGTTCTATTAAGGTCCCTTGCAGAGCTGAGAGTAACTTTCCAAGGAGAAAGCAAGGCACCATAAACGAAAGAAGACAGCAAGAAGGCTGGGCAGGCAGAAAGTACAAGTAACAGTAATGGGACCAAATCACAAATATCCTGACTCATTACACCGATGTACACAATCTCTGGACACATTTTCATTTGGAACCAAATCAAATTTGTAATAAATTTTGCATTTGAGACAAAGCATCTTTAGTTTATTAGCCACTGTTGTATGATGTATAATATTTTCGTGTATAGCTGTGTTTTCCAAATGCGCATGCCCATGCATTCACTACTCACTATTCCAACCAACACAAAGAACAACCATGTCATATACTCTTCGTATGCAACAACACCCGCCTCGCAGCTACTGTGATCATTTTAACAGCACGATTTACTTTGGGCTGTTTTATAACATCGTATAAATTGAGCCATACAGAATGTGTACTCCGTTTTGGTTGATGTCACTCACTCACCATCACTTTTTCACAGTGATGGGGATTTAACCCAGAGCTTTGTCCATGCTGGGCAAGTGCTCTGTGATTGAGCCAAACACCCAGCACTAACTTAATATGTGTAGTTGGTGAGTAGTAAACTAAATCCCACAATGCCATCCTGGATGACAATCTCACTTTTTTATTTAATACTTTATTTACATTTCAAATGTTTTCCCCTTTCCAGATCTTGCCTTTAGAAACCCCCTATCCCATCCCCCCTCCCCCTGCCTCTATGAGGGTGCTCCCCCACCCACCCACCCACTCCCGTCTTCCCTCCCTGGCATTCCCCTATACTGGGGCATCTAACACTCTCAGACCCAAGGGCCTCTCCTCCCACTGATGGCCAACAAGGCTCTCCTTAGCCATATATGTGGCCAGCACCATGGGTCCCTCCATGTGTATTCTTTGGTTGGTGATCCAGTCTCTGGGAGCACCAGGGGGCCTGACCAGTTGACACTGTTGCTCCCTCCCCATGGGGCTGCAAACTCCCTCAGCTCCTTCAGTACCTTCTCCAACTCCTCCATCTGGGACCCCACACTCAGTCCAACCGTTGCTGTGAATTGAATCATGGGTGTTCCAAACTTTTGGGCTAATATCCGCTTATCAGTGAGTACATACAGTGTTTGTTCTCTTGTGACTGAGTTATCTCACTCAGGATGATATTTTCAAGTTCCATCCATTTGCCTGCGAATTTCATGAAGTCATTCTTTTTAATAGCTGAGTAGTACTCCATTGTGTAAATGTACCACATTTTCTGTAACCATTCCTCTGTTGAGGGACATCTTGGGATTCCACTATTCTCTTTTTATTATAGTCCTACCAATCAACATGGCAAATGCTAATCAAAGGAGTCAAGAAGGTAGAAGTTTTGGAAAACTTTGCTTTTCCACCAACCTAAATCTACTACACGGGAAGTCGAAGGACAAAAATGAACTGACATGTAATTCTTTTAAATGTTTCATACACCCCCACCCAAATCAGAATAGCTAGCATCAAGAAACCTGGTAAATGTTGGAGATGATGCAGAGGAGGAAATTTTATAGACTGCTGGTGGGGTACAAACTACTACAGCCATTATTAAATCAGTTTGAAGGTTCCTCAAAAGTTAAAATTACAGCTATTATATGATCCAGCTATTGCACACCTGGACATACACCCAGGGAATTTGTACCCTCATGTTTATTGCTGCTTCATTCAAATAAAGCAAGGAAATGGAACCAAACTAATTGTCCATTAAATGGTAAATGAATAATCAAAATCTGGTATATAAATAAAATGAGATTTACTAATTAGCTGTAAAGAAAAATGAAAATCAAATAAAATACAGGAAAATGAATGAATTTATATGATATTATGTAAGGTTATAAAATCTCAGAGGAAAAAAACAAACATACTCTCTCCTATTTCATATGCAGATCCTACACTATAATACATATATATTACATCTGAGGATAGTGCAACATGTATAAAGAACAAGAAAGGGTAACTACTAGAAGATAAGAAAGAGAAGAATGCAGGTAATGGACACATGAGTAATGAAAGGTTATAAAGCTCATTGTTTTACTAGTTTTAACTCTGTAATGGGTTTTTATGTGTAAACAAGTACATAAAATGTAATAATTGATAGTGAAGGTATGATTCCCAGTGTGAAGCTCGACAGTTTCAGGTAGCTGTTCTAGCTGTATAGAAGTTCATTGAAATGTACAGATTTTGGGTCTGGCGAATCTCACTGTGATACATACACACACACACACACACACACACACACACACACACACACAATTCTTTGCAATAAAGTTTTAATTATTAAAAGTAAAAATGCTTATTATACATTTTATTGTGGTTAAAAATCATAGAATTTGCCATCTTAGCCATATTTCAAATGTAGGCATTGATTGTGGTAAGTATATTTCCATCATTGTAAATGCAAAAAATAAGTTCTCTAAAAATTTTATCTTGCAAATTGAAACTCCCTGTCCCTTCTACTGTTTCCCTATTCTCCTGGCCCAGGCTCCTGGTAAGAACCACTCTACTTAGTGTTTCTATGACTTCTACTACATCGCAGAACTCATATAAGAAGGCTCACATGGTCTTTGTTTTTGTGTGAGTGGCTTGTGTCAATTAGCAGAACATCTTAAAGAGTTTCACCTGGGTTATAGCATGTGCTTGCATTCTTTTATTTTTAAATTGTTTTAAACTTTTACTTATATAATAAAATGAGACATATGGAGGCCAGAGGACACCTGACAGGAGTTGGCTCTCCCCTCTGGCATGTGAATTCCAGGATCAAACCCAAGCCATGTAGCCTTGGTGAGAAGCACCTCATCCAATATGCAGACCTAGCAGCCCAACTTCCCTTCTGTTTAAAGACTGAATAATGTTCTTATATAGGCAGTCTTGTATCTTCTGCAGATGCATACTTGACATGCTCTTGGCTATTACCAATAATGCTGCAGTGAACACAGGAATACTGCCATTGACAATGCACTGACTTAGTACCTTTTGAATAAATAACAAGAAGTGGGAATGATTTATCTTATGCTAATCCTGTTTATATTTTGTGGGGAATCCTCCATATTGTTTCCATAGCAATTATACCATTCCCATTCCCATGAAGAATCCACAAATACTTCAGTATCTTCACATCCTTGCCCAAATTCATGGAACTGTATCAATAGAATATATATGTGTGTGTTCATTCATGAAATTGCTCATTGTACTTGGTTTAATTATTATCATTTTATTCTATGTGTATGAGTGTTTGTCTGCTTGGATGTCTGTGTATCATGTGCATACCTGATATCCACAGAGATTAGAGGAAGGCATCAGATCCCCTAGAACTTGAGCTATGGAAATTTGTGAGCCACCATGTGAGTGCCGGGAATCAAGCACAGGTGTTCTGGAAAAGCAGTCAGTGCTCTTAACGTCGTAGGCATCTCTGCGTGCCCTCATAGTTCTTCCGTATGCATTTATCTCATGTATTGTTATTGAACATCTTTTCAAATGATTGGTCATTTTTATTATCTTCAGAGATGTCTATTCATATACTTTACAAATTTTAATAAGACTATCAGTTTTCTCATTGTTGAATTATAAGACTTAGTAAATATGGACTAGCATATTTTCTTATTCTGTAATTTGTGTCTCTGTTCTGTTGGTTGTGATCATTGATGCACAAGTTTTTTACTTTTACATAATTACATTTACCTTTTCCCCCTTTTCCTGCTCTCTTGAGAAGCATTGCTAAGTCCAGTATTGTGAGAACTTTCCTTGGTGTATTTCTCTCAAGAGTTGTAGAGGTTTGGGTCATAGTCTATATTTTGAGTAATTTTTTATATAGTATAAAAGTTCAACTTCATTATTCTGAATGGAAATACCCAGTTTCCCAACATTCTTGGTTAAGCACAACTGATCTTTCACTTACCTTAGCACTGTCAAAGATCATCTGATCATATACATGAGGATATCTTTCTGAGATGTCTATTGTATTCCACTGATGTATTGTTAGTGTTTTACATCATGCTGCTTTTAATACTGTTTTCTTTTAGTACTTTGAAATCTGGACAAATCAGAGTTCCTATTCTTTCCTAATTATTTTTATTGGCTGTTTAGGGTCTGTGGAGTTTCAGATGACTTTTAGGATGAATTTTTCTGTTTTTGAAAGTGTCATTGAGCTGTCAGTGTCATTTAATGCTTTACTTATTTATGAAGCCTCCACTGAGTTCTTGCTGTGACCCCATATATACAAAATATCAGAGATGCAGAGATGAACAATACATGAAACTCACGTTCTAGAGAAGGACTATTTAGAACCTAACAGCTACAACTCATTTATAATAACAGACTTTATGAAAGTGGATTCAGAGTGCTGGAGGGAATAGAGTGAGGAGATGCTCCCAGAAAAGACATCTGGGGTAGAAGTGTGACGTGGGAACAGTGTGAGGCAAGGAGAACACTTCACGAGAGTCACTCTACCCTGTGCCTTGGAATGATGAAGACAAAGGCTATACACATGATTTCATTAACTTTACTCAAAAGCTACCTGAACACCACAATGCAATGTATAAGTTACATGTGAATATCCACTGAGAATGCATGTACATACAATGCATAATCTATATATAAATATACTCTGACAATGCCAATAATTAAAATCTGTATTGATCTCTTATTATATATAAAGCACTAAACATATAAGTATTTGTGTGCATTGTCTGATTACCCCTACACTAATACCATAAGGTGAACAATGTCACGAGTCTCAGTCTATATAGGAGAAAACAAAAACTTGGACACTAAGGAGCATGCCTAAGGTCCTGCAGCTAATTAGGGCAGAGCCAGGATTCAACCATCATTCAACGGCAAAAATGCAGCTTCCCCAAGTGCAAATATATATTTTTAAGTGATCCCATGGTATCTGAAGAAATGATTCTGAAAATGTTAAAATGTGAATGATGAAAAGGAACCCACAGATTACTCAGGCAGAATGCATCTGACATAATTCGTGGTGGTAAAATTATTGATATAAGTGTATGTGTTATTATGTGAATCCACCTTAGATTCAGGGAGGATTTTTCTAAAACTACTCAGCACTATAACACAGCCAGCCCTGACATCCTGATCAAATCTGCAGAGGTTATAGAAAGGCTAAAATCTAGGAGAGCTGACTTACTTCCTTAATTACTGAACAAAGTACAAGTGGTCACCAGAGGAAAATAAAATGCCTCCCTTTATTAACTAGACAAATACAATGGAAAAAAATATGGTTTCTAAGCAATGTTTATCTTGCAGTAACTCCTGAGCAAATTTACTCCTGCTAGATGGGAATGGATGATAATACTTAAAAAACAATATTAAAAATACCAAGGATTAAATATTGCCTGTAACATGAAGCTAAGGCTAATTACTCATGGTAAATAATAAAGGGAATTTATACTGCATCGTACAATGTATGGTTTGTGCCGAACAAGCTTAGTGTACATGATCAGTATAGAAATAATTTTGTATTTGTGTGCTTCTATTAGAATCCCTTCTATTAGTTTGTTTATACTTCAGAGAGCTCTTTGGCAATTTAATCACATTGGGGGAGGGGTGAGCCAGGGTTTCTTAAGAATTTTCTTTGACCCTACACACCTTCTAAACATGCACCAGCTCTTTTGAATATTTAAAAAACTAGACATAATAAAATTAAAGCTTTAAATGGAAAAAATCTCGCTTTAAAAGAGATTTCTCTTCTGGTTTTGTTTCAATTCTTGTAGTCATTTATGTTCCATGGTGAAACTCAGAGGCAGATGCATGTGATGTCACAAAGACAGTCTGTTTTTGTTCTTTTGCATGCACGCGTCCTTCATTTCTAGGGTGCAGGTAAAGTAGGCAATCAAAAATTAACCCTCTGGGCCTCACAGATGCTTGCAGTGATGAGATTAACCGTACGTAGTTTAAATGCCTATGTTAAAAGCAGATTTTTCTGTGTAAAAGCCACATTTTCAATATTTACTTTCTTATTTTTCAGTACAGGAATGGAAGCATTTCTCTGGGACTTAGATGCAGACATATAATGAGAATTTTAGAAAGCATCAACAGCTTTAGTGTTGAGAAATAAGAAAACAAATCTATATCCATAAGCCCCCCATGTGCACACACACTCAGATGTTTGAGGAAATATTATGTTGTTTGGTAGCTTGTATCATTTATTTTTCAAAAACATCACAGAATTCTTTCTTCTTCTTCCTCCTCCTCCTCCTCCTCCTCCTCCTCCTCCTCCTCCTCCTCCTCCTCCTCCTCCTCCTCTTTAAAAGAAATGAAGACTATTTAAGAAAACTGCTGGTCAGAAATCTCCTGCTAGTGAGTATAGCATGTAAAAAAAAAAAATGAGCAAAATGTTAAAATAGTATTTCTTTGCTTTCTCTGCATTTTAGCCCTAAACTGACTAAATAATGTTGTCAGCAACTGAAGGGAAGCTGGGAGAGCCTAGGAATACATCATGTGGGAAAAAAATCACATTAAGTCAAGGGAACAGTATTCTCCAAGCAGCTCTGAGGCTGAGACATTAAGAAATAAAATTTAAACAAGAAAAGAGAAAAAAATGGACCTAGGTCTGGTTGCAAGCCTGGTCTGCCATTGTTAAACTTAAACATGTATTCAAAGATGAGATATAGTAATTTAACTAGAATATATGCCTGCAGACATATATTCAGTTATGGATATACTGGGACCCGTGGACTTTAGTCTTTCCCAGTACAGATGAACTCTTGCACAAAAGAATATAATATCCTCAGTGCGATAGCAGGTTAAATTATACTCATGCAATGTCCTTCATGAAAAATAGCTGAGGTGCATTAGTATAGAATTGCTGGAATTAACTTTTCCTTGCTCTGATTTTTAAGAGGGCAAGATCAAAGACCAGGTCCCATAAAATTCATTAAAATAAAAACAGAAATTTCTTGGCCCTGGGGAGGAACTCCAAGAAAACTACCTCCTCCTTTTAGTAGACAGCACTGTCAGAAATTCCCTTTTCTTTAGATCTGTTTTAATATATTACCTAAAATTGAAGTGAAAAGTGTGTTGGTTGATTGTGGGGGATGCAGTCTTTACTTGTAGGAAAAGTAAAGGAGAAGAAATCAAGTCTCGGAGCTGATGGATAAAGCTTCTCAGCGTTATATGTACCATTTTCACATGCTGGCCCGACCCCAATCCCTGGCTGCCTTAGCTGAGACCTATCACTGTGCTTATTTATTCCTGTGCATTATCCTGTAATGGTCCCAGAGAGATGATCGTCTTTCATCACCATCTGCTACTAGGAAAAACAAGAACATACACTACACCTGTTACAAGCTTCCCAGCAATCTAAGCTGTATCTCTGGGCAAAATGGTAAATGATGTAAGCAATAAATAGGGACCTACCAGGTGCTGGGGAGAGACTGGTCCAGATTCAGGGAAATTTTAAGCATGTTCTTAACTGGTATGAAAGCAAATGATTTGTCTACCTAAAGTAATGTGATATACATGTCAAGGCTTAATACCAAAATTATGGCTCTCAGGTTTACTAAAGACCTACTTGGGCTTTGCATTCTGCTGATAGAATTCCTTACAGACAGACTGGCAAGTGTATGTGTGATCTACTGACTGAAAACCACAGAAGTTGCTTGATATCAGTATTTGTGAAGCACATCTACACCCATTGAATAACAAACACCAGGTACCATTCTAGCAGTAAAAGAAGGGCAGTCTTCCCTTTTCGCCAGGGCAGAGCAAGCAACGCTCTCCTTCATGTTCAGTCTCTCAGTTCTCACACCATCCAGATTTTTGACTTCATCTCATTCTCATTGCAGAGGACAGCCCAGGGGCAACACTCACTTTGAGCCAACTTTCTGAGAGACAGATTTTTTTTTCCCTAACCACTCCCAAGTGCTTTTCCTGTGGGTGCAGATTTATCAAAACTATACAGAAGAAAAACTTCCTAGTCCAGAAAAAAATAATCTGGTGCAAAACATGTTCTACTGTTTTGTACATATTGCTTTATTGCAAGCTATTGTGTTTACTTAATGAGTCACACAAAGAATCACTTACTGATATCAGTTGCAGCCTTAGAATCTGATACAGATGGTTATAAAGACTATTCCGAGTAATTAATGTTTTTGGAAACCTATTCTGTCCCCATTCATTTCTGGACAGCTGAGGCAGTCAGGGAGTAGCTGTGATTTCAAATCCTGCCACATTAGTGCAGTGGCTAGCACATCAGTCTTAAAGGATATGCTACAACTATGAATCCTATATGAATACAAACAGGGGAAAGAGCATAGTGGGCTGAACATACCTGGACAGGGGCTGAGGAAGAGGAAAATTTGAACTCAGAGATGGTAATAACAGATATACCAGTCACTCTGATCTAACCAGTACACACACACACACACATACACACACACACACACACACACACACACACCCCACATAATATATATTATACATATTGAATACATCATACCTTATAAATATATGCAATTATTATGTCAATTAAAACTAATATATAATATATCGAATACACCATAATGTATAAGTATATGAACTTATGTCAATTAAAAATAAAATATATTAAAATTAAAGCAAATGTATGTATGCTAGAGACAAAGGCACAGACTATTCAATTCTTTAATGATATATATTCACAATAGATCTTGACATAATTGCTTTGTAGAATAATATCAAATTTTCATACCGTGTTTTCATATATTACAAGAAAATGTAAGTAAAATCCTCAGACCAAAACTGTAATATCATTTTGTGGAAAGCTGATTACTTTTGAATAGACAGCTTTAGGAACAAGTATCTTACCTATTAATTTTGCTAATCTTTCACATTTCTGTTTCTGTATGAGGACTCTGTAGAGATGGCTAAATGTACTTAATATGTTGGCAAATGTAAATTAACCAATAACAATAATGCCCTCACAGGAAACATATCTAGGCATTGTTAGAGAAAGCCTAATAAAGACAGTGGCTGAATGCTTTGCAGCAGCCAGAAATTGCATACATTATACTATATCATGAATGAATATATAACACAAAAATCTCCATAAAGATGTAACATTAACCAGTGATAAATCTGCACTTTGATGTATAATACATTCAGCTCATGTCACAGTCCCTGTAAAGACAGATATTTGGGGAGAGAGGAGTAAATGCAAACTACCTCCATTGTGGTAGCAATGAAGGGCAACAAGAGCCAAGGCTCCTGTGAATATCAGGAATAGAGAGAATGTCCCCACAATACAAGATAAAAATGACTTTCCTCAGAGAAGAGAGACAAACAGGACTATATCTTCCAGACTGCAGGATTTCGGACACAGATGCACAGATATCATTGAAGGGCAAAAATTATTGCTGAGAAAACTCTGAAGCTGAAAGGCCAGCGAGATGCATGCTCCATGCACACTGACTGGCTGGTTTTATGTCAACTTGACCCAAACTGGAGTTATCACAGAGAAAGGAGCTTCAGTTGAGAAAATGCCTCTATGAGATCCAGCTGTAAGGCATTTTCTCAATTAGTGATCAAGGGGGGAGGGCCCCTTGTGGGTGGTACCTTCCCTGGGCTGGGAATCTTGAGTTCTATAAGAGAGCAAACTGAGTAAGTCAGGAGAAGCAAGACAGTTAAGTAACATCCCTCCATGGCCTCTGCATCAGCTCCTGCTTCCTGAACTGCTTGTTCCAGTCCTGACTTCCATTAGTGATGAACAGCAATGTGGAAATGTAAGCTGAATAAACTCTTTCCTCCCCAACTTGCTTCTTGGTCATGATGTTTGTGCAGGAACAGAAACCCTGACTAAGACAAATTGGTACCAGGAGTGGGGTATTCTTGTGACAATCTAACCATGCTTTGGGGAGGACTGTGGAAGGACTTTGGAACCTTGGGCTAGAAGAGCCATTCCATGTTAAGAGCTCTCTGGGATGTTGTGTAGAAGCTTGGAAGATAATGTTGAGAACCGTGCAGAAGATGGAGGCCCGACTTGTGAAATTTCAGAAGGAAGATTAAAGACTCTTATCAGGGCCATTGCTATTTTGATTGTGAAGATTCTGTGGATTTTGTTAGCTGGGGCTGAAGAATCAGCTGTGATTAACAAGATACCAGAACTACTAAAGTGAAAACTTTGCATTACTGGGACTATTGATGCTGGCTAGCTGGAGCTAAGAAATTAGTAGTGATTAAGAAGAGACCAGCATCGTTGAGGTGAAATCTTCTGGGGAGTGTTTTCTGGGGGCACAGAAGCTGTGTTCCAGAGATAGCCAAGGTTGTACCTTGTGCTGAGGCTGGACTTGATAATCTGTAAGAGTCACCTAGGTGGTACTGGTTTTGAAAGCATGAAGGGGTCATGAAAAACAGCTGAGGCTCAGCACTGTGAGAGGCCATGGAAGGCCATTGGTGAAGGTGTAGCCTCAGTTGCAATTGATGGCCCAGGACTGAAGGAGTCATGCAAAGGAGTTGAGGCTTGGCACCATGAAGAGAGCCTATGAGAGGCTATTGGTGAAGCCTAGTTACAGTGGCAGACAGCAGTGTTTGGGAGATGCCAGTACCACGAGATGACCACCAAGAACAGCAGCAGCACTGGAGTACAGGCATCTGGCACTTAGAAAACAAGGTGTGTGCTACAAAGGGCAGAGCTGGAGAAGTGACTCAATCTCTTGGAGGAATCCAGAAGATCCTGAGTGGGTCCCAGACATTGGACAGTTGACGTTTGATTTTGCTTTTGATTGTGATTGTGCCCTGATATTTTTCCCTCTTGAGGAAAGAACATATTTTAGTGGAGCCCACATTTGAGACTGAATTTTTAAAAGACCTTGAAATTTAAATATACTGGATATTTTAAAGGTATTGAACTTTTAATATGCAAGACTGTGGAACTTTTAAAGTTATTTAGATCTTGGGGATAAATAAGAAAGTAAGGGTCAAGGCTTAATGGTGATGTGTTTGTGTGTCAAGTTGACAAGGGGTCAATTGTACTGTCTGGTTTTGTATGTCAACTTGACACAAGCTGGAGTTATCACAGAGAAAGGAGCTTCAGTTGAGAAAATGCCTCTATGAGATCCAGCTGTAAGGCATTTTCTCAATTATTGATCAAGGGGGGGGGGGGCTCTTGTGAGTGGTACCTTCCCTGGACTGAGAGTGTTGGGTTCTATAAGAGAGCAAGATGATCAAGCCAGGGGAAGCAAGCCAGTTAAATAACATCCCTCCATGGCCTCTGCATCAGCTCCTGCTTCCTGACTCCTGCTTGAGTTCCAGTCCTGACTTCCTTTGATGATGAACAGCAAGTGTAAGCTGAATAAATCCTTTCCTCCCCAACTTGCATCTTGGTCATGATATTTTGTGCAAGAATAGAAACCCTGACTAAGACACACACTCGTGCAGATCAGTCCAGTTTCCTTTACTGAATACAGACAACCTCAGTAAAAACCTCAGTGTGTGTTCTATGGGAAACAGGAAGAAAGGTCATAGGGAGGTCATAATTTAAAAAAACAAACAAACAAAAAAACCCAAAAAAACTAAAGTCCAGGCTGGAGAGATGGCTCAATGGTTAAGAGCACTGGCTGGTCTTTCAGAGAACCTGGGTTTGATTCTCAGCACTTGCATGGTATCTCACACTATCTGTAAATTCAGGCAATCCAGTGCCCTCTTCAGGTTTCTGTGAGTACCAGGTACATACATGATAGATACACAGATATATACATGCAGGTAAAAGACCCACACGAATACAATTTTTAAAAAAAAATGCTAAAGTCATGCTCATTCATTTGGTTCTACAAAACTTCCAGGTTAAAGAAGGAAATGGTGCCGCTAGTCCAAAGTAATCTTAACTGAGTCAGGGCTCAACACTTAAATAGTATAATGAAGAAGAAAGCAGACTCAGGACTCACATGGAACAGGTTCAAAGCCTAACACAAACACATATTAGCTGTGTGATCTTGGACAAGTTAAGTATATCTAATGTCTGGATCAATAAAATAAATGTGGTAACAATAGTCCCCATCTGCAGGTTATAAGATGCTTAGAACCATTTTTGGAATCAGGCTTGACCATCAGTCACATAGTTATTGTTTATGAGCTTGTTGAAAAGAGACATTTTCTGGAGGGCCCCTGCAGAACTGACACTAAATCCTTACAACTCCTTAGTGACATTAGAGATGCCTCCACTTTGCAAGCAAGGAACCCAAGGCTGGGTGGAGTTACATAATTATCCAACATGACCCTACTGAAAAGTAACAGGTCCTGGATACATGCAGAAAGTGTCTAGTTTCCATCACCAATCCCAATAAGTGGTTCTTCTCATCTCTTTCCCTTTGCCTTTCTTGGTTTTGTTATTGATGAGCAAAGGGGATAATTGATATATGGACACAGAAGTTCCAAAGGAGAAGGCCCCTATCTGCTTTAATGACATCCTAAAGCTGACCCGGCACATAACAGACACTCATGATGTCCCCATTAATGAAAGTGTCATTCAGTGTGTGCTCAGAAGGGTCTGTGAAACAAGTGAGCAATATAAAGGACAAAGAGGACAAAGATTCCTGCCATTGGAAATGTTAAAAAGGAATAGCTACAAATCATTTTAAGTTCACAGGAGCTGTCTTAACCAGGAAAGAAAGAAAGAAAGAAAGAAAGAAAGAAAGAAAGAAAGAAAGAAAGAAAGAAAGAAAGAGGCCTGGAAAGGGGAAAACATTTGAAATATAAATAAAGTATCAAAAATTAAAAAGAAAGAAAGAAAGAGGGAAGGAAAGAAAGATGAATGTACTCTTAGCAAACACAAATCAGCTGACATCTGGACCTAGGGCTTCCCAACTTTCAGTGCTGACAAAAGAAATGCAGTTTAAATCAACATTAATTAATAGTACATTAGCATTGTTGTAGAAAGTTGTGGTGCAATATTCTCATGTTAAACCCCTGTGCCGCTAACAGAGCCCTAGGAACCTGGGACTCTCACTTCCTACTTGATAAAAGCACAGCAGCTAAACCTGCTCTGACTGGCTTCGTTAGAAGTCTCTCCAATCAGACGTGGAATCACTGACCTGAGAAGCCCTATCTCCTCTCAAAGGCTCCAGAGCATGCTGGAGGATAGGATACAAAAGCTCCACCTGGCCTCTCCCAGCTCACCCTCAGCTTGTCTAACCCCCTCCTGATATCATCTGATCTCTTTTCTGATAGGTGACTATTTTGTGAAAATAAGCGGAAAACAGCATTTGTGGAGGCTCTACTACACGCAGACATAGAAACAAGCATGAAGCAACTCTATGAAGAGATGTTATTATCCTATTTCTATAATTGAAGCCAAGAAACATAAAATCTGTAGACAGATACAAACATGGATGCCACAGACCTAAATTGGTTCCATTCCTAGCACAGCAAAAACAGAGTACCTGAGGTTACTCTTCTCCTGCAGCCCAACTAGAAAGCACAACAGTTATGTTGATGTTACATGTGGACATCCGTCTTTCAACTAGAGAAAGAATAAATTTGAGAAAACCATCGAGAGATAGTCAGTAGAGTACTGAGATTTAGGGGTTGGCCTTTTTACATTTTGGAAGATATCCATTACTCATAAGTGTTTTGTTGGAAGAGGAATGAAGAAAACAAGGAAGAAAGGATGGAAGAGGAAGGGAGGGAGGGGAGGAAAGAAGGAAGGAATTTAAATGCTGAATTCTTGCTGTATTTTTGCCTCCTGAAAACATGTTCTAGAAATTCATTGTGTCTCTGCTAAGAAAGGTTTTTCTCTTGTGATAGAAACTTGGTAACATTTCTACAAATGCCTCTTGTTCTTTCCTTCTAGAAAAAAAAAATAGAGAAAGCCCACTGCTGGCTGTCATGGCCTCATCCATTATCCTATGTTTTCCTAAAACCAACCCAGTCTCTCATCCTAACATTACACTTCCTAGGATCATTGCAGAGCCGCTTAGGTGGCCGTGTGCCCACTACCTGCTCACTATAGCATGAAGAGAGGATCCAGTCTGAGAGCACACCAATCCATGCGATTGCCAGTCACTGTGGCACAAGAGAGAGAACACACAGGGAAGTGGCTGCTGATGAAAGTCACACACAGCCTCCACTCCAAGGTGGTGGTCCAGCCCAGGAAGTAGCAATTTCAGGAATACATCAGAATTGATGCTCTTAAGCAAAGAAGTAAATAGCCCTCAGGCTGACACCCAGAAATGTCAAGATAGATGCAAATTGTTAACCTTTTACTTCTGCATTTTAAAATGTTTTTGTCAAACCATTTAAATGCTGTCTACCTGCCTTCCTGACAATGTGTTCCAGAGACTCATTTTGTCTGTATTAAAAGCTTTTTCTCTCATGATAGGAACTTGATAGGCTTTCTCTAAATGCCTCTTGCTCTTCCCATCTAGAAAAGCTAGAGAAAGCCCCACTGCCCACTGTCATTGTCCGGTCTGTCACTCGGTTCTATTGATCTCTTCATTCGCTCAAAGTTTTATCAAATGCCTGCTAGATATAACAAAACTATCACGTTCTGCTCTATGCAGATTCATATGTTTCATCTTAAAATGCCTCCTAAAACCAGTTTGGCAAATACTCATAGCTCTCTTTTGCAAACAATGAAAAGTCTTTGTAAAACATTCTGTGATCTGTCACAGAACAGTCCACCAAGGCATCACAGGCTTTGCATGACCCAGCTGGATCTACTTTGCCAGTGTCTCTCCGACCAATCACCCACACGCACTGTCCCCCAGCCCTGGATCAGGCATCTTCATGCCATTGAATATCTGGTATCGTCTTATGCCTTTAATTGTGTGTTTGTGGTCTACTGCTTTCTCTAGTGTCTGAAAAACAGGCTACCGGAGAAAGGGATTCTTCCTCTAGTTCACTCCTATACTCCATATATATTTCCATGTTGAAGCTTTAGCTATAACACCCCACTTCTAGCAGAAGTGGGGCGAGAAGAAGCAATGGCTTGGCTTTAGATGGATATAAGGAATAACCACCTCTTGGTCAAACCTTTTCTGAGCTACATGGAGCTGCCCCAGGAAGTTACAAATAGACCATTGGGTAGGATAGAAGCCAAAACCAGCATGAGAAGTTCAACATCCAACAAAGACTGTCTGTAGGGGCAAATGAACAGATCAGGAAACTGTTCACATGCAAAGGGAATGAGCAACTATGTGCTCATTGTGAAAACGTTGGGGCCAGGGTTTTCCACCGCCACCACAGGAGTTTCAACTATAAATGGAGAAAGATGGAATCAATTCTGTGGTCTTGCATACACCTAAAGCAATGGCTTTTAATTACTAATATCATCATCCTTTTCTAAAAGGAACCAAGCTTCAATACAGTGGCTACAAATTTCTGGAAGTCTGAAGTAAGGCTTGAAAGGAAGGAAGCTTCGCTCTCAATGAGTACGCAAGCGTGGACCAGACTGTGTTCTTCAGATTCCAAAGTATATACCCTGTGTCTCACCTGCGACTCTTTTTAAAACATTGATTCTGATTCTGTGGCTCCTCTGGGCCAAGACACTGTGCTTCTAACCCACCCTGCACTGACTGAGGTGAAACAGCTACAGGACTAGTAATAACAACCTCACGACCACCCGCAAAGCAGCCCATCTTGACAGATATTTACGTTGCTGCTCAAGGTGCACAGTCTCCGCTCCTGTCCGGTAACTGACTGGAGTGACAAAATGCAAGTAACTTGTTAAAGTCAGAGAGACCAGCACAGCAGTACACATTAGGCTCAAGAGTCAGATAAAATTTCATACTAACTCCAGACCAATTTCTTACGCTTTGTAAAACACTAGCATATACTCAATCTTCCTAAGCTTCACTTTTCTTTGGGTTGCTATAGAGAATAAGTGAAAAGGTGACTGTAAGTTACCTAACATAGCACTTAAGATGTACAGCAACTAAACGCAGAGAGCAAGCTGCAAAGGCTGTCCTTTCCCCCACACTGTGCAGTAATTAGAGTTCTAGTCGATCTTTCAAAATCCCCACTCCACCCAAGAAGAGATCTGGCCACCTAGAAGGCATCTAGATTGTGCATCCAAGAAGAGGCTCTCCCCCTAAATAACATATACTAAGATAAATAAAAAGGATTTTCAGACAAGAGAAAGAGTGCCAGTCCAGGATGGGCACACTGTCCCAAATCAAGCAGACAGGTGAGCGGGGAACTCCTGGTTAGATAAAAGGACCCAGGGATCTATAAGAAAGCAGTCAAGGGTGTGCGATTCCAGATCTACAGTGCCCGGTGCTAAAGCTCTGCGGGGACCAGTTTGAGGAGCAAGGCTTGCTTTCTTCTGCCGGTGGACCAGACAGGCTTGTTGTAAGACAAATCTCTGCTTATTGAACAAATCCTCTTAAACTGTCTGAACATCAACAGACTGCAGCTATGAAATCCAGATTACAAACCGTAACACTTACTGAGAGTCTCTGTGATGACCGAGTTCGCTGTAAGCATAAGTTCCTGGCAGGAACAATTTGGTCTGGCTAACGTAGGGCTCTATCACCAAACAGGAAAAGGCCTGTTGAACATACCTGACCTACGTAAGTTGTGCAACCTCTTGTACGTCGTGGATTTTAATTTCTCTCTTGTCCACGTTAGAACGGAAAACATCGTCTTTCAAGGCAGCCACATTTGTTCCTGCACTCCTTACAACAGAGTGCTTTCTTGTGAGCTGTGCTGGGTATGCATGCAGACCCCTTTATTTTTGCTCTTATCCTTGTTCCTTGTCCTTTTCAGGATTATTTAATTTCTATATTCTCTCTCTTTGCTATCATTTGTCCAGATTTAAGTGTGTGTGTGTGTGTGTGTGTGTGTGTGTGTGTGTGTGTGTGTGTGTGTGTGTATACAATTGTTAATATATTATATCTTGATACCTGCTGTCCTGGAGTGTAAATTGGCTGAACATTGACAGAAAAACTGTTCTTTGTTCCTGTGGTTCATTCTTCAGTGAGCATACCCCAAGAACACTTGCTCCCAAACTATTTCTGTTTGCCAACCATCAGCCAGCCAGCAACCCACCCACCCACCTGATGGTTGTAGAAAGATGACAGAAGGGGAAAGAAAAAGAAACTGGGGAGGGAAGAGAGAAAATCCAATGACCAATATCCTGGCCCTGTTCCAACCCGAGTAATTAGAGTCTGCCTCTATTTCGAACATTTTTTCCCATTTGCGGCATGCATGCCTGTGTGTGTATGTTGGATAGGGGGAAGGGCGCTCCTCGGAAAATGATTATTTTTTCCCTTCTTTCTTCTCAGCCATAGCTCATTAGAAATAACCTTAAAATTATAAATGAAATCCTGGGGAGATAAGCAATGTCTCAGGGTCATACCTCAAAAGGGTTTAGAGATAAATAACCATGCCGTTTCTAAAGGTCTCATGTGGGATTTTACAATCTCGGCAAACAGCCTTTAAAGGAACAGAAAATGAAAGTTAAAATAAGCACCCCTCACCATTATCAGAACAATACAAGAAGACAAGAAACTGGCCTGCCCCGATGCTGATGGCTCCTGCCTGATTCATCCAAGTTTTTGTCCTTGACTTGCCTTGTTTTGCTGTTCCAAAACTGTCTCTCCAGGTGACATCCAGGACACAGATGGGACCTGGGAGGATGGAAACATGGCTTCTGGCAGCACAACCAGCCCTCACTTACACAGATTAGGTGTTAGCCATTTTGATAAAGATTGAGGCTTTCATTCAAGGGAATCCAGGGAATCAAGTCAATAAACAGCCAAACAATTTTCTTGCCCAAGGCATCCAGAGAAAACAAGGAGTTGCCCTGTGGCCTCTAAGAGAGGTGTAAAATAATACACCCTAGTGTTTTAATTAGGGGTGCCATATTGAAATTTCAAGGAAGTTTTCTTATGCATTCATATTAACCATTTGCAATAATATATTATCATAAGCATGTAGTTTTTAAAATTGCTTACCAATGAGCCAAAACTGGTTGTCGTATTACATGATACTGTCTTTATTCTTTTCCTCCTTTGTGTTGTGCTGTGTTTCTCTGAGCCCAAGTATTAGTCACATTTGGAGAAAGTCACTTAGCCCCACTGCCAACTGTCACCTGCCCCTTGACCCCACCCACATTCAGCTATCTACTGTCCCTTGACCCCTTTTATGTGTGAAGCAATGAAGTTCTGTAAGAATGAGTGAGATTTGTTGTTCTCGTAATGTTCCCTGCTATCTTGCTGTGTTGGTCAGATTTCGAATCATGATGACAAAACCATTCAATTGAGGAAATATTTACTTAGCTCACAGTTTCAGGGGATACAAGAGATCACTCAACTTGTGTTTCTGGGCTTGTGGTGACTCAGAACACCATAATAGAAGACTGAGAAAAGCTGCTCATAACGTGGCAGATGGGAAGCAAAGAGAAAGGAAGAGTCCAGAGACTAGGTACATGCTTTAATTGTGCCCTAGCAATCTAATTCATCCACACAGACTCCATCTCTGGGCATTTCAATTATCTATGAACCAATCAATGGCTGAATTCATTAATGAGGTTATCACCTGTATTACCCTATCACTATTAATGACTTGATCCAGCAGCTGGGAACTAAGCCTTCATTCAGTGCATGAGCATGGAGGGACAGTTCATACTCAAATCATAACACCTGAGGACTTTAGAGTCTCACAGGGAGGACAAACACAGCAAAAGCCAGGAATGCATTCCTGACTGAATTGAGTTTTGTTTCACTTTGCTTTTAAACTTGAGGCCAAGAAAATGGTTTTTAAGGTAAAGTTTTAAAGAATTACAATGGAATTCGACTCCATAAAGTCACAGCCTTTGGAGACTCGAGAAGAGAGCAGTGTCAGCAATAGAATAGGGAAGGAAATCATATATCATACAATATAAACCTAATTTGTCTTTCAATAAGAAGCAATTGTATTTCCAAAAGCTTACAATAAAGAAAATGAGAAAGAAATAGACTCAAACTTAAGTGGCAAAGAGGCCTCTGCCAAGGTCCTACCTGGGTCCTTACCCAGGGAGAGCTAATAAAACTTCCCTGTAGGTTTAGATGTGTTCTGAGCAAATGCAGCCTGAAAATCTCTTCCAGACAAAGCCTTGTTCCTAATCTATCACATGACCGAACATCTTATTGCCATGGAAGAGTCTAAAAGCCATTTTACACAAAGAAAACTTGGGGAGTTCCAATTCCTCCTTCAGAAAAATCCTCCACAATCTCAAAATAGCGTATGTGAGACATGTTGGAACAATAGGGTTAGACTCATTCCTTACCTATAAATGTGCCTGGTTCTGGGCACCTAGCCACTGTCTAACTAAGTTTGATACTAAATCACAAAATGTACAGAGAGGTAGAGCCCAGGTAAACTGGAAGAAACCAAATAGGACTTGCAGTAAGAGAGTTGAATAATTGGGCATTGAACTCAGTGGTACTTTTAAAGTAAACTAATGCTTAAGACACCAAAGATCCAGTTAAGTAAGTCAATGAAACCACTACTCAACACTGTGAAAAAAATTTGCTCAGGTCAAAAGTTCAGCATCTTTAGAATACCAGTGTATTCTAAGTGTGTATCTTCAATGCCCTGATCTAATATCACACAATTCACCTGCTCTTGAAAGATGCAACTACACATACTAGTAAGAATTCTGAAGCATTTCTACTATGTCACAAAAGATTGGCTGTTGTTGTTATTGTAGGTAGTATTTATCTAATCAAATATTCCTTATGAAGGTTTATTGTTAGTACTAATATTTTTAGTAAGCTTTCATTCAGCCTCTACGGTAGAGTTACAGACATTGGTTGCAGTGCCAATGCAGTACTTGTTATACAGAATACAATTGATATTGATTGAACATTCATATGAAAAATGGATAACACAGGGCTGGAGATTTGGCTCAGCAGATAAGAATACTTGTTGAGCTTACAAAGGACCTCAGTTCCATTCTCAGGATCCACATGACACTACACAGCTATCTATAACTCCAGTTCTAAAGGATTAAACCCTTCTTCTGACCTCTATTAGGCACTTCATGCATGTGGTCCACAGACATACATATACATAAAATATATACATATATACATATACATAAAATATACCCATATACACAAAATAAATAGGCCATTTTAAAAAAAAATAGATAAGGTACATCATTAATAAGTTTGGAGTTTTCTGAGAATATGTAAGTTGACCTGAAGAGGTCATCCATTGGGCACAAAGGATGCCAAAAACCTGCAGAGCAGAGCACAGGGAGCCACCAACCTCCCCCATATTCTTCCTACAGAGGCATTGTAAGAAACCAACATTCAAATTGCAGAAGCATCAGTAACCTTCACAGGAATGGGTGAAAAGTCAAGGATGAGAAGCAAAGGTGGCCTCATAGATAAGAAGGCAAGAGGAGAGCAGAAGTATGGGGCAGTCTTTAGTTGGATCACCTTTATCCAAAAACGACTATGGGAAGTGTGCCTGAGTTTACCCACATTTGATAATATTGCATTTTCTGCTCCTAGAGAAATAAGGGCACTATAAAAAACAAACTTGGTTTAATTATAAAGAAAAATGAGTTCTTATGTTGGCACATCTGGCCATAAAATTACCCATAACTCACATACACGAGGGAACTAGGACTTTCATGGCACCATACATTTGGGAAGCAATAAAAAGAATTTTCAAACTGTATGCAGCTCCAGGATGAGCAATCATCCCATCACACCATGGAGTCGCTGTTAACAAACAAAACAAAACCAAAAACTCATCTGAGCTTGTCAAAGGATGAGCATTTTATCTATCATTGACATTTTCCAGTATCTATTTTAAAACTGTAACTGTGTTGCTGTTGCTGTTGCCATTGCTGTTGTCGTCATCATCATTGTTGTTGGTGTTGGTGTTGCTGCTGGTGTTGGGGGTGTCACTGTTGTTCTATGGTGAGCAAATGTCAAAATTACTTGTGGCTCACTCTTTTTTCTGAACAGACAGCATCATTTAATTATCTGATGCTCAGCAGACCACTGGAAACCTGAAAGATCACTAAGCTTCATGGTGTGTATTGAGCAGTGTATTGACATTAGTGACCATAGCCCTGGCTGCTAGCTACCTTACCTATGCTGTCTTCTTCTCTGTGTCTCAAACTGTGGTCTGCAAACCCATAGCATCAGCACGTAAGGGTCCATGATTCTCCAAAGAATGACACCCCGACTCAAATAATATGTAAATGCAAAGAGTGTTTTATTCTGCAGAAATCCAGCATGCTGGGGTCTCCCATTACCAAAATAGAGAGACAACCAAGGGAGGTCAAAGGCCAGATTTAAAGCACATTAGGGGATTCCAGGGCAAGTGACCTTTATCTTACTCCATCTCCAGAGGCATTCCATTACAAGTGCTGAGGGTCTGGAAACTGAGGTCTGGAAACTGTTGCTGAGGAAGTAGCTGAGGAAGTCTGGAAACTGCTGCTAACCCATTGTCCTTGCTTCAGGCCAGGTCTGTTCTTGGAAACCGAGATTTAGGCATCATCCCTTAAACTGCCAATTGGAAGGCTGTCATGGAGTCAGCCTAGCTCAGCCTAGCCTTCTCAGCTTCACTTACTTTCTCATCATAGTAAAAAATGCCTTACAGAAACAGCTTACAAGAGAAGGATTTATTTTGGTTCAGGTTTTCAAGTCAAGGAAAGCAGAATGCCAGGACCTGCCCCCTGTGGCCGACAGTATAAGTTTGCTTCACAGCTTGCTCACAGCACAGTGAACCAGGAAGCAGAAAATTCAGGCTGGAACCATGGCTGAGCTATAATCCATAATGCCTGCTCTCCTTGCAATCCACTGCCTCCAGCTGGGCAAAACTCCTAAAGATTCCACATAACCCAAACACTACCACCACTTGGTAGTAGTTGCCATGTCTTGCACATGACACACATGCCAAGTCCAAGCACATGAGCCTGTGGAGGACATTGCACATGTAATCCATAACAGAGAGTTCGAAATGCAGACACTATGGATGTATTAACCAACTCGATTAGATTCTGCAAGTTCATAAGATTCTTTGTATTTCTTTGTAGACTAATACCCGGCAAGTGGTGCTGTAATCTGACTCTGTATTAGTCTTGGGATGTATAAAACTGCTCAAAACCGTACCCAAACAAAATGCTGAGTTTTAAATGTAGTTTATATTTCTTTGAGCTCTTGAGGTTGGAAGTGACAACTCCAAACTGCTTATGTTAAAAAGAGAATTCTGTATCTGAAGCACAGGCAACAGCAGCAACAACAAGCAAACAAACCAACAAACAAAAACCAGCATTCTCCTGAGATCGAAGCAGAGATAAAATGCTACCACTCCTCATTGACATCTATTATGTTAGTGTGTGTGCATCTTCATTCTAATAAGGTGCCGCCACAGAGGAAGGAACAGAGCTAGCAATGCTTCCCAAGCCTCACTCACCTATAGGCTTTACCATCCTGAATAAAATCCATTATCAAGGTCTAGCACAGAAAATATCTATGAAAATTCTCCATTATGCCCGATTCGTTACTGTGCTGAGAAGTTCAATGTGAGGTCTAGGGATGAAAGAGCATGGGAAGCTGGTAGCTGCTTGCATTCAAGCTACACCATAGTTATGGAGGTAAAAGCATTTTGCAAATGAAAGGGTAGGGTGGCTAAACCATTAGAAAGAAGCAGTGCCCAGTGAACAATGACATCTTCAAGGAGCAATGGCATCTCCTATGTGCCTTGGACATGGCTCCATGTACCCCCTCTTCTTCTTCTATTGAGTATAAAGACCTCAAGAAAATGAGCCTTGTACAATTTTGGGTCAAGGTCAAAGGATGTATGTATAATGCAAAATAAAAAAGTGTTTTCTAGAAATCTGTTTTGTTTTTGTTTTGGAACACATAATGTCCCTAATAGGAAAGGAGCAATGAACTGAAGAGCCACATACAGCCTTCATATGAAGAGGAGAGGGAGAGTGCTAGTGGGCATCAGATGTAGGACTAGCAAGCACCCCCTCCTTCTGCTTTTACTGTCAGTTTTCCTCAGATCAAATATTAATTGTTGAAACTAGTAATTGTGTATATTACCCACTAACACACTCTAGACCAGTAGGTATTCTAATTTTTTATCCTGTGTGTACAAGTTTGTGTGTGTGTGTATATGTATGTATACATATGTTTATGTTCATGTATATGAATCCAGGCATGCATTTAAGGGTCAGAGAACAACATCAGATATTGGTCTTCACAGTCTAACTTATTTAAGATCCACCCTCTTGTTAGCCACTATATACACCAAGCCACCTGGCCTGAAAGCTTCTGGGTATTTTCGTGTCTCTGTCTCTCATCTCTCCATAGCACTAGAATTGCAGGTTTATATAGGTTCTGGTAATCCAAATGAGCCATGTCCTTAACACATAACAGACAGTCTTGCTATTCCTCGAGCATATCTAGTGTTTTCCTGTCTTTAAGACATGGAAATTGATGGTTTTTATGTGTAAAATGGCATCTTTCTAGAACTCCCCATGGTTCACTGCTTCTCTTCATTCAAGTCTTTTAGAGAGCCTTCCCAAGTCCAAGTATGCCAGCTCACAAGTTCACACACACCAACTTCTAGCTTTAACCTCTCTTTACTATGTGACATGATAGATTCATAAATTTTTTATTCATGACTTATCTGCTCCCTTAATGCAGTGTAAGCAGGATGGCATGTTGGAGACTTTTAGGACCTTTCACCTCTGTGCTCCTCATAATAGAATACTCTTTCATGTCTAGTCATTACCTAGCAAATACTTGCATGAAGATAGGATTGAGAAGCTGTGATATGGAAGCATGATCAACACAACTCCCAAATTTCCATCGGTGGCTGAAGGAAATGGAGGGTAAGCAAGATGGGAAGATTTCAAAGCCAAAAAAGAATGGAAAGTCTACCCAGGAAACTAACAAACAATGGTGATGGTCCTGGGAACACTAGGAAACAGTCGTTATTCTCCCATAGAGGAAGCTGGGATGATATGTTGGAGCCCGAAAGTGGTCTGTGTATATCTTTACCCTTGTCCCAGGTTTCGTTAGTCACCAGGGAAGTTATTTCATTAATTGTCATCTATACCTATATAATACATAACACAAAAAATGAAAATCTTACTACTGCTCAGAAGTATACTGCTGTCAGACTAAATGAAAAACCTATGCTCATTTCTTACCCAAACTGCAAGAGACCGCCCTATCTAGGAGCAGCACTGTACAGGAAGAGAAACCCAAATTCAAGTCTAGCTCTTCATCAATCTTCCTTCATGACTCCCAACAATTCAGGAACATTCCTGTTTTATAGTCATCTTTTAGACAGTTGTCTCTATGCTTTCATGTACTGGAGTCATTATGTGCTTGTCACGTATACCAATAAAGGACTAGTATCTGGACAACGATGAGGCTATACTGTTGAGGTTTGGTCTTTTGCTGTATTATAATGCTAAGTGTATTACACCAACCCCCAAGACCTGCTTGTCCCAGAGACAAGAAAGTCCACATGTAGACCTTGCCCCCAAATTATTTCTGATTGGTGAATAAAGATGCTTACAGCCAATAGTGTGGTTTAGGCTTCCTGGGTTTGGAGTCAGAGGAGAACCACAAAGAATAGAAGATGCAGGAGAAGGAAGGAAAAGCTGCTATGGATTAGTAGTCAAGAGAACATGGCCCTGAGGGCTGGCCAATTGGAGTTAAGGCAGCTGAGATTAAACATAGTAAGTAATAACTCAGGATTATTGATAGGAAAGTAGATTCTAACAGCATAGAAGGTAGGTAGTTGCCTAGTTCCTGTACTGTTTAAGGCCTATTGTAAATATAAAGGTTGTGTGTGGGTTTTGTATGGGAACTAAATTGTCTAAGGTGGGGTAGAAACCTTAGGTTGGGGTTAAATAATTAATACAACACTATATAGAGACAGGACTTTAACTCATAGCCTCTGCAGCAACCTGCCCAGAAATGAACCACAAACTCTGAGAACCATTCACCTCACTAGGATTTGTTGCGTAACTAATGACTTTCCTAACTTCTACTCTGCTTCCAGCTGAGAACCAATCAGCAAAAGCCAGCAACATTCTCCTATCCAATCACATAATGTTTCCTTGCTTCTAACTAGCCCTACTCCAGCTTCCCCATGACAATCTCCAAGTAATGCACAGCTGAAACCTCCTTTTATGCTCACCTTAAAGCTCCCCCACTTCTCTGCCCTACCTTGGGTTGTCATAGTCAAGTAATGGTGGCTGATTCCTACATTAGCAACTTATGAATAAACTGTCATTGTTTATTTTTATGTAGGTGGTCTATGTTATTGGGAAAGTAAGTGTCAGCAGCTAGTAGGATGTTCAATGTGCAATAGGTGCTCAACGAACTTTCAGTGGATTTAGGCTTAACCAATCTAAAATTGAGTAATAATAATAATTACACAGTGTTGCTTAATAAAGATTAAATTAGATCATCCACGTAAAAACATGTTGAGAATTGTACTGTGCTGTACAGTCAAAGGTATTATTAAGCTAAAAAGAGTATATAATCAGGATCAGATTAAATAGTAGTCGTATAATTGTGTTTATTCTGTTGATCCTTAATGATGAGACTCTTGGAATTAGTGATGATAATGTGAATTAAGAAACCAAGCCAGAAGAAATCTTTCTTTTCTTTCCAGACAAAATGAACTACATAAATCCTTAGTGACAAATCCTGAAATCAATAGCTTTCTCTCATTGTGTACATTAGATCCTAGCTATGCTTTCTCAGTTATGTTTCTTATTCTGGCTAATATCCTATACCTTTGAATGTCTCTGCTTATGTCAGGGCAGTACACAAAAAGATAACAAGGAAAGGCAGTGGAGGTTCAGCTGTTGTCCTCAGACTAACAATTATCTTCCCAATGGTTTTGGTTGTTTTATTTTTCTGTTGCAACTTAAGGAATGAAGTATTCATTTTAGTTCATAGTTCAACGTGTTGTCCATTATGGCAGGAAAGTCAAGGCATTGGGGCTTAAAGAATCTCTGTCACATAAGCAGAAACAAAGAACAATGAATGCATGAGCCTCAGGTCTTTTTCTCATCAGTACAGTCCAGGATCCCACACAGAGAATGGTGCCACACACAGTGGGCAAGTTTTCCCATCTCAATTAATGTAATCAAGATAATACCACAGGCATGTCCAGAGGCCCATCTCCTAGGTAACTCTATATTCTGCCAAGCTGATAGTTAGCACTAACCATTATAAGTAGATTAACTATGACAAGAAGGCTTTAATAAGGGGACTCTTTACAAAAGTGTGGATAGACAAAGTACATAACCTTGGGCTATCAGCCATATACCTCAAGAGACAAGATGAAGACCAAGAACCAGAAAACATGTTTATACAAAGGGCCGACCTAAGAAAAGGTATGATGTGCTATAAAGGATAACGTTGTCTTTGGATGATCCTGCAAGGGAGAATCTGAGGAACCATGCTTTTTGTTTTCTTCTTCTCCAGTCTCCTGTCATAATTCCACTGCCCAAACCCTCTAGGAAGTCAAAGGCCTAGGGACTCAATGATGCAATACATCCAGACATGTTCCAGGGAAAGGATGAAGAAAGCAAGAAATCAAGGGCAACAACATTTCTTCACGATTGCTTACTTTATGTGTGCCCCAATGTCATTATCCTCTTCTTAGTTATTCCTGCCTTGACATGTTTGACAACTTATAACATGAAGGCAAATTTCCTTCCCAAACACAGGCATTTCTTCTTTCTTATGACTTCTTTTTCTTTCTAGAATGTGAAAGCCATATTGTCTTGATAAAAAAAAATCAGGATGATAGTCATGGAAGTCTATGACCACACTTCCCTCCCCCCTCCCTTTCTCTCTCTCTTTGTGTGTGTGTGTCTGTTTCTCTCTCCCTCTGTGTGTATGTGTGTGTTGTGTGTTGTGTATACACATCTGTATGAGGTTCCCTCACCTATGCAGGCATATGTAGAGGTCAGAGGTTGACACTGGGCATCTTCCTTTATCATTCTCCACATTACCTTTTGAGTCAGCGTCTCTCACCAAACCTGGACCATGCGGTTTGAACAAGACTAAATGACCAGCAAGACATAAGAATCAGCCCCTTACTGCCTGCCCGGCCTCCCAGCAGCTGGGGTAAAGATGTGCACTGCCATACCTTGTTTTCATATGGGCGTTGATGATCTGACCTTAGGTTCGCAAGTTTGCACAGCAAGCATTTTATTCACTGAGCCATCTCCCCAGCCCCTCTGCCACACTTCTTATATAAGAAAAATAATCTATTTGGTTAAGTATGGGAGTCGGGTTTCTTTTTTCTGTCCCCTACTTAATCTCTAAATGAGATATCCCCCAAGAACCAGTTGAGAAACAGTCAGATAGAGTCAACTTCTCCTGTGCAGCTGTGCAGTATTAGCTGAACACACCCAAATGTTGTCCCTTGACAACTAGTATGAATATATGTATGTGTGCTTGTAAGTAAGCATATATATATATATATATATATATATATATATATATATATATATATATATATATGCTTATATGTATTATAATATGGTTATAAATAGTTATGTATGTATACATGCATAAGCATATTTATAAACAAGTATATGTGTATATGGACATGCATGTCTGCACAAATGTATGCTTCTAGATATACACATGTGTATGTTATGTATATATATCCATGCTGAACATTACACCTTCATCTTCATATTACATTGCTTTCTACTGAGTAAGTAATGATCAGGGTTTTATAACATGGGAGTCAGTTGTCTCCTGAGAATGAATTGCTTGCTTGCTTTCTCATTTGTCATACTCTGATTCCATTTTCTTTCAACTTTCAAAGTTTCAGGAATGACTGTCATTGCCTATCATCAAGTCATATAGGCATGGACCTCAGAGCACTGCCAAAATAATTAATAATGTTGTTGCATGCTTAACACGTGCCAGGCACAAAGATCTATTGCATTCTTTTAATCCTCACTTTATCTTTTATCTCAGTTCATATATCAGAAAACTGAGGCATAAAAAAGATATAGTTCTTGGCCAAGGCCACCCTGTTAGACAGAAAAGCAGCCAGTTTCTTAGCCTTGATAGTCTCCTTTCAGAACCTGAGCTTTTGTATACTAGGGTGGATCAGAGTATATTCTCTGCTGTCAAAGCCTGAATTCTAAATTGAGTACTGTTACTTACTTGGCAGTTTTGCAACCATGGGCAGGCAATTTACATCCCTGTGCCTCAGCTTCTGCATATATAAAACAGGGACAGCAATAATGTATTTTATGAGAATTAAATGGATCATTGCACAAGTGATACTTTACCCAGCATCTGACACAACACAGTAACTTGATAGATGCTGTTCTTATTATTCAGCCATAGCAACTACATCCTGGCCCTGCTCAGAGACAAAGGGCTGGCAAGAAGGGCAACTTCTCAGAGTCAAAGTGGAATAATAAAAGCATTGGGCACTGTGACCTCAGCGAGGCATTTGCTCTCTAACCCTCCCTTTTCACATCTCTAAAGTGAGAATAAAAGTTCATGCCTACTTCACAATGTTTTATGAGAATCAAATGCAATAAGTTATGGAAAGGATTCATAAACTGAAAAGCACTATATAAATCTGTCGTTTGATGTCTTTCTCACCCAGTTCTCCCAAGAGTTCTGGGCAGTGGCCAGAGCAATGTCTGTTCTTTATACAGCATGGAAGAAGCATTTTTTAGTTCAAATCTTTCATAGAGCTCTTTTGATTAGCCTGACCTCTCCTCAGCAGTGGGGTTCAGCATATCTCAGGTATGATGTCAGGGTCTTAACAATGCATACATCTTCCACGCCAACCATGGCATGCCCTTTTCCAATGTTGAAATTTGAAAAGTTCAAGTTCACAATTTAGATGCTTCAAATAATTTATTCACTCAATTTATTGAACATTTTTTATAGGGGAAGCCTTTGCTTACCACTGTACATATGATAGAGCCAGGAAATTCTGCCTTATGAACTTACAACATGGTCATAGAAACATAGGTGTGAAGATATAACTGTAAGACAGTGCACCCAGAAGAGGAATTCTACCAAGGGAAGTGATATCTTCAAGGAGAAGTAAAGTATAATCTAAGACCTGAATGTCATTAGGAAGAAGCAACAAGCAATTGTTGCAGTTTACCTGCACCAAGGTAGACCAGTATGCACATTCTCCTGCACCCTTATGCTTCATTAGTCTTGTCCTTCTGATGTGGAGAAAGGTAAAGAATGAAAGATGGAGAGCTGGGGTTGAAAGAGGCAAAGACAAGTTTCCTAATCAATCATCTTCAAGTCCATATAAGGAGCACATGACAGGTTTTTCTGCTTCAACATGGAGGCAGGGAAGAGATTTGATTTGATAATTTCTGTAGGCATCTTATAATCTTTTGATAGACTCTAAATTATGTTTCATCTTCCAAATTTTGTCCTCCTATTCTCTTTCCTAAATTGGCACCTAGATGCATGAGGATACTTTGAGCTGGGTATCTTTGACCCCGAATCTGGGATGTGATGAAGCAAGACTTTAGGGGGTTGATCAGGTAATAAAGGCAGAACTCTTAGGAATGAGCTTTGGTGCCTATAATGGAGATTTGTAGGTGTCCTTGTTTCTTCTACTGTGTCAGCTAACAGACATCTCCATCTGTGAATTAGAGAGTGAGCTCTGACAAGACTATGAGTCTGCAAGTTTTGGAATACTCAGCATCTAGAACTTTCTACAGTGAAGTTCTTTTGTTTACAAACTAGTTGTGGTATTATTTAGTGACAAAATGAGTGGACTACCCTATAGGGCATAGAAACTTAAAGATCTACAGTGGGTTTTTTTTTTTAAAGTTTCAAAAAGTAATCGTTGATTAATTTAATAAATGTTTAGATAAGTATACTAGTGTTTCCCCTGCAAGAAACTATTACATTTTTAAAAATTGTATGAAAGTGCTTAAAACTTACTGAAAGGGTTAGATAATTGTTAAAATTGTAATGATGAGTTGAAAATCTGTCTGCAGAGACAAATGTGTAATCTTGATCTTTCCAGGGATAGTCAATGTTCATTCAGAGGGAATTTTATCTGAAGAGAAAAAATAATACAAGAGGCATAACTGTATGACAACATTTAGTCAACCTCACTGAACTGGTGTGGGCTGGGCTCAGGAAGTCAAAGTGAGTTTGATGTAAATGGAGCACTGGCAGAAAGCAGACTGGAATCTTGATGACTCTGAATTAATTTTGACACAACTCTTTCCTCAAACGATGTTGAATTCTGCAACCACTGTAAAATACAATGCCAGGTTTCCCAGCCACAGACCATGGGTCATGATTGAAAAAGCAGACAGAAGACTCCAATGTATGCATGTACTCCATCTCACTCTGAATCTGCAGGTCTCAGCAGCACCATGGAAGGATTTTATGGAGGACTTTCCTTAATGGCTGGCCATCTGGCAAGCATCCTCGGTTCTACTTCTCTGGGGGCCTCTTGACCATTCCGAAGACTCAGATCTATGGACTTCCTGCTTGCCTCCACAGTACCTCCTGGCCTAGTACAATCAATGTTCTTCCAACAGAGAACAAAATTCACACCCACAAACATTACTTAGCCTTCAGAGTCATCCTGCATCTTTAAGTTCAGCTGCCCATCTTGGACAATGTCCATCCAACACAAAATGTGTGTCTGAAAATGCTACATTTACTAGATATCTGTGGGTACCAGAGCCAGATTCTTTGATACCAGAAATCAACTCTGGAGCAACAGCTATTCCATTTGACCTTGTGATTGAAATTTATTAAGTAACTGCCAAATCTTCAGTACATAATAGGGCTGATTATAAGAATGAGTGATTTCACTTGAGGCAAAGAAGGATTTTATTACATACCATTTACATTTTTAAAGCTCAGCACTTGGAGGGTTATTATTCACATTTAGAAAAATGTTATTTGCCAGCATATGGTAAATTCTCAATATGTATTTATGAAAAAAAATGAGCAAATGAATAATTGAGTGAAATTTTGTATCTTTAAATGTGAGATCACTGTGAAAGTAGGAATATAGCTATAAAATTGAGGCAAATGACATAGTAGTACTGGTATTTTAAAATATCATAATAATTTTATTTAACCTTTCTTGGCTTCCTAGAAGCAATATTTAATAATCTAAAAATTCATGATACATTAAATACATCAAAGAAGAAGACATTCAGACACAGCCCATCAGAAAACTCTTATTTTTATATATCCAACATAAGTAAAGTATTTTTAAGAGTACTTTACCTGTAGTATCTTTCTTCAGGGAGACTGCATATTTCATGAAAAAGGTATTTAATTGACCTGCCATTTAACCTGTCTGTGCACTAGTGCAAAAGCAATATTTCATGTATGGTTCTTCAGCATGTCCTCTGCAACCTATAATCACTCTTGTAAGGAAAACTTACCTGACTCCATTTTGAAAGCAGGAGCCATTAGGCTGTTTTGGTTTGGTTTGGTTTGGTTTGGTTTTTGGTTTTTGGTTTTTGTTGTTGTTGTTGTTGTTGTTGTTGTTGTTGTTGTTGTTTGAGAATAAGTTTCTGTCTCTGTTCCCTGGAACCTGACTAGACCCAATCTAGTTGGTTTTAAGAATATCTACACCCTCCTTGACACATGGCAGTTATATGGCTTTTCTTTCTTTCTTTTTTTTTTCCAAGATTTTTCTGTACTTCACCAATGCTCCATTGTCTCACTTCTCTAAGGCTGCTTTGCACCTACTCATGATTTTACTCCTTAAAAGGGGTCTAAGAAACAGACTAAAGGCTGCCCTCTCTCTCTCTTTAACTGACTTAGGAGGCAGTTGCTGGCCAGCTCTCAGGTGCACCCAATAAAAATCAAGCTTGCTTCAAATTTGGCTCAAAATTATGGTCTTATTCTCACTGTCCAGTATTATTAACACTTGCTACATCCAAATCTCTATCCCCTGAACTTACTCATTTTCTACATAAACAGAACATTCTAGGACCTGAGGGATGGAGGGCTCCGGACCAAAAGCGCTCCTGAATTTCAAGTGTTGACCATCTTAGGCAATAACTTTCAACCTTCAATGAGCAGCTACATCGCTCAGAAGGGGAGGTGTGGGAGAATTTGCATTTGCAACAAGTGTCTGAATGACCCTTTGAGAACTACTGATCCCTGTATTCTTGAAAATTCAGGAAAGAAACTAGAAAACCAAGGGAGCAAGGCCAGAGCCGCATTTCACAGACTCCATCTCTCAAGGGCAAAATCGAAAAACTCTCAATCTGTAATTCTCATTTAACACTTGAAAATCCTCCTCCAATCAACCATTATAATTATAATGGAGATAAAGTAATTCTCTTAAAGGAGATAAAGTAGAATCAAGACCATAAGAAATACCTTATATAGTTTTTATTCATTCATAAGTAACTTGCCAAATGTACAATGTTTTCCCTAGTCTTTTATAAAATCAAAAACTTCTAATGCAAAATTATCATTTAGAAAACTTCTTTAAATTAAAAAAAAACTCAGTTTTTGTAATCCTTTAACCTGTTTAGTTATTTTATGATTATGCCCTTTCTCTATAAGTAATTTTAATAACACAAAGTGAAGTCTTCCCAAGATCCATTTCTCCTCACGTCTCCCTGATTTGGAGGCAGGCACTATTAATTTGGTATATATCTTTCAAGTTAATTTTTTAAAATTTCACATTGTTCTCAGGGAGAATTTTATGTTTGGATTTTTTTTAACACAAATGATATTATGATGGTGCCTGTATTATTTTATAATTGGCCTTGATCACTTCCTATGTTTGGGTTTTCTTATAAAGTCAACATATATTTTACTATTCCCAATGCCTGAATTATCATTACTAACTCTTTTAAATGAGAAATTAATGTTGTTTCTGGTCTTTTACCATTGTTAACTACATCATTATAGAATTCTTAGTCATGCCTATCTTCAAAAATTCAAGCATAATATTTCTGCTCAGAGTTCACATTAAAAATGGACTCTCCAGGGTGGCATGGGACAGCTGGCCCTGCCCCTTACTGGCTGTGGCACTGGGGAAACTTGGCCCTATACTTTGTCTGGGCAGCATGGGAGAGCTGTCCCTGATAGTTCAGCAAAAGAGAACTGTCAGGCACACCATCTCAGCTACCACCCAAGCACAGACCCAAAACTTTGAGTTGGCCCACCCCAGCATCTACACCATCTCTGAGCTGCTGGAGTATGTGAAAGGGCTGGTCCTGCAGAACCAAAGCTGCAGAATCTCCATGACACAGGGCAACAACAGGACAAGCATGAGGAGTTACAGTGAGGATTAAGTATTGATAGTGTAACAAAAGCCAGAGGCTTTGAAAAAAAAAAAAAAAGAAAAGAAAGAAAGAAAGAAAGAAAGAAAGAAAGAAAGAAAGAAAGAAAGAAAGAAAGAAAGAAAGAAAGAATGTTTTGGCAAAAGATCATACTATGTGGCACACTGTGACACACCACAGCTTCCATGACAAGATTGTTTTTTAACTATTTGTTTTCTTTTGTGTGTGGGGGGGTTGCAAGGGTTGAAGGCAGATATGGAGGGACTACGAGAGGAATAGGATTGGGGTTCATGACGTAGAATTCACAAAGAATCAGTAAAGAGTTTGGGGTTTTGTTTTGTTTTAGTTTAGTTTAATTTAATTTTGTTTTGTTTTTTAATGAACTCTAGTGGCTGGAGAGATGGCTCAGCATTTAAGAGTGCTTGTTGCTCTTACAGAGAACCAGTGTTCCCATTCCAAGAATCCACATTAGGTGGGTCACAAAATTCAGTGCCAGGGGATCCAATATCCTCTCTGGTCTCTGCAGGCACTCCTATATATGTGCACATATACATATGCAAACATACATAAATACATAAATAATAAATATAAAATAAATTTTACTAAGGGCCCATGGAGAGGAAAATTCTGTAGAGCAGGTAGATAGAAAGCACTTGTAAAGTTCTATAAGAAAATAAAGGATTGGTGAGGATTAAACTGGGGTTGGAGAAAGCAGTGTAAAGTAGAGGAAGAAGTATAGGAGGTGTAGAGAACTGCAAGACCTTTTGAAAAAGAGATGGATATCTTCTGAATATTAAAAAGAACTAAAATGGAGTTACCCTATAACAGGATAACAATGTCCTTATTATACAACAGAGGCTAACAAATAAAAAGTCTAATGCCAGGAATGGTTTAGAGTTTTTGGACAATGAGGTCCCATAGACCCTTAAATATTACAGGCTATTGCCATTATTCTTGGTTACACTCCAGAATTTGATGGTAAGATCTTATTGCTAGAGTCACCATGTATTTGAGCCAAAGAACATGATGAAATCTAGCTGGCACAGACCTGGAAGTGTCATCCCTACAGGTGCTATTCATAGTGCTGGAAGATGCTGTGTCTACTGTAAGAAAATAAAATTAATCATCAAATTTACCCTGTGAACTCTGTGAGCCACAACAATGACTGGCCTGGCAAGACGTGTCTACTCATGCAGTAGTGGCATAAACATCGAGGAAGTAAAAACTACTTTCTGATTGGATTTAGGTCCTGTTTTACAAGATGAAATGCATACCTGGCAGTGTTAACAGCCCAAGAACCTATGACTGGGAACTAGAGGAGACAGCATTACTATTAAATGAAGATAGGATTAAACATAACTTATCAGTATCTCTGAGGATCGATATATCTCTAACCCACATCTGAGATGCTTCTACTTGCAGTAGATTGTGATTAACACAGAGACCCTAAGTTGCCAAGGTGCAGAGTCTAAGAGGCCAAATGCTCAGCCCTAAAGGGATTAATATGCTATGGCACCACCTATCCCAAAGCTCAGGGATTACTGTATGAGAGGGAAAGAGTATAAGAAATCAGAGATGGCAGATGGGTACAAGAAAATATCTTCAGGACACAGCAGGGCATCTGGACAAAGGAACTCACAGTGACTGTAACAAGTTTGTAAGCCCAAACCAAATCAAAATCCCAGGATGGAGAGTGGAGTTGGGCACACAATTCCACTCCTACCTGTGGGGCAATTGGAAATTGTTAGCTGCTGGGAATGTAAGAGTAAGTTTTCTCTAAGACTGCAGCCCCTGGTAGTCTACCACGCTCCAGCCCCAAAACAAAATTGGCAAAGGAAAAGACAGCCTTGAAGGTCTAAAAACAGACAAAACTTGGGTGGATAGGGAAGGTAGGTGAATCTTGGGGCTCATGTGATCAAAACTCAAAACTCTCAGAACACTAATTTTAAAAATTAAACAAAAATTTAAAAGTTTTCCTTTAAAAAGCAGTGTCCAAATTCATTCTTTTCTCACACCTTCCTCACATTGGATAGTGTTATACTTTCCAATTTGCAGTACAGTAGACAGTTAGGGTCAGTTTTCTAACATGCTTATGAAAAGTACTTCAATCCCAACACATTGTCTCAGTTCACCTGCTCAGAACCTCCTTCAAATTCTCTCTAACCACTGGTAGTTGCAGGTGCTTACTTTGTGCCAGACTTTGCCCTTTCCAAGTCTTAAATCACTTTGCCCTCAGTGCAGTTGTAAGAGGGAAGTCATACGTTGTCTCTGGCTTATGAATATAAAGGAATGGGGAGATGAAATGCCTTTTTCCAACCTCCTCAGCCGTGGAGGATCACACACAGACTCAATTCCTGGGCTCATAAGGCACCCTGGCATCCTTAATGACAAGGCCCTATGTTTATAATTCAATTAAGGTAACTAAGATTTAAACATCAACAGAAACCAGCATTACATATACTTAGTACTGAAAGATCTACAGCATCAAAACATGCACAAACTCCCACTTGTCATCTTTCCCTCATATTTCAAAGGCGTGCTCAGCCATATTAAACCGGCCCCCACCATACCACCACAGCTCATCTCTACACGGCAATTTAAAGCTTTAAGAAACAAGAGATCTCTTTCATCTATACCTATCATTCATTTTGATAATTTTTCTTTGTCTTCCATAAAAATATCTTTTTCAGTGAACTACACCCTGGAATTTCATTGTTGGCTCTTTCTGAACCACTTAATTGGGTCGGATTGTTATGTTTCTGAGTCTCCTCAAATGCCAATTCTTTACCTGGTGTTTTATATACCCTAAAAAAGGAAGTTAAAATGCCTACACCATCCAACAGAGCCAAGCAGCCTCCACGTTCAGGTTCCCAGCTCCTTAGCAGCGGTGGCACTGACTGAAAATCTTGCTGTCAAAGAACATCAACAGATTGCATTACAATCTGCCAATCCTTCTCTAGAGAGAGGATCTGGCAACTCGTTATATTAAAGAACGGCAACCAAGCATCTGGAATGTGGCAATGCGCGTCAGTTTTCCTGTGAACTGAAGAGTCTCCGCCATCCACTCTTCCACACTTTCTGACATTATCTTATCCACACTGTCCCTCCAACAAACGTACATTCCACCTGAGCCACAATTGTCACCTAAGCCACGCCTTGCCAAACAGCCTCCTTGTTTTGAGAAGTTTATCTTTCTGAAGCTCCATAATGATTTATTGCAAAGAATTATATGCATTTAAAATTTTAATTTAAAAACTATCTGTGTCCTTCGTTTGCTTCACACCTGCAGAAAAAATTTTAAAAAAGAATTTGAAACACTTGTGTTTATGTGTGCCTTGTAAATTAACAACTCTCTCATTAATTTTTTCCCATATATGGAGGATCAACAGTCAGAATCCAGGCTGAAAGGGCCTGAAATCCAAATTCTACTGTTTAATGGAGCATTCCTCCCGTGACCAATATTATGGCTCTGTTTTACACTCACGGGTTATCAATATGATCATCATCTCCATAACAAAGAAGAAAACTAAAATCTGAAGAGGACCTGATCTGCACAAAGCTCTGTGGCAAGGAGTTTGCACAGCTGAGATTATCTGTCTGTCAGCTTTGCTGCATAGCGAACTACCCCAGAACTGGCTAGCTTAAAACAGCAACCATTTATTTAGTTGATAGACCTTTAGATCGGAAGTTTGGTCTGTACTCAATTCATCCCAGCTAAGCCTTGTTCATGAGTCCACATCTGCTAATGGGTCAGACACGACATCACCTGTACTAGCTACAGCATCCGTATTATCATTCACACAGCTTTCCACTCTCAGAAGACTAACACAGATCCATTTCCTGATAGTTCCAGGGTTCCATACATAGCAAGAAAGGAAAAGTCACAGCAACCATACACTTCCTTAAAATACATTCTTATTTGCCCTTGACAATTTTACATATATACACAACGTGTTTTGATCACATTCAAATGCCATTTCCAGGCTCCTGCTCCTCCAGGTCCCTCCCAATCTCATCTCTTCTTTTTGTCCTACTTTCCTTTCTTTCTTTCTTTCTTTTTTTAATTAATCATTTTATTCGTTTACATTTCAAATGATATCCACCTTCCTGGTTACCCCTCTACAAACCCCAATCCCATCCCCCTTCCCCCCTCCCCTTTGCCTCTCTGAGGGTGCTCCTCCACTCACCCACTCCTGCCTCACTGCCCTAGCATCCCCCTATGCTGGGGCACCAAGCCTCCACAGGACCAAGGGCCTCCGCTCCCATTGATGTTAGATAAGGCCATCCTCTGCTGCATATGTATCTGGCGCCTTGGATCCCTCCATGTGTACTCTTTGGTTGGTGGTTTAGTCCCTGGGAGATCTGGGTGGTCCTGTTAGTTGATATTGTTCTTCCTAGGGGGTTGCAGTCCCCTCTGCTCCTTCAGTCCTTCCCCTAGCTCAGTCCCAGGGACTCTATCGGATGGTTGACTGTGAGCATCTGCACCTGTATTGGTCAGGTGCTGGTAGAACATCTCCGGGAACAGCCACACCAGGTTCCTGTCAGCAAGCGCTTCTTGGCATCAGCAATAGCGTAGGGATCTGCTGTCTGCAGATGGGATGGATCCCTAGGTGGGGCGGTCTCTGGATGGTCTTTCCTTCAGTCTCTATTCCAATTTTGTCCCTGACTTTCCTTTGGACAGGAACATTTCTGGGTTAAAATTTTTGAAATGGGTAGGTGGCCCTATCTCTCAGCTGGGGCTGTGCCTATCCACTGGATATGGTCTCTGCAGATTGTCTCCCTTTTGTTGGGTATTTTGGTTAAAGTCATACTTGTTGGGTCCTGGGAGCCTCTCACTTCCCTGGCGTCTGGGACTTTCTAGTGGCTACCCCCAGTTTCTCATCCCCCACTGCTACATGTTTTTATTTTTATTCGTTTTCCTGACACTCTGTACTTCTGTCCCTTCCAATACCTGATCCTGCCCCCCTTTTTACATCCTCCTCTCTTCTTAAATGAAAATATTTGACTGTTTGACAAGGATTGCCGTGAATCTGCAAATCGGTTTAGTATATAAGAACATTTTAATAACATTAATTTTAATTATGGTCATGTGATATTTTATAATTTATTTGTTTTTCTATGATGGCTTTAATTAATGTTTTATAGAAATCATTGCATAGGTCTTTCATTTCCTAGATTATATTTATTGTGAAATATTATGGACATTATAATAGACAGAATTATTTTCTGGTTCATCTTTAGTGTGTGGAAATGTTATTAAGCTTTGATTTTGTTTCCTAATACTTTAGTAGATTTATTTGCTTGACAATTTTTAGGAGTGTCTTTAGAGTTTTCTATATATGTCATATATGTGTGTGTATATGTGTATGTATGTGTGTGTGCGTGTGTATAATTTTATGTGTGATATCATCTGCAAAATGAGACTATTTAAATTCTTCCTTTCCCAATTGGATACACTGTTTGCTTGTGTGCTTCTTTGATGTATTTTAAGACACCGTTACTACGTACTAATTATATATTGGAGTTGGATGAGATATCTTCATACATTCATATAGTATACTCTGATCAAACTCAATCCCCTTTATTCCATATCATCTCCACCAACACACCTTTCCCAAGATCTGGTATATTCTCTTCTACTGTCATGTCAATGCTTTTTAGCTTCTATTTATGAGAGAAAAAGCATAGTTTTCTTTCTGTGTCCTTTTCAGTTGCATTTTGCTGTAAGGAGCAGTATTTCATTCTTTGTACCGTGTTTTCTTTATTAATCCCTCCAGTGATGGGCCTCTTGGCTTTTTCTATGTCAGCGATATTGTTGAGAAGTGCCATAGTGAGTATGGACATGTTGGGATATCTTTGTTATGACAAATCCATTTCCTTTGGATATAAAATCCTGCATCATATACTGGCTCTCAATAATGGCTGTGCAAACTTACATCATCACCACCAGTGTATGAGTTCCTTGTTCTCCATAGTCTCACCAGACCTTATTATTGTTTGGTTGGTTTATTGATTGATTGGTGATTGTTTGTAAACAGCTACTATAGCCAGGAAGTATAGTAAGGAAGTCCAAACAATTTGTATTTCTCTGATAGTTTATGATACTGAGCATTTTTGGTGTACTTGCCCATTGTATTTCTCCTTTTGAAAAGCATTACTGGGTGTGATTTTCTCATTTTGAACTAGATTACTTGTAATCCCCTGAGTTCCTTATACATTTAAAATATTAATTGGTATCAGAGAAGTAGGAAGCAGACATTTTCCTATCATGTAAATCATCTCTTCAATCTGTTTGTTTACTTTGTTGTGTAGAAACTTTTCGTTTGATACAATCTTTTTAATCAGTTTTTACTTGTTTTCTGTACTTTGAGTCTTTCCAGTAAGCCACTGCCTGCCACAGTGTCACTGCCTGGTTATCTTCTACTGGTTTTAGGGTCTCTAGTCTTTTGATCTGTTTTGAGCTTATTTTTGTATGGAGTGAGAGACATGGTCATGTTCAGTTACTACACAGGAATATCCAATTGTCCAAGTATCACATGCTAAAGATGCTGTTCTTTGCCCCAACATATGTCGTTGTCCCCGTGTTGTAAGTCACCAGCCATAAATGTATGCATGGATTTATTTCCTGGATTTCTGTTCTAGTCCAATGGTCTGTATTTCATAAGGTTCCTCCCCTATCCCTATCTGTCTGTCTGTCTCCCTCGCCCTTCCCTCGCCCTCCCTTCTCAAAAATACACTTTATACATTGTTATTTTCTGTGGCTTGTAAAGGAAGAGGTGAGTTCTGGGTCCCTCTTTTTCTATTATGGCAAAGTAGGTATGCCTTTCATTGCATTTTCTTTCAGAAAACATTTTTTGTTAGATTTCCTTATATATAGTGAATGAAAGGAGCAAGGGTGCCCATTCTTATCCTGTTGATCTATGAGAAAAATATACCAGCTTTCACCACTGAGGGTGATATTAGCTATGTGCATGTTTTATACATACATACATACATATATACAACATACGAATCCCTTATTACACTAAATTACATTGCTTATGGGATTATAGTCCTATATCCTTTCTATACCGTGTCTCCTTTTGCAATAACATGGACAAAGCTAAATGGCACTATACTAATTGATATCGATCTTACTGAAATCTAGCTCTACCACCAAGCTAATAATGCTGCCTTGCAAATTGGCAATTTGCTAAGAGAGTAGATGAATATTCTCATCATATGTGGTAACTATGTGAAGTGATAGAAAAGTGAATTCACTTTTTTAGAGTGAATGTCAACTAAGCATGATGCTTGTATGTATACATGTGTATACATATACATTTTATCCCATATACTCAGTTTTAGCTGTTAACTATATATCAATAAATTTAGATAAAAATGTAAGATTTCAGAAGATGTATTAATAGAGCTGAGGATGTAAGCACTTGCCTATTACACCACAAGGCCCTGGGTTTGATTAAGAGCACTAAAAATCATATAAGTCACCAAATCCTTATTAATTCTGCATCTAAAATTGTCAAAACATTTTTCACATATATCACTCTACTATTTACATTGCTTACTCTATTGTCAAGGGAAGCTGACCTGGTGGATGGCAATGGGTAAAAGCACTCCACACATAGGCCTGACGACCTAACTTCAATCCCTGAAATCCACTATGGAAGGAAAGACCAGCTCCTGAAAATTGTTTTCTATGCGTATCATGTGTATCATAGCAAGAATGTACCTGCACTAACACACACACACACACACACACACACACACACACACACACACACACACACACACACACAGCTGGCAAGTGGTACACCAGGAAGAAAACAATAGAATTTTCAACTCCACTGTCTCCAGTTTTCCAATTTGATAAAATGCTTTGTAATCATTTCTCCATTCACTCATTGATCCAGCAAATATTCATTCAGTGCCTTTAGGCTTTACAAACAAAACAAAACACCAAACAAACACCAAACAAACAAACAGCATTGTAAGTTTTGTGTCATGGAGTGGTCCAAGAAGCTGTTGATCTATCTGGTGGAGGGAATAAACAACCTTAGATTTTCCCTTTTCTGTTACGTTTCACCTTAACTTTGTAAACACAACTCATTTCCTCTGGTGGATCAAGCATACAGTGTCCTTTGCACTCAGGCCACACAAGGTCCCCAACACCCTCAGAGCAATGACCATCCAGTGGGGCACACATCTGCCACATGGGAAGAGAATACACAATAAGGAAAGGAACACACAAATCTAAGCTAGTCATAGCACAGGAGACAAGCAAAACCACACCACACTAAGTCAGTGAGATTGTACAATAGAGAAGCCCCACAGCATACAACAGAAGCTTAAGAGTTGAAAGCACATTTATTGTTGCAAAGTGAGTCACTGAGAGTTGCCATCATGCCCCTTCTTGCAGCAATAACTTTTATTTTATCAGAATGATGTCTTCAAAAACATTTTCTAATGCATGTTTATTGCATTACGCTAGTTTATTGTTCCTAAAATTTTGACATTTTTCTCTGTAGCTCAAGAACTTCTCTTAAGGGTAATATGTGTAAAAACAATTTGACAAAGAAATTGCAAATAATGCCAATATAGATTCCTATGAATCTCTTATTCCTTTGAGGCTGAAGTACAATGGTTCTAAAAAAACATACTGTATGAACCCATATAAGTACTCACATTTACTAATCAAAAAACAACCAACCAAACCAAACCAAACACACACACAAACAAAATCTTGCCACCAAAATCAAGTAACAAAATATGGAGCTGGGTGTGGGGACACAGGTCTGTAATGCGTATATGGCAGTCTGAGGCAGGAGGATTCTGCTACACCAACTTGGAGTATAGAGTAAGACTTATTTCATGTCTTAAAAGACAAAAGATTAAAATAAAATAAATAAACAAGTACGATATTGTATGACACAGTATAGCACAGTAAAACCTGGAGATTCCAGAAGAAAACCTTGCTTACTGAAGACATCATTTTTTCTAAGGTTAAGAGATCTTTAAGGCTGGCTTAGGGGGAGGATTAATTTTGGTGTGACCAGATTTAATATTAAATGTGAAGGCCATTGTGATGGCTCAGTTAGGTGAAGGGCTTGCTTGCTGCCGAGGCTGACAACTTTAGTTCAATCTCCAGGACCCACATAGTGGAAGGAAATGATCAAGTCCCATGAATCATTCTTGACCTCCAAGTGGACTAGGTATATGCACCCACAAACATATTTACCCCCACCATGCACATACACACACAAGATAAATATATGTAACATAAATTTTTTTGTGTTTTTCATACTTTATTTACATTTCAAATGTTTCCCCCTTTCCAGATCTCCCCTTTGGAAGCCCCTATCCCCTCCCACTCCCCCTGCCTCTATGAGGGTATTATCCTACCCACCTACCCACCCATTCTCCTCTTCCCTCCTCAGCATTCCCCTATACTGAGGCATCTAACACCCTCAAGCCCAAGGGCTTCTCCTCCCCCTGAGGGCTAACAAGACCCTCCTCTGCCACATATGTGGCCAGCACCTCGAGTCCATCCATGTGTATTCTTTGGTTGGTGATCCAGTCTCCGGGAGCATCGGGAGGTCAGGCCAGTTGACATTGTTGTTCCCTCCATGGGGCTGCAAACTCCCTCAGATCCTTCAGTCCCTTCTCCAACTCCTCCATCTGGGACCTCACACTCAGCCCAATGGTTTCTGTGAAGTGAATCTTGGGTATTTCGAACTTTTGGGCTAATAACCACTTATCAGTGAGTACATACCATGTTCATTCTTTTGTGACTGAGTTACCTCACTCAGGATGATATTTTCAAGTTCCATCCATTTGGTTGCGACTTTCATGAAGTCATTGTTTTTAATAGTTGAGTAGTACTCCATTGTGTAAATGTGCCACATTTTCTGTATCCATTCCTCTGATGAGGGACATCTGGGTTGTTTCCAGCTTCTGGCTATTATAAATATGGCTGCTATGAACATAGTGGAGC
>CM052712.1:36006366-36022090 GCA_028551405.1 Uromys caudimaculatus | reverse complement strand
CTCACTCTCAGTCCAGCAGTTACTATAAAGTGAAACTTGGGTATTCTGAACTTTTGGGCTAATAACCACTTATCAGTGAGTACATACCATGTTCATTCTTTTGTGACTAAGTTACCTCGCTCAGGATGATATTTTCAAGTTCCATCATAACCTGCCACTTTGCTTAAGTTGTTTATTAGCTGTAGGAATTCTCTGGTGGAATTGTGGGTGTTGCTTATGTGTACTATCACATCATCTGCAAATAGTGATACTTTGACTTCTTCCTTTCCAATTTGTACTGCCCCCTCCAAGATTTCCTTTTGTTGTCTAATTGCTCTGGCTAAATCTTTGAGTGGGCAACCTTATCTTGTCCCAGATTTTAGTAGGATTGCTACTAGTTTCTCTACATTTAATTTGATGTTGCCTGTTGGTTTGCTATATATTGCTTTTAATATGTTTAGGCATGTACCATGAATTCCTGATCTCTCCAAGACTTTTAACATGAAGGATGTTCAATGGAATAGAATCAAAGACCCTTAAGTAAACCTACATACCTATGGACACTTGATCTTTGACAAAGAAGCCAGAACCATATAGTTGAAAAAGGAAAACATCTTCAGTAAATGATGCTGGCAGTCTGTGTGTAAGAGAATGAAAAAAATCCATATTTATCACCCTGCACAAAGCTCAAGTCCAAGTGGATCAAGGACTTCAACATAAAGCCAGATACAATCTACAGATCTAATAGAAGAGAAAGTGGGAAAGAGCCTCAAACTCATGGCACAGAGGGTAATTTCCTGAACAGAACTCCAATGGCTCAGGCTCTAAGATCAACAATTGATAAATGGGACCTCATGAAACTGAAAAGCTTCTGTAAGGCAAAAGACACCATCAATAGGATAAGCCAGCTACCTACAAATTGGGGAAAAAATCTTCACTAACCCTACATTGGACAGAGGACTAATATCCAAAATATATAAAGAACTCAAGAAGTTAAATTCCAAAAAACCAAATAACTCAATTTAAAAATGGGATACAGAGCTAAACAGAGAATTCACAACAGAAGAATCTTGAATGGCTGAGAAGCACTTAAAGAAATCTTCAAAGTCCTTAGTCATCAGAGAAATGAAAATCAAAATGACCCTGAGATTCCATGTCACACCAGTCAAAATGGCTAAGATCAAAACCTCAAGTAACAACACATACTGGTAAGGATGGAGATAAAGAAGAACACACCTCGATTGCTGGTGGGTACAACCACTCTGGAAATCAATCTGTTGGTTCCTCAGAAAATTGGGAGACCCAGTTATACCACTCTTGGGCCCAAAAGATGCCCCACCATACCACAAGAACACATGCTCCACCATGTTCATAGGAGCCTTATTTGTAATAGTCAGAAGCTGGAAACAACCCAGATATCTCTCAACCAAAGAATGGATACAGAAAATGTGGTTCATTTATATAATAGAATATTATTAGCTATTAAAAATGAGAGCATCATGAATTTTACAGGCAAACGGATGAAACTAGAAAATATCATCCTGAGTGAGGTAATTCAAACCCAAAAGGACATATATGGCATGTACTCATTGATTAGTGGATATTAGCCAAAAAGTACAAAATGCCTAGGATACAACCCACAGACCCTAAGAAGTATAACAAGCAGAAAGGCTCAAGTGAGGATGTTTCAATTCCACTTAGAAGGGGGAAGGAAATAATCATGGGAGGGAGAGGGAGGGAGGGAAAGACCTGGGTGGGAGAGTTGAAGGGGAAGGGAAAGGGAGAACAGGATCAAGTATGGGGGGAGGGACAGGAGAGAAGCCCAGAGAGCCAATAGAATAAATGGAGATAAGCAGCATTGGGAGTCAGGTGGGGAGAGATGGGAGGTGGGGGGTCCCTCTGGAAAGTACCACAGATCTGGGAGGTGAGAGAATCTAAGGACTCAGTGGGGATGTCCTTGGCCAAAATGCCCAAAAGTGAGGAGAGGAAAGTGGAAGAGTCCACCTCCAGTAGATAGACAGGGCCTCAAGCAGAGGGACAGGGTTACTAACCTAAGGTCAAAATTTCTGACCCAGAACTGTTCCTGTCTAAAAGAACTTCAGGGTCCAATGACCAGCCCAACTTGGGCTCTATCTCATGGGAGGGCACCAAGGCCTGACACTGTTACTAATGCTATAATGTGCTTACAGACAGGAGCCTGGCATGGCTGTCCTCTGAGAGGCTCTACCAGCAGCTGACACTTACACACAAGCAGAAGCAGGTACTTACACCCAACCATTGAACTGAAGTTGGGGACTTCTATGGTTGAATTAGGGATAGGATTGAAGAAGCCGAAGGGGTGAACAACCCTATAGGAAGACCAACAGTCTCAGCTTACACAGTCCAGTTGGAGGCCCCTGGCACAAATATAGCAGAGGTCTGCCTGGTCTGGCCTCAGTGGGAGAAGTTGTGCTTAATCATCAAGAGACTTTAGGTCCCTGGAAAGGGAGGCCTGGTGGGGGGAGCACCGTCTTGGAGGCAAGGGGGAGGAAGAATCGGATAAGGAACTGTGAGAGGGGGGACTGAGAGGGGGCAATGACTGGAATGTAAATAAATAATTTTTAAAAAGCCATAATTTTTCCAACTGTTAGGAAAGAATTACAATCATCTCAAGCCTTTTATCAGATACCCGCAGGACCAGTTTTTAAATTTGGCTGTTTAATAATAACTAAGTTTATCCTCTTAGCAGCATCCTGTCTGCCATGGTTGCCTGTCTTCAGTGACCATTGCCTATATCTTTTGTTTCTGATTTCACCAGTTAAAACACTAAGCAGATCTTCCCTGGATTTCTCCAGGTTCTACATACATGGCAAAATATTTTTTATTTTTCTCACTAAACTGTTCTTGCTCTGCACTGGATTTTAACAATGATTATCACCCCTCTTGCTATAACCAAGGCCAGCTATCTAAATGACAACCACTTGCCTAGCATTTCATTAGGTCCATTGTCCCAAGGAAACCCCTCTTTTCTGCATTATGGCGACACACAACATGATCTTCCATATACATGACACAGGAAACCATTTAGTCACTGGAAGAAAGCAACAGGGTTTTTGTTAAATAAACTAATGTCATGCACTCTATATAAACAGGTTTTCATAGGGATTGTTCCAGGTGCAGCCTGAGAGTGGAGTTTTGGCGTGTAGTTACTAACCTCTAACTGCATGCCAAGCACTCAGCTTAGTGTTGAGGACAGGACCGTAAACAAAACGTGTGATCTCTGCCCTCCCAGAGCTCGGTATCCAAAAAGCAAAATGATCAATGTCAAAAAAGTAATTATATCAAACTGTGATGACAAGACTTTGTAAGTGCTATCAGAGTGAGCCAGAGGTACCATCTATAGTGTAAATGCATTCCTTCCTACTGTGTAACACCGTGCTACGTAGAGTATGAGCCATGGACCAGTACCCATCTACAAACTCTTCATTGGTTGTCATGACAAAAATAAGTGTGCTCATACAAAGTTTAAGGACCTAAGGAATGTAGAGAATTTTGACTAAATATTGTTGTCTGTTAAATTTTAAGTAAAAATAGAATTTGTAGCAAGGCATGGTAGTATATTACTTTAATCCCAGCACTTGAGAGACAGAGGATGTTGGATCTCTAGAAAGTTGAAGCCAGCCTGGTCTATATGGTGAGTTCCAAGCCAGCCAGAGCTATATAGTAAGATGCTGAAGATGGAAATTATATTTTGTATGTTTTCAAATTCATTTTTTTCCTAGAATAAATTCTACTTGCATTTAGAAAATACTGGCCCGTGGTAAGTTACAGAGCAAATATCAACTCTTCACTATAGACAACTCAAGAAACACCTCCCACTGGGGCCTGACTTCCCTCCTTTTCCTTTGCATCTAAAAAGAGGCAGGAGGCAGCTGTTCCTCAGTGTTGTGTGACTGACTTTTTGCCACCACCTCCTGCTCAATATGGATATGCAATAATATCATCCATTTTCTTCCCTTTGCTATTAACTGGATACAGATGTCAGTGACCAAAGGGGAATGAATGGTACACAGTGAGAGGAGAAGCAGAGATTAAGATTCCTCCATCTTGGTCTTACACTATTTCATGCAGTTGAGGCAGCTTTCTTCACAGTCAACTGGTATGTGGTGTACACCAACAGAGATATGAGGGAGACAAAAGCAAGGGCATGGCCCAAAGCAGGGCCCTTGTCATGGCAGAGCAAAGCTAACGATTCCACTAGTCTTTAGTGAAAAAAGATAGTACATTTATATCTGGTTATTAGTTGTAATGATCCAAAAATATATTTATACTTAAGCTATATGTGTAATAAACAAATCATAAGTATTTCTTGTTGGCTAATATGGATTTGGTTAGTCTCAGTTAACCCTTTCGCTCTGTAAAATTTCTTTTTTTTTAAGACTACTTTTTTATTTATGTGTATTTACATGTGTGTGTATCTCTGTGTGTATATGCAGGCACACATGGGAGACAGAAGAGGTCATTGGATCCCCTGGAGCTGGTGTCACAGATGGCTATGAGCCAACTGATGTAGGTACTGGGAACTGAACTCCAGTCTTCTGCAAGAGCAGCTTGTGCTCTTAAGCACTATGCCATCTCTTCAGCCCCAGCCCCATGATATTTCTAAAGAAGCCCACACACAGTATTAGTTAAAATAATAGGTAAAACAATAATGGTATCTAAATGGTGCTGACTCAACTAACAGTTTACATTGCTTATTTAAATTTTAAAAGGTGTGTGTGTGTGTGTGTGTGTGTGTGTGTGTGTGTGTTGTGTATTTGTGTGTTGTATGTGTACCAGGTACATTTCAGGTGCCCAAAGAGACAAATACAGAGCCTTAGATGTCCTGGACCTGAAATTACAAGCAGTTGTGAAGAGCCAAAATCCTAGTCTTCTGCAAGAAAACTGTTTTCTTTCCAGCCCCTTATTTAGGTTTTTGGAAAGAGAGTCTCAAATAGCCCAAGCTATTGAACTCCTGAGGACAACCTTGAACTTCTGTTCCTCCTACCTCTACATCCATAGTGCTGGGATTCTTACGCAGCGCTAGGGGTCAAGCTCAATGCTTTACCCAGCACGCGGCCAACTGAGATATATCCTCTGCCTCAACTGTTGTGTTTGATCTTTTGTAATCTAACAAGGTAGTTCTTCCTACCTACTTGTCCAAATATTCTAAAATATACCCCATTAAAGATTTGCTATGTACTGTGGGCAGTTTTTATACTCCTCCCTAGCATATAATCTGCTTTGTGCTTTTTCTTGCCGCATTATTTATGTATCTAATTATTCCCCACCAGTGAGCTGAGTTTGCAGCACCAGTATTCCAAAGGACAGCCCTGGTGTAAAGGAATTAGTCATTATTTTCATGCACAGAGAACAAAGTTTAGTTTCCCCCTCATTGTTGGCATAACACTTTCCCCCACACTCCCACCTCCGAGTGCACATGCCAAACGTGTTGATCTCACAAATGAGACATTTGCTATAATAAGTGAAACAAACAGAAGAGGTTATTGTGTTTTGAAATTAGGGAATCTGGAACTTTTCAATTCTGCCTCAGAAAAAAAAAAATCAGCCAAGACTGAAGCAAGCTGTGCATTTGAATTTGTTGGCTGAGGACCACCTGTTCTTCATGAACTCCAACTGATGGATCTGTTTGCTTTAAACACCCTTCACTGTGACTTTGTCGTGTATGCACAGCTAGGTCACTTCACAGATGCTTGTGGTTGGAAGGGAGGGTGAAAGGGCAGGGAAAGGGAAGGACTGGGGCAGCAGAGGAAAAGAAGGGGAAGGAGGGAGGAGGGAGGAGGGAAGAAAGAACTCGGACCGGGAGGAGGCAGAGGAGGCTACTGTGAACCTCGTTTCTCTCTAACAGTAAAAGATTGTGAAGAATCGGGGCTGTCTACAGAGAGGGTCAAAGGCAACACTCCTCTTTCCATTGAATACTTTACTCCAAATGACCAACAGCCCAGTGATTCAAGAGTACTTGGACTTGAGCACTAAGTGAAAATGCTTCTCCTAACTCTTGGGAAAGATCATTTCTATCACAGTTTCTGCCCATACTCTGTCCTCACCTGGGTGTTCCTGCTGTCTTCACCCACCTACCTCCCTCATGCCATGCAGAATGCAGACCAACCATAAGCTCCCCAGGAGGAATTCCATAAGTTCTCATCAATAAACAAGCCCACTGCTTGATTCTCATTAGGCACTTACTACTACCAGCTAATGTGGGTATTTATCACTTGTCCATTCTGCCTTAAGAACAGGGATTTTGCTCAGAAGGTTTTATTGTCTGAACTATTCCCAGTACCTGGAAGAATTTTGAGAACAAGGAAATTTTGAATAAATGCTTAGTGAAATAGTGAATTCATGTTTGGTTTGGTTTTGGCAAAACACATGAAAATATCAGCAGGCTAAGTCACAGATTTCTTCCATCAGAACATGCGTTCCTACTGTTGCTTCTATACTGATTTCATATCCATTTTGGAGTCAAAACTCCATTTTAATGTATTGGTTTCTAGACTAGTATTCACATTTCTCCACATATTACTTATTTGAGTTAAATTTTAATTATTGTGCTAAATTTTAATCTAAGAATTTTAATTATTAACTGTCTTGACTCTGTAAGTAAGTAAAGTGGGAACATGAGGGTGAAGAAGGCTCACAAGTTCAAGGGCACCTTGGCCTACATAGTGAGTCTTCCTCTCAAAAACAAATGTATACACACACACACACACACACACACACACACCACACACACACACACACACACACACACAGAGCACACACATACCCCACACACAAACACACAAAACAGAACAAAAGGCAAATCACAAAAAGCAAACTTAACATAAATACAGTTATAATTATAAGTCTTACAAATTCTAATCAATCAGGCAGGCTTTTCAAAGTAATTCAATCAGCAGAAGTATTGCAGCATATATAGACAAAAAAAAATATGTTTAGCAAGAAAGATAAATGCCCTATTGGTAAGAACTTCTGTGTATTATAAACTTAGAACTGAAAATTCTCAGAAACCCACAAATTATATAAATTTATGTGACTGTTTTTCCTGTCATTCATTTGTTTCCATAGCAACCTGCCCATTCCATTGTGTGCACGCTACCTTGAAGACACAAAGTGTCATTCTCTGTAATCTATTTAAAGTGAAGTACTATGTTATTTCCACTGTTGTGTTCTGTTTGTTTAGGGAGAAAAAAACACTGCCATCCTACACGATTCCTTTAGCTTCACTTTTCTGGACTTATGTGGTTTTGAGTTCTCTTTTCTATTAAAGCTTTCAAGTTGTTAAAAAATTGAGCAAGATAATGATAAAGTTAAGACACTTTTCCTTCTGGTGGGCAGAAAATTGATTAGGGTGGGGAAAATAAGAATCTGAGAAGCATTCCTTTTAAAAGTGCCAAAACCTGTGGTGGAGTGAAGGTGTAGGTATACATTTGCAGGAACTCAGAAGAGACTGGGAACATTTATATTGTTTATCTCAATGCTGTTTAAATAGCTATGATCGTTCCGAGAAGGTTGTGGAGTGGAGTCTTGAAACTGTATGTACCCTTATGAATACATTAAATAGAAAAACAAGATTTAAACTTAAGTCAGTCTATGCCTATTGATCCAAAGGCCAGCAGAGCCCTTTGGGTAAGAGGGTGAGCAGTAAACCGTTTAGGTCACAATGGAACCTCGAGTCACAATGGAACCGTTTCTGTCTCTGTTGGTGGGTTTGTTTACTCTCCTTTGCTTTTGTACAACACTGAAGGTAATTTTTAAATTCTTTTTAAAGTTTTAACTATTGTGTGTGCCCATCAACGTACGTGCGTGTGCATGAGACGGAGTCGGTGTGAGGCGAGAAGACAGTCCTGGAGTCATTTCTTTTTCCATCCTTACCACCTTTACGTGGAGTCTGGCAACCAAGCTCTCGCCCAAACCTCTACTGGCTACATCTTGCTGGCCCTAAAACCCACTCTTAACTTGAGAGCTGTATAAAAACAGGCCAGGCTGGAAAAATATTTCAAGCTTAGAAAACTTGGATTTATGGGATTGAATATAAATAGGAAAGAAAAGTAAACCACAGATTCAACAAGCCCAGGTCCTCTGACATGCAATTACACTGGTTAATGGTGGTCGCATTGCTAGATTTTTTCAGCCGGTGAGGCCATGTCTTTAGGAAAACTTGAATTTCTGACATGGTCATGTGCATGGACTACTCTTTATAGTGCATTGTCATGTTTTCACTGTTCACGCCTTACTGGGGTATTTTATCTTAATTTTTAATGTAACATAACTCTATAATGTTTTGTAAAAATATTTCTTAAGCTGTATTACAATGTTATAGTCATGTCACAAAATAAAGTTAGAAGTTTTTCCTTTTTCTCTGTGTTTAGAATAATATTTACACTTTATATGTTTCGAATCGTCCCCTGTAAATTTGTCTAAGCCAGATGATTTTCTGTAGGGAAGCAAGAAGGGTTAGTAAACAGATTTATTTACCAACTATTTAAATCCTCTTATTTTCAACAGTAATTATATATATATATATGTATATATATACATATATATATATATAATCTATGTGTTTTACTCTAACCAAATTGTTCTAAGAACCTATATTTACTAACTAACTTAGTCTGCATAACCGTCATGTTCACCATCATTACCTCCATTTCACATTAAAACACAGAGGAATGAGTCTAGCAGAAATACACATGACTTACTTCAACAAAGTGAACTTAAAAAAAAAACCATAGGAAGTCGATAACACAATTATTAAAAAGCCAGGACACTGAGGCACAAGGATAGCACAAGCTGGTCCAACCCTTAAGAGAGAGGCAATGAGAGAGAAAGAGTTTCGGGAACTTAGAAAGTTAGAGAAGGCGGCCAGCTTTATGAAGAATCAGACCTCAGAGACTCCGCATAAGCAGAACGGAACTAGGTACCACTACTCAGACAAATGGAAACTACAAATAGAGGAAGAGCCCTCTCCATGCCTGGCCATCCAGCCTCCCTTCCCACCCCTCCTAGAAGTCACAACAAAGGGTCATGTAAAGCGCCCTGTAAAGAAAAGAAGTTGCATAGTTGGCTCTGAAGTTCCCTACCCCGCTTGTTTACTCCTCATAAAAAGCCAACTCTAAAAATGTGTATATTTGTGGAAGACCATGGGTTGTTTCGATGCATTTGTACACTGAGCACTGCTAAAATCAAGGTAATTATGTCTATCTCCTCAAACACTTATTTCTTTCTGGCCAAAAAAAAAAAAATCAGATTGCAGCTTATTTTTTACTTCATTCAACAGTATAAATCTGATTGTGCTTTCACGTTATTCACTGCCTCTGAACTGCTCTAAACACGGCTTTTAGATTAAGCACAGAATTCAGTCTTCTTTCCTAACTCAATCTAGAGGCCATTTTTCTTTTACAAGTGAGCAAGGCACATTTACAAACACATTTAGTAAGAGCTGGTTTTAGTTGTCATGTCAGAGAGAAAGGATGGAGGAGTCCACAAATGTCTTTGTTATACAGACTTCTTATATTCTTTTCACAGTATGCTTCTGAATAGTAGGAAGGTTTTGATTTTTATTACTGTGTAACCACTGGTACCCTGAATCTAACCTGAATTGGCTGTGGGGTTTGCTAACACTTGCCTAAATTTAGTGATTCGTAAAAAGACCTCACAGGATAGAGCATTCAGTTGTACTCATTCTGCAAATTACTAGGGTGAAAAGATAGGAGAAAGGGTACAGGGGATAGAGTCCAGAGAAAAAGGAGCCTAAGCTTAACAGAATAAAGTAGGGACACACACAATTCCTCTAGCTATAGTGGCATGAGAGAAATGCTACCCAGCAGGAAGCTCGTTAGAGACCGTGCCCAAGATTTTTATAGGTAGTGGATCATATAGCTCCCTAGCACATATGAAAATTCCAGGTTTCCAGAAAGAAAGGTGCTTAACACAAAACCTGTTTCACAGTTTACACACAGGAAGTCTTCCGTTCTCCAAATGGCAGACTCTTCCCAAATCAAGTTTCTATGGACCACCCAAAAATTAACTCTTATAGGAAAGCTCTCAAAGGATAGCTATCTCAGGCCCTTTCTCAAACATGTTTTAACCTGTCCATTGCATATAACTATTAACTCAACACACTTAACTATGAAAGTCCTATTTTACCTATGGTTTTCTCTTAGAACTTTCTGCGTTCGAAGCTCACTTTTCCTGTAGTTTCCCTCGTTATCATTTAGTATAGCACATTTCATCCTCCGGTAAATTGTCTTAAGAAAGGCTTGTACTATTACTATATCTTAGCTTTTATACAACCATAAGATGGTTAAATGAAATATAAAATTCTGTCTTTTCCTTGGGTACCTCCTAGACACTGTTATGTCGTTCTATAATGTTACAGTGGAGGCATACAATGATGTCTAATTTTCTTTCATTTAACTTATATATAGCATAATCATTTATCTGTTTAGGGAATAATTATCTTTGTACCCTACACTAGCATATCCTGACAGTGATTATTCTGGGTCATTTTCTCATGAAATATTGTGTGCCCTTTCCATGTAAAAGTCCAGATTTTCTTCTCTAGAAGGGGTTTCATTAGCTATGTTTCCTGTATTTGTTGCAGTACATGTTGGGTGGTCTTCAGAAGCCCCAGCTGTGCACTTGCTATACCTCCCCCTACCTTTATTCAACTTCTGTCTTCTCTTACCAGGTGTCTTTCTTTCACTTGCTTCTCTTTATCATTTCTATCTTTTATGTCTATTGCTGAGCCTTTTAAATGATCTCCTCTCTGTGTTGTGTTCCTTGTAACTTGGTCTTAGCTTCTGAATCATTTTTTTCTTCTCTTTCTTTGCGGCATCCCTTGCTTCTACTCCTCCAACGTCGGTCTGATGTGCCTGTTGACTCCTCAGCACTTGCGGGCCTTCTTTTGCTTCTGTTTCTTGCTATTCTTTTAATTCTATAAGTATTACATTACTTTTTATTATTTTGGAATTTTGAATTATAGTTTTTAACTTTATATGTAATTTTCACCTGCTACCAATTTTTATGATTTTTTTTTATAGCAGAGTTTGGATGCTCCTTTGCAGACATTTATGACAAATTTATTTTAATTTTAATTTATGTATAATTACATCATGATTTTTTTCCTCCCCCAGCCACCTCCAAGTCACTTAACTCCAACCCCTCCTTTCCCCCACTCTCAAATTGATAGCTTTTTCATCCCTGATTAATATTGCTACAAATATATCTGTGTATATATAATAAATGTACATGTGACACTCACCTGTTGATGGTAACCAACAGCTATCTAATTGGAGTCAAATCCACTCAACAGGAGAGAACAATGCTTGACAGGAGAAACCTACCCAACTCCCTGGACTCCTCAGGTCATGAACCTTAGGAGATAATGTGCTATCACAACTTGGCTAGATCAGCATAATTCCATTGTGAGTCTTTTCCTTATACCCATAGATGAGTGTAGCTACATCAAAGAAGCTTCTCTTCACAGAAAACCACAACTGGACTCAGTGCAGAGATTGATGGATCATGGGGAGCCCAGCCCCAATAGATACATCTGACATTATTTCTATCTTAATGACATGTTTACTCCAGTCCTTACTCAAATTTAAATTAGTTGGATTTTCCTGGACCACCTATTAGTAAGAAGTTCCAGATGGTCTTTCCCAGTATATTTTTTTCAAGAGATCCTCAGTTTTAGAGCTAAGGTAGTAGCCTGCTCACTGTATTACTTACACACCCCATAGGCTTGTAGTACTATGATGCTTCAGGAGAGCTTCTAGCCCATCTCCAGTTGCCCTTGGTTTCTTTGTTTGCCATTGATACTACTAGGAGTGTCTTTGCCTAAACTCCAAAGTGTTACCCTATTTAGAACAAGGGATTTTTCTGAGCTAATTCACCTCCTGATTTTCCCTACATGCTCTCTACAGCATCTTTGCTCACCTCTCTTAACAATTACATCATGTTCCGAAGTCTACCTTACAGAACCTCTTCCTGACACAGGGCCCTGCTCCTTTCGGAAGTGACTGTTTGCTTTTGAGGTCTAAGGTTTGTCACTGCTAGGTTGTTATTTACTTCCCATGTTTATTCATCCACAATGTTGTCCTCATAACTCTTCTATAGACATAAAATTGAAGTTTCTCTCCTTTACGTAGGTTACAGCTTAGAGTTTCAGGTTGTTTTACAGCTTTGCTGAGGGTCTAATTTGAGGGTAGATTTTTTTCCTCTATCCTCCTGGTATGTGATTTACAAAGGAAAAAAGGTATGAAGAATTTAAGCTAAGCTGCCACTGTGCTCCTATTCTATCTAGTTCAGTGAAAAGTTTATTTCAGCAGAAGTTGTGGGGGCAAGGAAGAGGTACCAAATCTATGGGCAAAACAAATAGTCAGATGGGAAGTCTATGCTATCCACTGTGCTTAGAAAAGTCGCAGTGCCTTCAAGTGATCATCTAATGTATTTCTTAATGACCACTGATCTGGAGAATTGATTGCAAATATTCTTTATCCGAGCAATATATTGTGAAATCATAATATCATCTTTTATTAGCATGATGTAAATACTACAAGCCCAGATAATAGTGCAATTCCTTATTTAATTATCTCCTATGGCATAATAAAACCACCTTCTTTCATTATTACACCCATCATAATTAAGTCGCAGAGACATACTGTCTCTGAATTTGTGAACACTATTGCCAGAACAAAGAACAGAGAGTCAGAGAAAAACTTGGAATGACCCTTACTATTTATTGAAACGTTTTGTCTCTTACAAGAAGGGTTCTACTTTATATAGGATTTCTGTGTGTGTGCAGCAGCAAAATCAAATTTTAGGATTTTAAAAAAATTGTCCACAGATGGTTAGAAAATCTGTCAGAGGAGGTACCACAAACCTGGATCTGAGGGCTGAGGGATGTAGCTCAGTTGTTAGAGGGCTTGCCTGGAATGTAGGAAGCCCTGGGTCTAATTTTTCTCACTATATAAAACTGGGCATGGTAGTACTTATCTCTAATCCCAGTCGTTGGGAGGCAGAGGCAAGAGGATAAAAAGGTCAATGGAATCTTTGACAACACAGTTCAAGGCTAGCCTGGGCTATATGAAACCTGACTTTAAAAGAAAAAGAAAAGAAAAACTTTCCTCAAATATATGTAACTCATATGTTCAACTTCATTACCTGGTTATACACAGTGGCACCACTCTTAATATCCATATTAACACATCTTAATCCACTCTGATTTACTCCTGCTAGGAAGCTCCTAGATTAGACTCTACTTTCTCTCTCTCTCTCTCTCTTCCCCATTGCTAGAGGCTTTCTTCAACCCATGCATCCTGGGAAATTACAACCAAATCTGAAATAATTGCCTTTCTTCCAGAACACTACAGCAGCAGAAAGGGAACTAGCTAGCATCAGTGATGTACTGAGTCCAGAAGTAGCTTTGCCCTTCTGAAACGTTCAGAGGTGTGTTTGGGTAGGCTACATTCTTCACTTACAAGACATGCTGACTTATTGTAATTGCCTTGATAAGTGTGCTTAGTTCATAGTGAGCATTAAATAAGTACTTGCTGGCTATATAGATAGATGAGTAGATAAGTAGAGGGTAGTTTGTTTCTTCTCCACCATTATGAAAATCACAAAAAAAAATATGTTGAAAGATCCTGGCACAAAGTACTCTGTGACCTAAAATAGTGTCCTGTTGTTTTGGTGGCAAACATTAAGTGGAATAAAATCTTGAATTCAATACATGTTTCAAAACACAATCGTAAAAGCAATATCCACTTTTTAAACAAAGGAGTTAATCTCTTTGTGTCGGCAGTCATGGATATAAATGAAATAAGCAATTAAATTTTCTTTCACTGCCAACATCCTTGAATCTGTACCTTCCAGTTATATGAAACATTATTTTAACAATGCATCTTTAGACCTTGCTTCATTGGCTTGAACTATTGCAGCTAAACATTTTTAGTGCTTTGGATAAAAAGTCCGTTTCTATGTTATAGCTCGGGGAAACAAGTGAGGCAAAGCAGCAACACTTCGCCATCTGAAGAGGAGCAGAACCACTCTGAGAAGTGTGGATGTTCCTCTTTTAATAAGTAGCCATGTATAAAATCATCATATAAATTTTCACAGTTTTCAAACTAATTGTGTATTTTACCCATTTTTTCCCTTATTGGAACATAATTTCCTTAGTAAGTCATTTGTTTGATGTTACTATTATTATCATTAATCTCTTCATTATGAACTAATGTGAATAATTTTATGACCACTTTATTCCCAGTCTTTCAGATGTCAATAACATAGCTCAAGATTTTCTCATTCTTGCCACAGTCTCCAGAGATCCATAACCATGACAATACTTCGTAGATATGAAATAAATATTTATAGATGAAATGTGATACCTTATATGTGCAATCTTGGCCATCAGACCCACATGAGTATTGCTAAAAAAGGAACAAGACTTTGTTCCTTTTTTTTTTTTTTTTTTTTAGAAAGATGTTTTAATATGAGGATGAGGAAAGCACAGTACCTGAGGGAGAGTAAGATCAAGCCAGCTGCCCTGAGGCGGTAGCACGGTGGCATGCAAAATTCTCCTTGTAGTACGGCCAGCTCCTGGAGATGCCATCGCCTCCATGCTAAAGCACTAAACGCAGTTCTTTGGTTCAGGCACAATCGTCTGCCAGATTGGAGCAGACAAGCAAACGGATGCAGAGTATATGAAAAGCATGTTTCTCCAAAAGACTCAATAAGCCGTACACATCTCAAGAGCATCCACTCTACGTGTAGGGATGACGTCTGTGAAGAACGTGTGGGTTAGAACTCCTCAGTTTGCCTGCCTTTCACATATTTCATATAACAAGAAAAGCAGCAGAGTGCAGAGACTAGCTAGCTCTAGTTCTTAGGGTTTTGGGTTTTGGGTTTTTGTTTTGTTTTGTTTGGTTTGGTTTTTTTTTTGATACTTTATTTACATTTCCAATGTTTCCCCTTTTCTAGGTCTCTTCTTTGGAAACCCCCTATCCCCTCCCCCTCCCCCGCCTCTATGAGGGTATTCCACCTTCCACCCACCCGCCCACCCACTCCCTTATTCCCATCTTGACATTACCCTTTACTGGGGCCTCTAACACCCTCAGGCCCAAGGGCCTCTCTTCCCCCTGATGACCAACAAGGCCCTCCTCTGCCACATATGTGGTCCGAGCCATGGGTCCCTCAATGTGTATTCGTTGGTTGGTGGTCCAGCCTCCAGGAGGACCTGGGGGGAGGGGGTCAGGCCAGTTGACACTGTTGCTCCCTCCAACAATTTGAAGGGGCTGTAAACTCCCTAGCTCCTTCAGTCCCTTCTTCCACTCCTCCATCTGGGACCTCACACTCAGTCCAGCAGTTACTGTAAAGTGAAACTTGGGTGTTCCGAACGTTTGGACTAATATTCACTTATCAGTGAGTACATCCACGAACATTTGGGCTAATATCCACTTATACAGTGAGTTTGTTCTTTTGTGACTGAGTTACCTCGCTCAAGATGATATTTTCAAGTTCCATCCATTTGCCTGCAAATTTCATTAAGTCATTGTTTTTAATAGCTGAGTAGTACTCCATTGTGTAAATGTACCACATTTTCTGTATCCATTCCTCTGATGAGGGACATCTGGATTGTTTCCAGCTTCTGGCTATTATAAATATGGCTGCTATGAACATAGTGGAGCATGTGTCTTTATTA
>CM052712.1:35971167-36005866 GCA_028551405.1 Uromys caudimaculatus | reverse complement strand
AAACGGTAACCAACAGATTGGGAAAAGATCTTAACCAATCCTATGTCCAATAGAGGGCTAATATCCAATATATACAAAGAACTCAAGAAGTTAGACTCCAGAAAACCAAATAACCCTATCAAAAACTGGGGAACAGAGCTAAGACTTTGTTCTTATTGTTCTTTAAGTGAGTTTTGTCACAAGCAGTGTAAATAGGCAAAATTCTAGAAATTGAAGGTATCACAGAGGTACCAGCATTTGAGAGAAATGGATTTTTTTTTAATTTCCAGTTACATGCCTGGACTGATGGTTCAGTAGGTAAAGTACTTGTACTATAAGCATGAAACCTGAGTTCCAGTCCCTGGAACCCATGAAAAATCTAGACCAGCCTGCTCTGGTGCATGTCTATAACCTTAAATGCTGGAGACAGGAGACAGATGAGTCCTTGGAACTCACTGGCCAGTCAGCCTAGGCCAATTGATGACTCTAGGTTCAGTGAGAGACCCTGTCACAACAAATAAAATAAGAGAGTGATGGAATAAGACACCCAACATTGTCCTCTGGCTTACAAACACAGAGAGAGACAGAGAGAGGGGGGGGGAACTGAAAGAATTTAACACGGTTGCATTTCCTTCTTCACTGGGTCCTCGTGAGTATCAGCTTAGCAAGTCCCTTCATTGAGCCATGCATGCATAAGAAAATGAATACATCAGCCCTAAATTTAAGTCAAGCCAGTTTCTAATGGTCTTATTGGAGCCACTGAAGTCAGAGAACTCTCTCAAGGATCTGCAAGAGATAGAACTCTATGCATCATCTCATGAGAAGATTTAGCCTGAGCCAGAAAGCAGAGTGTGGGCACAGGAAGGTGAAATGATTTCTTTTTCTCCTAGATCAAAAACCCAACTAGATATCTCTTGCCACCAAAAGAAACCTCCAGTGACAGGAATGGGTTATATCTAATTGAGCTGGGTTATATCCCAGCTCATTATGGGTGGTGACACCCCTGGGCTTGTGGTCGTAAGTTCTATAAGAAAGCAGGCTGAGCAAGTCATGAGGAGCAAGACACCCTCCATGGCCTCTGCATCAGCTTCTGCCTCCTTGTTCCTGCCTTGCTTGAGTTCCTGTCCTGACTTCCTTTGATTATGAACTGTGATGTGGAAGTGTAAAGCTGAAAAACTCTTTCCTCCACAAATTGCTTTTGTAATAGTGTTTCATCACAGCAAAAGTAACCATAACCAATATAGATCCAAGAACCTGAGATTAGATAGGCCTTATCCTAAAGGGAAACAAAATACTACTGTTCTACAACATTTTGCTATACTCATAGATCGGCGATTTGCTCAGCCAGTATCAGAGAAGCTTCCTCCAGCAGTAAATGGGAACAAAGACAGAGACCAGATGGACAATGTTCAGAGTGAGAGACGTTAGAATGGTTCTCGGGGCCTAATGGGCTGTCTCCATCAAATCCTTCCCATCAAGGTTTTGTAAAAGAAGATGCTGGATGATTACAAGAGCCAGTGAGGATGGAAGACACCAAGGAAACAGGCTTTCTGGACACAATAGGACTGACCCATGGACTTATAGAGACTGTGGCAGCATGCATAGGACCAGCACAGGTCTAAGCCAAATGGGGGGGTCCCAGTAATAAGAGAGGAAGTAGACATAAGTCTCCATCCCTAACCCAGAAGCTAGCTTCAATTGATAACTGCTCCCAAAGGAAAACCTAGCTTTCTTCCACAGAATTTCACTGGGTGTGCAAACCACACATATGGGCATGCCCCGTGCCAAGCAGTAGATGGCCAGTAGAAACCAAAATCAATGGTATTTTGGAGGCTTTTAATTTTATAATGCTTTGTCTGTCTCATAAAACCTTTTTTAACCTTATAGGTCTTTTGCTTATTTTGGTTTCTGGTTTTATGTTTTCATGAGAATTCTGTGTTTGGAAATGTGTGTGTGTCTCTGGACCTACATGTGTTTCTTCAGCTTTTTCCTTCGCTCTTGTTTTCTGTTTGTGTTTGTTTAAGTTTTTGACATATTCTAGTTTGTTTTTATTTTATTTTGTTTTTCTTTAGATGTTTGTTTCTAATGAGAGTGAGAAGAAAAGAGTATACAGATTTGTGGGGAAAGAAGCTAAGGGAGGGAAAACAATTAGAATGTATTGTATGAAATATATATATACCAACAAGGATATGTTAATAAAGAAAGCAAAAGAGAAACTCGTTCAAGGGTAAGCTAATCAGAGAAACAAAATTAAATTTAAAACCACTGGAAAACTCTGAGCTCCAAGGGAGTTTGAAACACTCCAAGTACCACAGCCCTGGGTGACATCAGCTCTACATTGATATCTAGGAACTCCACAAAGACTTGAGGGACTGTGGCAATAACACCCAAGATAATGTTCTGGGATCCCAAGACAACTGACTTCACGAGAAAGAGAACTGATTTCTGGCGCATTTGTGAAAGACAATATCAACCAGAAATGATCAGTCAGAGACCAGACAACCCAGGGAGTCACTGGGTATATGAGAAACATTCTAATGAAAGATGTGTGCTAACGTTCAGCCCCGTGGGAATTTGGAATCAATGCATGTTAGAGTATGAATCATTTGTATCTTAGCCGGGATATACTATCAGGAATATTGATTCTAAATTCTGAAGCTGAATTTGAAATATCAAGAGAGGCATCTGTGTTGTGGGACACATTAAGGACACATACAGACATCACATAAACTCTATGGATGTGGTACTTTAAAGATTCCTGGTCTTTAAACAATCTTATACTTGTGTATGTCGTGGTTCTGCATATTCACACTGACTACTGACACAACATTCTAAAACGTAAGACTCTCTTAGACTCTAAATCTTGGAAGGGACCACTAAGAGCTTTGAGACCGTAACAGTCCCAGCTCTCCTCTATAACATCCCAGAGCACAGGAATACAAGATGGTGTCTGTGGTCTGTGGAGGATAAAACAACAGCCTAAAATTGCCTGCTGACTACAGGTTCTCTTCCACAAGCCAGCAAATCACAGTGGGCTTAAAAAGAACACCCTCTCCTCATTGTGACCTATGCCTGCTATGAGCTCTAAGAGGGGCTTCATAACCATGTGCCTTCTAGCCAAGAAAACACTTAATATATGCTGGAAATCAGAGTCATCTCTTAAGGAGGACACTAAGAGTGGGAGCAGAAAGCATGCACGTTGTCTTTGTGCCCTTTCTCTCAGTTTTGCTACGAACCAAAAATTGCTCTAAAATAATTGTCTTTTATTAATTAATAAGAGTTCTAATAAAAAATAAAGTTTAGAATCGGAAGACTAAGAACCAGCATTTGTCTGTGGGTAGAGGACACCGCCTCCACTGGAATCCAGAATGAACTTTATACTGTAGTCTTCGCAGATACACACAACAGCTATTTTGTTAACTCCTCTGACTTATTTTTTTGCATGAATTTTAGAATATTTTTTAAGTCTACAATAAACACTTCCAGTGTAGGGGTAGGACATTATGTTAATTTGGTTGTAAATTGCTCACACATCTTAAGAGAAAATCAGAAGTTGGGGTGGGGGGTAGGTTGATCATGAATACATTGGTCTGTCTTGTTCTCTCCTCTGTAGGGTAGAGTCTCAATAAGGATTTGAAATTTTTGAAAGGAGCTTTTAAGGACTCACATAGTGCTGGCCCTATTTCACATACAGAAAGGGGCATACAAGACATGCAGATGGCTTCTAATTATGCACTGCTCCTGATTACACCATTTTGGGGCTGGTTTATTGGCTTTTCTCTCCTGTCAAAAAGCACCAAGTCAGAACATCTAGATCTCCAGTGGCTTGCGTTTAAGACACTGCCACTCTTTCAGATGTGAAGCCATGACCACAGTGAAGCTGGAACATGAAGTCAGGGTTGCTTAGAGCCTTTTAGAAAGGGATTGTTAGAGTGGCCTTGCAGATAGCTTTTTGTATCATCATCCTATATGACTCCCTAGAGAACTCAAACCATTGCTTAAAGCAGCATGCTCAACAGTGTTCCAAAATGTCAGCTGCTTCCAAAGCAGAACAGTTTAGAAGGGGCAGAGGCTTTCAAAGTTTCCATGATGAGGAAGCATGCATTTCATGTGTTTTGACAGGACTGTTGTCACAGATACTACCAGAACTCTATTCAGTACATCAAATATTTTTTGGTTGCATAAAAACACTGAAAAGTTAAAGCTAATCCCATAAGAAAAATATGCTGAAAAATTTTTTAAAATCAACAAAAATAGGGTTCCTTGGGAAAAGTTATAACAATGCTTCCCTTGTGGCAATTATTCATCTTGTATTGAAGACTTGCTCTCCTTTCTTTCTTTCTTTCTTTCTTTCTTTCTTTCTTTCTTTCTTTCTTTCTTTCTTTCTTTCTTTCTTTCTTTTGTATCAAACAGAAAATAAGAAACTAAGATGTAATGAGTTACAAAATGCAAATTGCTCAATAGAATGTATGTAAGAAATGTATTTAAATAAGTGAACAATGACCCCTAGCATTTGTAAGAAAAGACAGAGAATAGAAGAGAAATTGTTTAGGAGTCTCAGTTTAAATGGCATAACAGGACTAGAGGTCATGGAAAGACATTTACTGGTAAAAAAAAAAAAAAAATGTCAGAGGACAGGAGATTCGAGCTCACTTTACAGCTTTTATGGAGCATTCTGAAACCAACTATCTGGATGGATGTGGGAAGGATTTATGTAGCATAAAGAATAGTATGAATCGTATTATTAGAAAAATGGAAATGCATTCTTTATCAGAACTATCATAGCTGCTTAGCGAGCCATTGTTCGCAGACATTAACCCTCCAAAATGAACGTGAATATTTTAACTCTCCTTAGAATTCTTGCCCATCTCTGTATAATATAATCCCTAAACTATTCAGTAGTGCCAAGAACTTACTCTTTTCTGAGTTCCTCAGACTTTGACATCAAGTAGAAGGCTCTTATTTTTGGAGGTCACGGGAGTCAATAAGGACAAAAATGCAAAGCAATCTTGTTTTATGTAGCAGCATAAATTACCTCAATTCCTTTGTCTTAAATCTACTGAGGTTGCTTTTATTTCTCTAGCAAGCATAGCTTATGTTTTGGAGATTTGTTGTAATAGGATCCAAATTTTTGGTGTCATTTGTCCTTGCCTGTTTTAACTTGTTTCATAGGTGAGCAACATGATTATAAAAGTGGCCATCTTTCTGTGGGATGTGGGGAAGAGGTGCATATTTGTGTGTGTGTGTGTGTGTGTGTGTGTGTGTGTGTGTGTGTGTGTGTGTCTGTGTGTGTGTGTGTGTGTCTGTGTGTGTGTGTGTGTGTGTGTGTGTGTCTGTGTGTGTCTGTGTCTGTGTCTGTGTGACTGTGTGTCTGTGCGTGCAGGGTATGTGTGTGCATGTCTGTGTGTGAACGTGTGATATGCACTTGTTCATAGGTGTATGTAAGTGTACTCACCCATATTTAATTATGGAGGACAGGATGTCTCCCCACATTATTTTTTGAGACAGAGTCTCTCATGGAACCTCCTAGATGGGTTGGCCAAAAAGCCTCTGGGATCTATGCATCTCTGTTCTCTACAGCAGGGTTATAGACAAGGACTGCCATACCTAGGTTATTTTTTACAGGGATAATGAGGATCCAAACTCGAGTTTCCATGCTTGCACAACTATCTCACACTGACTCATCTACCTAGCCCAGAAGAAGGTCATTTGAATGCTTCTGAAGTCAGTTTAAATCCTTACTAATGTAAAATTTGTGATGGATGACAACAATTGAGTCTTATATAATCTCAACTGACAGCTATCCACATATCAGTCCTACTAAGATAATTTCACATCTACCAAAAAGAAAACAATAGTCAATAACTTAGCCCTTTTACCAGGTAATACTAATACCTCTAACTCAAAATTGTGGGAGCATAGAAATCAGAAAGCATTCAAAATAGAGAGTCCATCAATATGTAAGACAATGACAAAATATTGTTTTTTACTTATCCATTTGAGAAAACTAAAAGAAATGTATTTGTAACCAGTATGTTAGAAAAATCTATGTAATTAAACAATTAAACTTGACACTAATCAAGACAATAATGCAGTTAATTTGAGATGAATCACAAACTACATTGCAAAATTGGAATGATAAAGTTCCAAACACAAAAGAGAAGTGAGCATGTGGTACGTAAGAATTTTTTGAAATATATAATAAAAACAATATTTTATACACAAGTATAAAAGTAAAAATATATTGTGCTTCATCCTAATTTAAACTTCTGTTGATAAAAATATTTTCTGGGAGAAAGTACACACAAGATATACATCTTATAATGAATTGTATCCAGAGTGTACATGAAACCTCTAGAGATAAAAAAAAAAAAAATACAAACAAATTTCAATTTGTACAAAGGAAATGAAAGTCTTGAGCAAACTTTTTACAAAAGATATGTCAAGATCCCACTGGGACATAGAAAGCAGCTCAGCATCATCAGCTGTGCAGAAAGAGTAAATCAACACTGCTTGCAGTTAAAATGGCTGAACTGAGACTGATAATGCCAAGTGTTTGCAAGATGTCGGGCAACTGCAGCTTTCACGCATTGCTTCTGTGAGGATTAAGTTGTATAAACACTGAAGAGAGCCATGTATCTGTTCATGACCATCAAATATGCATCTACATAATGAGCCAGAAATCCTTCTCAAAGGTTCTTATCACAAGGAAGTGAAATGAAAATCATTTGTCCACAAAATCATTTCCATAATAATCCCCAAATTAGAAATAACTCAGATTGAGATAAAATTATTTTATTTTTAATGTAGTAACTTTATACTTCTCAGCATTATTGATATTTGCAATAAGACATAAGGATCTCAAAACAAAAATCCAAACTATACACAAATAAGCAATTAGAAAGAAATCGGCTGCCTATGTGTAATGCTGGTTGAGACTACAGGCACAAGATAGCTTTCTGGATAATGTGAATGCCCCATGTATTTCTGAGTGGCAATTACATTGGTATATACAAGTATTATAACTCATAGAACTGAGCAGTTGATATCTGTGATAGCAAACCAAGCACTAGAATCTGTGGATTATTTGCAAATCATATCTCAAAAGAATATTTATGAACTGAGTGTTTCACAGTAATCTACAAATATTCCTAGTTACAGAGTAAATTAGTATGGAAATACTGACAGTAAATTTGATAAGAAGTTTCAAAAGCCCTGTGCATGTTAATGAGGTCATGCATCTTAGAGAAGAACCTACTACTGACTATTATTATTCCTAACCACATAATAAATACTTATCTTTCTACCCACAGATAAATGTAGCTCCCAATCCTCATGAAAGAAGATTGGTTTTGCAACAGACAGGGATCATCACAGAAAACCACAACTGGATGCAATGCAAAGAACAACTGATGGTCAGATGCCCAGCCCCAGTTGATAGATCTACAACACAACCCAGTACTAAGACTCAATGAACATCATGGAAGAAGGGGCAGAAAGATTTCAAGAGTCAGAAGACCAGAACATCTGTATCAGCTACAAGATAGTGTCTTCTATATATGACAGGAAGCTCTACTCATGAAATAGCAGCATTATGGTCAACTCCATAATGACAATATCAGTTGGTATGGTATCACAGATGGGGAAAATCTCATAGAGCTCCACCCCTAGATATGGAACTACAGGCAATTAAGAGTTGCTGAGAGAGGGAGAGTTTTCTCCAGGGATGAGCTCTCTGATAAACTACTCAATCCCAAGTGGTTTCCCCTTAACACATGTACACACAAGCAACACACTGTATTTGCACCTGAAATATTTCTTAGCCATGAGAAGATATTTAAAACCATATAAGATAATTTTCAATATTAAAGACAACAGAAAAATTTAGAACACTATACATGGCATGAGGAATAACTTGCTTGCTTTGACAATGACTGGTTTACTGAGAGAAGACTTCATTAGTTTCCTCCTGTAGTAGTTGCAGTCAAACACTGGCTCTATCTAACTGCTCTGCCCTCTCTAGAATCTCTTACTCCACCTGTTTAAGGCATTAAACCAAACTGTGTGTTTTGAACATCAGGATCAAGGATGAACAGCAAAAGAAAGACTTGGCACAAGACAAGGCTAATGGGAGGATGGGGGAATTATGTGAGAGACACAAACTGGAAATCACCAAGACAATAGCAGGATGAAGGAGTCCTAACTGGACAGTGAGAGGAAAAGCATGTGAAGTTTCTTGAGACTCAGAAGCAAAATATTTTCTGCAGAAAATCACCATACTTACTCTGAACAGAGAAGCCATTAAATTATATTATCTTACAAATTAAAGACATAAGTGCAGCACATAATGTTATTTTATAAACATCTGACAATGACATAGATACTAAATAGAAATGGATAATCATTTCTAAAATTCTCAAAATTATTATAGCCTCCAAATTTTTCGAAGTGATTCACCTATAGTAATACCCAGTTAATATGCAATATAATCTTATGAGGTACTATTTGATTACTCTTTCACTGATAAGGGAACTAAAGTAAAGAAAGGTTAAGTTGCTTGCCCAGTTACCCAGCCAGTGAGTGTTAGAGGGAGACCTAAGACCCAGGCATTCTAGCCGTGAAGTCTGTGCTCAGAGACAACAGTTTCTCTTTGCTTGAGTATTGAAGGATTGACTTCTTCACATACAGGAGCTTTCTCTCACGCTATTGATCTTTTCTTCTGTGAATTGCCTTTTCATTTTCTTTGCACATTTTCTGAGCCAGGTGTCTGTCAAGTCCATTTCCACATTGATGTGGCACAACCTCTTTATAAATTAATGACATTAACCCTGTGTCTGTTTTACTTATTGGAATATTTTACCAGGATATATTTTTTCTTTTGTCACTTAGTATTTTTGTAATTTTATCTTCATTTAAACCTTTAAAAAGCATGTAAATCTCCTTATTAAATACTACCTCTGAGTCTTATCAATAGAATACTAATGCACAAAATAAACAGCTTGTTTCTTACAACTTTACAGTTCTAAAGAGAATTAAAACTTTAGATGAATTTGGTATAAGAGTATGGATAGGAACTGTAGCAAAAATACAGTCTACTATCATAATAAGCTTATTTTTTCCAGTTGCCTTTCACCTATTATATACAGTTTTTTTGTAAGCCCAAAACACCTGTGATGGTTAAATACAAAGGAGAAAAGACAATATGCATTTGCCATGCCAAGGATAAGAGGATCACTCATCAATGGTACAAGCCAAGACCTGGGTATTTTCTTTGACCATAGAGAGATAGAGATCGAGATATTGATAGAGATATAGAGATGTGTGTGTGTATATCTATAGATAGATAGATAGATAGATAGATAGATAGATAGATAGATAGATAGATAGATAAATAGATAGATAGATATCTCACACATACATGCACACACACACTTGTAATGTTTACTTACCCCGCCCATTACCACTATCATAATTAAGCTTCTATCATCTATATCTCTGATGATCTGCCCAGAACCACTTTTCCTATACTCTTGCCTTGCCTACATCCCCTTCACTACCTAACAGTCAAGCTGATCTGTTATAATACACACATGATGGCTTCACTTCTACTTAAAACTTCTTAGGACTTTTCCTTCACAGTTTAAGTAAGAGATTCTGGACCACAAAGTTCTAGACTGGTAGTATGGGCAACCAACCACCAATTTTTCTTTTTCTTTTGCAATTTTTGCTTTTTCTACCATTATTTGATTTCCAGACTTCATGCTTTCTTCTTCAAATGCTTGTCAAATATGCGTTGAGTATATTCAGTGAGTACACTGTGGTGACTGAATGCGTGTTTATACTGTGTGACGATAACACTACAAATTAATTATTTCTGTCTTCACCACTTATGCTAAACACCACGTACCTTCTTCACTCATGTATTCCCTTGGATACCAACTGCTCTCGATCTTTGCCTTATACTTTGAACTTGATCTTTCAATGGTCAACTGTTGGTTTTCCTGTCTCCTTGAAGTCACTTTTGGTTTTAAGGACCTAAACACAAAACAGCTGCTAAGTACAGCTATATACAGGAAGCCACATAGGCCCTTTATCACTACTCATGGAACATACACACCTGTATTAGTGACAATCTTCAGTTAGTGATTCCAATCCATCTCTGGAATTCCTGTTATACATAAAGCATGTTCAGATGCTTTAATTCATATGGTGGGCTTTTAGTACATAATAAAAGCTTGCTAATGTCACTACTGCATGTAATTTATTCAAGAAAATTGGGACTGAAAGTGTTTAACTAGCTCCCAAACTACAGGGTTTCTATACGGGTAGAAATAAGTGTTTTAAAAGGTCATTAAATTCCAAAAATACATAAATAGACAAATAGATACACTTTATAGATTTCCAGGGTCCCTCAGAAACACACATAAATACAAATATTGAAGTTACTACGTGAAGTTTTTCTCTACTTGGCCACTGATTCAAAGACATATTTTATGCCTCTATGCCATGCTCGTTCATGGTGCCATGTATAACTATAACTCAGTTATAAACGATTTACCTGAGAACTAAGCATGCCTGCTCGTTTAAATCCAATAATTAAATGTTTCAAGGAGAGTGCTGGTGTATCAACAATACTCTCAGAGTAAGGTTGGGAGTGTGTTGTTCTCCAGCAGAGCAGTAGCCTTCACACCTGTTGTAGGGGACAAAGAAGTTAACTTTTCTGTTTTACCATAATTAAATATAGGCTATTGCAGGGAGAAATATCTTTAAGTCAGTTCTGTTGACAAGCAGGCTCTATGAATATTTGATTGTCCTTGATCATGCTTTTCAAATGTGAAGAATTTCCATGACCATGTAAACAGTTTTAGTCCCTTTCTATTTGTTCTGAAAGGACTGTGTATTCATAGTTCAGCAAATGTTGTAGAGTGATTTAATTGTATAAATTTGCCATTAAATTTACCTTTCTCCACTTAGAAAGTGAAGTATTTCTAAGTGTATTCAGCTTGTCTACATTTATATACAACTCCATTATACCAAAGATCTTCTTTTTTATGTTCAATGCATTAAAAAGCTCCATCATTCCTACCAGTAAAAGAAGGAGACAAGTTACTGCAAATGAAGGGAAACTATCAGATCTGGGCACTGATTCAGAGAACACCTGGCTAGTAAACTTATCTAAAACTTATCTAAAGTATTTCACTAATTTGCTGGTATTTTCAACTATAATTAGAAATGTCTATAAACAGCATCATGGTAACACATATGTACCATGGGATTTTTACCTCACTACTAAATAAGCTCTTTATAAAGCATACATGAACCACTCTGGTCACCTGTTCTTCCTCCCACCAGAATCAAGCCCATGGACTCCCTCATAAGCACAGTAGTCATTTTCCTCTGCATCCTGTACCTGTCTCCATTTTCCTTGAAAACAGCACACTCACACGCTCTACCACATCTATACCAATGCATGAATTGTATTACTAGAACTTTTCTGCTTCTAGAATCCCTTCTTAAAAGATCACCCTTGTCTTCCAATTGTTGGTGCTTGCAAACATTTTTCTCCTTCTGAGTATTAGTTATGCTACTTATTGTTGTGACCAAATACTTACAAGAGCAATTTGAGGAAGACTTTATTTACCATCACAGTTCAGAGGAATACAGTCTGTCATGTCAGGGAACATGTGGCAGTGGGAGCCACTTAATCCATTATACTCACAAGCACAGAAAGCAGTGGCTAGTGCTCATCTGGCTTTCTCCTTCCCTCCCTCTTATTCAATCCAGAACCCTAATCTATGGGTTTGAACTGCCCACATTCAGGGTGGGTCTTTCTTTCTCAATTAACCCTTGAATAAGCACAGACACACAGACACACACACAGACACACACACAGAGACACACAGACACACACACAGACACAGACACAGACACACACACACACACACACACACACACACACACACACACACACACACACACACACACGATGTGCCTCACTAATTCTCCAGATGTTTCTTAGTCCAATCAAGTTTGAAATCTAAGTTGGTCAGCTACCTGCACTAGCTCACTATGGGCACTGTGTCACTTGTCACTCTCTTCTTCAGGCTGGAGATGTTTTGCCTTCCAATGAAGTTTCTCTGAAAATTACATTCTCTTTCCTGTCTAAATTCTTTTCTGCATAACACAAACTCACCATCCATCATGGAATAGCACTTACAGTGAGTGTTGGGAAGACGTGACCCCTCCCCTTTAATCTTTTTATATTACTGCATTCTATTTTCCCTTCCTTGAAAGTCTCTACCTGCCACAACCCTTTCCGAATTTTCTGACCTCTAGAGGTATCCCAAATGAAACATAAATATCTGAAGAGTCAAAGATGGCATCCATAAATGAAAAAAATGTGACATTTGTCTTTCTGGGTCTGGGTTACTTCTCTCAGAATCACCAGCTCCATCCATTTACTTGCAAATGTCATGATTTTATTTTGACTAGCACTATTATAGTTTTCCAATTGCATTACAATGTATTGCAATAATATTCCATTGTATAGATACAACACATTTTTGTTATTTACATTTATCAAGTTGCATCTAGTTCCTAGCTATTGTGAATAGAGTAGCAATGAACACAGATGAGCAGCTATCTCCATAGTAGGATACATGCCCAAGAGTGGTGTAGCTTGATCATGCAGTAGAACCTCTAACTTTTTGAGGAACCTCCACACTGATTTCCACAGTAGCTGCTCCAATCTGGTCTTCCCACCCCAACTTCAGGTAGAGACCTCAGCCAAACTTTCTTAGTTAAAATAAATAATGAGAAAATGCAGAGAAAATTAAACACATGTTCTGCAAGAACATGTTTGCTCTTTTAACATAGACTGACTAACTCAAATTTTAAATCACATTCCATCAGTAAAATACAATGCAAACACTACTCCACTTAGTTCTCATTCAATGGCAATTCAGGTTCATGACCTTTGATTCCACCTAGCCCCCAAAATTTCGAATAGTACCTGTGGTACACTCCTCAATACAGAAGCCTTGGATTTCTAACACAAACAATGCTTCAGTTCGCTCCTTTAGCTCCCTCAATCCCATCTTACCTCAGGATGGGTACTTCTACCTCAGCTTTGTCTTCAGAACTACTGTCCCTAAGAAAAAAAGGGGACTGTGGAGTGATTTTAAATTTTTATTTTTCCACAATAGTTTGTACACTGTGAGAGTTTACAATCATCAAAGTAGGCCAAAGATTCTTTTAAAGGAAAGATAAGTGATGGGATAATCGCTTTATATAGCTCCAGTCCAGAATAGAGCCAAACATCATTAGTGGCTATATATTTTCTATAATGCAACACACAGAATTTGTTCCCACTTATAAATATATAAAACCCATCCAGAATCAGTAAGAATTATGCACTCAAAAATAAACATACTGGTTATCTAGTTTTGAACTGCAGGCAGAAAAATCTACAACTTAGACAGTTTTCATTTTCTACCAATTCTTGGCAATGTCTCTAATTTTTCCCACCTTTAATTCCATTTCTATAGAGAAAGTGAAATTGCATTTCTTTCCAGTCAGTACAGAGGTCACCACTTGAAATTCAGCCAACAATTCTAACCACTTTGAACTTACATCTCTCCCTTTTTTTTTAATTACCAATGCTATACGCTCGTTCCCTAGGCAACCACTGCAGAAATGAACTGGGCAAGTATAACACACATTGCACCATACCAAACAAAAAGCGATCTTCTCCATTTGCTAAAATAAATTTGACCAAGTGTTTTTACATGATGGCAGATGGGAGCTGCATTAATATTTATGCTGGACATAAAGAAAGGCTTGGAAGAAACAGACTTTCAATTGAAGATTCCTTCTTGGAGATGCATGAAAAATCAACTTATCAGTGGAGGATGAGCATAGGCTCCAAAATCTGAGTTTGCATCCATCCTTTGCCACATTGCCATCATTAGGGCATGTCTTTTGTTACCTGAACTTCAGTTTCCCCATCTGTTAGACCTAAAGCTTAAAGACTGTCATGGAGATTATAGACAATGATGTTTGTGGATCGTAATTACTGCCACTATTTCCTGTTTGCATCCCCTGGGACAGCAATGACATGATAAGGTACGTATTGGATCTCCTCCACTTTACTGAAAAGAAAGATTGTTAAGTGTAGCTAATTGGTCCATGGCCTCACAGCTAATGTTAAAGTCAAGCCCAAGTTCTGCAAAACCTGCTCTGGATCTCAGCTGCCCTGCAGCATGACAGTAATCATGGTGAGCAGTCATTACACTTTCCTGATTAATGAATTAGTATTATAAGTGCAAAAGGTAACTTGAAGAGTTCCAAAGATGGAGACATTCACATCACAGCACAATCAAAAACCATCTGGGCAGTGCACAACTATTGTCTCTACACAGTGGCCCAGAAAGCTAATCTCTATAGAATTCCAGAAGGAAAGGATACAGGCTTGAAAGAACATTTTTAGTCTGAGCTACTATGTCCTCCCTAGCATCTTCTTAATAGCTTTCACATGTTCAAAAATTTACTAAACTATGTATCTCACCTTTCCAAGGTGGAATCCAGAAGTCTTTGTTTCTAGATTCTCTTCTATGGGAAGTTTGAACACAGTATGTGACTTGGATTCATACAGTCAAGCTACATGGACCCTAGCAAATAAGGATCGCCTATATTTCTTTTCTAGAAAGCTATGTGACTACTCTGAGCTTTCAGAGTAGAAAGTTCTACTCTGACTCATTGCTTACCTCGGCATTTAGTTTCTGTCATCTCTTTTTAATGGCTCTTCATGACTCACTTTCCCTTGCCTAAGGAGCAATAATGCCTTCTAAAGAGCCCCCCTTCTAGAATCAGCTGACAGGAAAACAACATTTTTCTACCTGTTTACTCACGTGATGTACTTGGTATACGTGGACAGCACACAGAACATGCTAAATAATTGTTGATTTGCCTTCCCTCACAACCTACTTCCTAAGGCACCAGGACTGCTCTTATGACTCCTGGTGCACCCAGTGGTGAGTGTAGGCATACATTAGGATGTCCAAGTTTGTGAGCTGTGATGAGCTGGACCCCAAATCAAAAGGCATGGGTAGAAAATTATTCATGCCTAGAAGCTGTAATTTATTTTACATACAGGAAAAAGAAGAATATTAAAGGAACATCTTTCATGAATTTTATTTGTCTTTTAAAATATTGTGCTATTTTCTATGCAAACCATTAAGAATTTTTTCGATTGAGCTATTTTCTTAGTTCAGCTCTCTCTGTGGTTTCACTAAACCCTCACCTGAGTATTCCCAAGACTGTTGGCAATGTAAATTAATTCCTATGAGGCCAATATAATCACTTGGTGACAGAGCTGTAGTAGGAATCTTACCTGCCTTGGGTATCAGAGTTTCCCAGGCCAACTCAGTTGTGACCATTATTCAAGCAAGCACACCCTTCAATGGATCCTTAACCCCTTCTACTCTGATGCTGACCTTAATTACTTGCTGGTTCTTACTTATATCGTGTGACCCCCTAAACACCGATTACCAATGTTTCACCTTCATCCAAGCACTGCTTCCCCAGACTGACATCCTCAGTACCCCGTAAACACTAATTGCTCTCTGATTCTGTATTTAGACATTTGTTCTTGCAGAAACCACACCCATCCGTGTCTTCTTTAGAACATCAGTAAAACTCTTCCTCTATCCCTCATCCAGCTCTGACATTAATGAAATGATCTTACATAATTACCAAACATCTATGAACATTCATCTCTTTGTCTGCATGTGGTACCCTCAGAGCTTCAGAGTTATCCAGACTTGCATGAAACAAGGCCTGTGAAGCACGCGGCAAAGCGCTCAGCAGATGGCAGCTTCCCTGCCTTTTCCTACGTTCCTCAAGTCCCAACGTCTCACCTTTCCATGAACCCCTTTAATAGAGAACTATACCTCTTCCTGCATTCATCAAAGACCTTGTAAGTGCTCTCATTTAATTAATTGATTCGCTTATTTAGTAAGCAATAAATTTATGTAAAACTGTCCTCCAGAACTGGGATACAGATACACTTAGAGCCTGCCCTAAGAGTGCAGAGTAAGGCAGTAAATATTCGATACTGAACAAAATTGTTCTAAAGTGTAGCCTCAGCTACAAACTGAGCTGTAAACATGGAACAGATAAAGGACAGAGTGACAATAATTGCTGGGGAATACTAATGAAAAGATATTGAAATTGAGTATTAAATAATTCATTGTGGTGAGAACATAAAATATAAGAGCAAGAAAAGGAACAAAATTTATCCTAAAGAAATAACTACACATTCAAAAAACATTCTGCAGGCACATCTATCTGTACCTATAATGATCTATAAACTGTACTAATCAAGAGTGCATTTTAAGCTTAAAAAAGAGAAACGCACACAAAAGACAAAGAAAATTAAGGGAGTAAAAACCAAAATATTTTAGAAAGTTATGATGTGTAATGGGTATTTCTTTAAAAGCAAAACAAATGAAGTAAATCTTAATCACAAATAAATACATAAAAAATGGTATGGTTAACTAATTGACCAAAATCAAGTTCATATAAAGATTTCATTAAATGATAAGGAGAAAGTATAATTTTATTGTATATTTTTAGATAACATAAAATTGAGTGCTTTTCTAATTATATGTGAGCAAAGAATCTAAAGAAATATACAGAATAAAATAGCTTTGGGTACTGTTAATAAAAATCTTTTCTATTTTTTAATTTTAATTTTAATTTTAAGTATGTGAATGCAGCGTATGTGCGCCTAGTACCTGCAGAGTGTAGAAGGGCATCAGATCCCCTAGAACTACAGTTACAGAAGCTGTGAGCTTCTGTGTGGATACTAGGGATCAAACCACGGTCCTCCGGAAGAGCAGCCAGTGCTGTTAACCCCTGAGCTGACTCTCTAGCTGCAATATAAATCTCTTTTTAAATCTTTTCATGATAACTCACTATATTAAAAAAAAAAGCAAAGATTAAAATTCTATATTCCAGAAACATTTTTATGTCTACAAACTTATTTTCAATTGTCTTCCAATTTAATTCATAGCAGCCTTTCCATTTTCATTAAAAACAACAAGCCAGGCATACTTCATTCCAGATGTACGAGCCCAGAGTAAGAACTTAACCTGAGCCCTCAGGGTTCCCCTCCCCTCCAACCCAGAAAACCCAAATCGTTCCCATCTAGAATATTGGTGAGTGTTTTGTGGAATACAGTTTGTTCACATCAGAGTAAAATTACAGGCAAACAATCTGGGGATTCTCAACCAAAGCTATCTCGCTACGACCATGTTTATTTGAAGGCGACATGGACCCTCCTGGTTATTATCTTTTCAAAACATTAACGTGAGCCAGGGAGACCTTCACCAGGCATGTGATATAAACGCGTGGGGTTGTTTCCCAGTTGATGCAGGGTGCAAAGGAAGAATAAAAGAAAATTAAAGGTTAAGGAAAGGCAGCATATTGATAGCAATTAATTGTATATTTCAAAATAGCTAGGAAAGAACATTCAGAAGGTTGCCAATACAAAAACAATGTGTGTTTGAGGTGATTTATATGCCAGTTATTCTGGTCTGATGATCACACTGTATAAATATGTGAAATATTATATTAGATAACAAAAATATAAACAGTAATTCTGTGTCAATTAAAATTTTAGGAACATAAGAAACACCCAAGGTTCTTGTATTTTTCTACTTCTGCTTCCTAATATTTAAAATCACGGATGCTTTAGCATTTGACTTTTACACACTTTAAAGATTCAATCTGGATTGTCTTATTAATTGGTTGTTAAAGAATTTTACAGGATTAATGCACACATTTTAAGGAATATATCAAAATAATTAGAAAGCATAGAAAATGTCACCCATCTAATTTTAAAGAAGCCAACTGAAACAATTTTTATATTATTTGTGACTAAAGTGTGGTAAATGTGCATATGCATTTTATTAAATTTTTAATAAATGTGACAATCTGTACTACAAACAGTAAAATAATCACTTCCTTTCATATTGCAGGCCATGTTTTAATTGTATTGGATGCCACAGGTTCTTTCTCGCAGGAATTATTAATCTTGAAAGGTCAGCTATCCATATCTTCTCCTAATAACTTTGTGTCTGGTAGAAGCTGAATACCTGCCTAATGAGCACCATGCCTGGCAGCTTTGATTTTCCTTCTGTTGCTCTGGGTGATCAGCAACTTGCAGTGCATTTCTTAGAGCTACTTGGAATCAGGAATCCAAATCTTTCTGAGGGGCTGCCTAGTATGGGAAGCTAGCAAGAGGACTGAAGAAAGATGGTGATCTTTCTGAACCCACACACTCAAAAGATCAGGAAATGGAACAAGCCTCTGACATTCGTCGATAAATGACATTTAAGTAGCATCCTCGTCTCTGGAAAGGATGCAATGGTCTTCAAGGCACAGTGACATAGATATGGCCATTCAGCCACTGAAGGGCTTAGAAATGGAATTTCCCTCCATGGCCTTCTGGTTTTGTCTAAGCACACCATCCTAGCTCACCAGACTTCAAGTTAGAGGAAGATGAGCTTGCATTGTGACGCTGCCATTTTCCACCACAGGCCCCTATGCGTCAGCTTCATTGTCTATAACATAGTGTTTGGGGTGGTGATTGTATGGGTGGTGACTGTGACCTCATGAAGATAGCCTTTGGCAGACCAGCGGCTTTTGTCTTAATTCCAACCCTTGCAGTTGTGACTCTCTTTGCTATTCATCTCTAAATGGCTCTCAGAGGAGGTTGTAAACAAGGGAAGGTCAAGCTACACAGACCCAACCATTGCTGAGTAAAATCCATGTGACTCCAGATGGGCTAGGGAATTCCTTTTCTCACAGTTTCCTCTGCACAATGAAATATGGTAGTGAAAATGAGTTTTAATGCAAACACCTAAAACAGTGGCTTGAAAAAGAAAATAAATATCAATTTTAAATCTGTTGTCATATTTTAAATTAATTTTCAGAACCTGCTTTCCATGTTCCAGGAGAGTCTAACAATACATGAAAAAAAGAGCAATGCTTCTAGCTTTGGGTAGTGGTTGTTATGGTTGGTGTGTGTGTGTGTGTGTGTGTGTGTGTGTGTGTGTGTGTGTGTGTGTGCAATAGAGGTCAACTCAGGCATCATTCTTCAGGAGATGCCTACCTTGACTTTTGGTTGGTTGGTTGGTTTTGGTTTGCTTTGGGTTGGGACTTTTGTTGTTGTATAATTGATGTGTTTATAAAAAATATATTAAGATATATGTTACATGGATTATGGGGAGGTAGGTGTGGAGGAAGGGTGTACCTCAGCAGGCCCATGCCGAGGCATCCCTTCCCCTAGAGGGACCAGACACACTCGAAGGTATAGTATAGAAATAGAGTTTATTTAGGGCATGGGAAGGGGAGTTAAGAGGGTAGTAGAGGCAGAGAAGGCAGAGAGAGGGAGAGAGTAGAGAAGTAGAGGAGTGGAGGCCAGCAATGACCACATGGAGAGAGGTGGGGGAAGGGAATGGGGAGAGGTAAGAGATAAGAGATGTAAGAGAGAGACAAGAGAAAGAAGGAGGAGGGGGCAAGCAGCCCCTTTTATAGAGGGTCAGGCCCACCTGGCTGTTACCAGGTAACTGTGGGGTGGAGTTAAGACAGAATGCTAACAATTATGTTATTTTAATTTTTGTTTTGTTTCATTTTGTTGTGTGAGACAGAATCTCTCACAGGGACCAGAAGCTCACCAATTAGGCTATGCTTGCTGACCAGAGAGCCCCTCAGTTCCTCCCTCCTTTTTGTCCCCAGAATTGAAATCACAAGTGTGCTACCAGGTCAAGCTGTTTATATGGTGGTGGGGGTTTGAACTCGGGTAGTCATGCTTGCATAGCAAACATGTCACAGACTGAGACATCACTGCAACCAAACAGAACACAGTCCTCAAGAGAGTGTTCAAGGAATAATTAGAAGAAAGCATTTTAGAAGAGTTTTAAGTAAAGACTCAAGAAAGTCTAAACAGCAGGTAAGTAGCTTGTGATACAAGTTGCCATCTGCCATCTTCTAATCCCAATAAAAGATAAAGACAATGCCTTAGGTGCCTGAAGAAGGAAAAAACAACAAAAAACAAAACACACAAAAAAAATCAATAGTCTGCTCTCTTTGGGAACTAGTTTCATGATGGCTAGGGTTAAATTAAAAAAAAAATCAGATTAAAAGAAGGGAGTGGGGGGACAGTGATTCAGAGCTCAAGAATTTCATGGACCTGTAACTTTGTTCAATAATAAGGGGGAGTTAAATAGGGCTTTCAGAGACATCTTTATCCTGCCAGGGGCAGACACTAATTGGACTTCCACTCACATCTTAACTCCTTTAAAAGATATTTTAATGTCAATATTAGACAACAGGACATACTCTCAGAATAACAAACAACCTAGTTAAAGAGAAACCAGGGGGAAAGGCAGAGAAGCAGTGTGTGCTGTGTACATTCATGTGTACCATCAGATGTGTTTACAACACCGATACTTTGTTTCTAGCTTCACTTCGGACTGGTGACAATCTACAACAGGCTAAAAGCCTACAGCAGCAGTTAGTAACCACTGGGGTAAAGTGCACCACAGCGTGTAACAGGTGTGGGCCAGATCGGCCCTGGAAGGACAACAAATTAAATTAAGATAAGCTGAAATAGCTTACTGAAATAAACTCTCTGTTAACCAACCCTTCCAATATTTTGCGTTTGCTTCCTGCTTCAACTTTCGAGGAATAAAAACTTACTTTACACTTAACATGTTAAGATCACCAGCCCAGTTCTATGTGAACTGCAAGGGGTTAAACAAAAGCCAGGGCAATAAATGGAGATGAATGGTTAGTATTCCTAGAAAGAACAGTCCAGTTTTCCAGATTTCCTGAGGAAGGAGCTGCACAAAGTGGCTTATTTGATTTTGCAGACGGAAGCAGGTAGCATGAATCAAGCAGGAAGCAGAGTGCCCAAGAGAACGCTCAGAGAATGATTAAACGGAAGCATTGTAGTTTTTTTTTTTTTTTTTTTTTAAATAATGACTTCAAGCAAAATTAGAAATAGGATGTGAAGGAATGAGCACAGAGTTTTAATCCCTGTGCTCATTCTAGTGACATCTTGGACATCCTTCTAGATCTTTCTGAGCTCGCACAAAGAGATTAAGTTATAAAAGTTGTAGCATATTCAATTGCCTGGCCTATATTACATGTTTTTAATATGGAGACCATAATAATTATAGTTGCAAGCTGCCCTCAAATGAGGATCACTACAGTTATTTATTCATGCAGAAAATGTGTGTTGTGGGGCACTTATAGCACCCAAATTCAATGTCCTAGAACTCCAATGGTAGAGGTGAGGAAAAGAGACTTTAGCATATGTTACTGACCTTACAGCAAACACATGGCTCAGTTCTGGAATTGTGGACAGAGCAGTCTAATGTAGGGTTCCCGTGTCCACTCAGCCACAGGATTCTGCCACTCGGGGAGGTGTCAGGCTATGGGGAAGCCGCTGCACACAGCTCCAGAGGTGAGGGAGCACAGTCTGAGGTCCCGGAGATAGCCTGAGCTGGCTCAGGAGTCCCCAGGCTTGGGACAAGGTGGGGGCCGTTTGGTCCTCAGGCTCTTGGGCACCCAGGCACTGCTGGAAGCCAGGGAAGAGCTGAGAATAGAGTGGGGGCCCATGGTCTGTATCTAGCCCATGCTGAAGGGGAAACGGGAACTCCGGCTGGGTCCCATGTGGATAGAGTCCTTGGCTTGTCGGTGACTGGCTTGGCTTGGTGGAGGCTGTGGCTGGGAGTGCTGAGAGCCCTTCTATAGATTAGACGGCTGGCTCTTTAGACAAAGGCCTGTTCTATCACTACCCATGGCGGATCCTGATGAAAAGAGGCAGTCCAAGGTTTAAGGCATTTATTGTCATGGTGGAAAGTGGACGAGTAAAACCATACCCCACTTCTCAGGGTGGGCCTGAGGTTAAATACCTTTTGCAGGAAGGAGTGTCTAGGAAGAAAAGCTGAATTGGTTAAGCCTTTCAGACCTCTAGGTATCTAATTAAAATGGAGATCTGTCTTGAGGCTATATGACCACAGGTCAAGTCCTCTCCCTGTGGAGGGGTTTGGGGCGTTGTCCTTATGTGACTGAAGGACACAAAGCTATGGAGGGCTGCAGCCTTGTGCCAGGAGCCTAGTGTCTGGGAACCAGGAAAAACGCCTGCCCTCCCTCAGGGTTACCGGGGTTTCCAACCTTAGTTCAACCAGGAACCAGGCTGCCTTTCATGATCCTACAATCTAACACCTAGGAGAGGAACCAAGGTGAGAGAAGTTCTCAAACCCCATCTTGGAAGGCTCGCAGTACTACATGTGTGGGAAAGAAATGAATGGGATTTTACATTCAAGTGTATGCAAGGGAATAGAATTTCAAGCCATCTTGTTCTTTCTAGAGAAGCACAATGACTTTCTGGCCACCTCTGTACATTTTATTTGTATGACATTTTCAAGTGCAGCAACATCTCATAATGCAATATTCCTTGTGCACCACACACAATGCAAACATGGCTGTTAAGTGGCTGGCAGTATTTTCCTATGCACCATTTGGCATTCTCACCTGGGCACATGTGCAGGTTCAAAGAGTCACTTCTCGTCTGTACTGAGATAACTGGTGATAGAAATGATTTCTTCCTATCATTCCATTCTTTCTCAGTTCTGTGAGTGGTGCACATTTTTACATACCAATCAATTTTGTAACATCTATTAAATGTAAAAATGTGAGTTTTAGCATGCACATAGTTCACATACATACATGCAGGCAAAACATTTATACACATAGAGTGAAATAAATAAATATTGAAAACTTAATCTGTAACTGACTATATGTATACATGGTAAAAATAGATATATCACAGGTAGACAGATGATAGAGATAGATAAATAGATGAAAAAATAGATAAATAGATGATAGACAGATGGTAGATAAGCAGATCGATAAATAGATAATAACAGACAGAGAGACAGATAGGTAGATGATAGGTAGATAGATAGATAGATAGATAGATAGATAGATAGATAGATAGATGATAAATAGATTACTTTTGCTTAGCCTTATAGTTCTAAAACACTAAATTTTCATAACTAAATATATATAATCCCATTTGACTAATTATAGAGAGAAATTTCTATGGCCATAATTTAACATACATATTATTTCACGCCCAAATAATGCATGGATTTAATGCAGATTCATGTCAAATTCAAGTAGACAGCATCTGCTTTCTACAATGTCAACTTTTAACCAAGTTCTTGAATGTTTTTATCAATAGTTTAAATCTTGGGATACAACAGATCTTTAGTAGACTCATTTAGCCTTAAGAATTCAAAGTATTTGCTGAGAGTAAAAGAAAGAACATACTCAAGGGTAATTTGAAGTTGAATGTGATGTGCACTGTCCCTTTAAGAGGTAAGATAGAGCTATCACTGCAGAGCTACCGCAGGCTATAAATGTGAATTCATTATCTAGATTGAGAAATTGTCCTTGAAAATTGAAACTAACTTACTCACCTATGTAGTTATATGGTATACAGTGTAGGACTAAACACCCTAAATAGGCACAAGCAGAAAACTTTCCTCTGTGGGGAAAAACACTGTTCTAAGGTGCAGCTGACATTGGGTGTGGTTAGCTGCAGATCATCAAATGGTGCTGGCAGCACATGGTTGCTTCTTTCCTCCTAATCTAGTGTTACCTTCTGCTCTCTTGGCTTTCATCCAAGGCCATGCAGTACTAAGCAGCCCAGCTCCTCTCAATGACAATAAGAAAAGGGGAGGTGCTACCTCCACCTTTCTGCCTATAGCTCTCACCAAAAGGCTGACAATGTTTTATATAAGTAAAAATGCATTTACATGCATTGGCCACCTGCCTGTTCTGAACTTATGATTAGGATCGATGAAAAGCAGGCTCTTGGGCCTTCAGGACAAGATAATGCCTGAAGATACAGGTAGAGTCCCATTTAGGCCATGGAGACATAAGATGGGGATGACATGGGCCCTGCAACCGTAATTACTGCTAAAAGAGAGGAGAGAGTAGATAAGTGACCAGCACCCAGCTAGTCCTGTATCCGCTTTTTCCTTACTGCTACAAAAGATAGGTTGGCACTCTGAAATTCAGTTTCTAACTGGCTAGTCATCTTTACGTGCCTCAACCATCTCAGTAGTCAGATTTGATGATCACAAGAAAAATAAACAAAGTTCTAGATGCATATGCATGCAAAACTCTATGGTAATCAATGGGAAAGAATTCAAAACTTCCTAAGAAGAAAATCAAATTAATCTCTAGTCCTCATAGTTGCAAACCAGCTTTGACACACCCAACATGAAAGCATTACTTTATCTAAGTGTTACCTACAAACAGGATACATGGACTTCAAATAGGAAAAGCCCAAGCATGCAATATATGAAATATCTCTTAATTCGAAATTCTACTTAGTTTAAAGGGCATTTGTTTGGCTGCCTATTGGACACAAGAAATAAGAATGGCAGGCAATAGTGTTCAGGCAACACTCAGCCTTGAATCATGGCAGGCAGGGGGAGGGGGGCTCTGTTTTTGTTGTTTTTTCTGCCCTGACTAGAATGGGCCTTAAGCCTCTTTCTACTTCTGTGCTCATAAGCAATCCTAGGCAGAAGAAGCATTATTCTATAGACCTTCCCACCTCATCTTCTCCTGTATTGCCTAGAGGTGTGCTATGGTGTGTGGGAATGAAAGAACAAAGGCAGCAAATAGTAGCTGGAGTACAACTAATGGTAGAAGATTGAACTGTATATAATCAATTGAAGTTGCTCTGAACTAAGGAAAAAGAAAGACACTGACACCAACGAGTCAGCACGATAGTGAAAAAGACAATTTTCGCATGTGTATATGTGTACTGAGTGTGCATCCATGGTTTTATGTGTAGGGGTGCATGCCTGTGAACTGGTACAACGAAAGGTTGATGTTGGGTGTCTTCCTGATCTCTGTCCTTAGATATTAAGGCAGATCTCTCACGTGAAGCCAGAGCTTGCCGTTCAGCTGGTCAGCCAGGCAGCTTGCTCTGGGGATCCCTCATCTCCATCTCCTGGACAGGCCGGCCGCCATGCCCAACCAGCGCTTTCAGCTCTTAGGTTGGATCTGGGGAATCCAAATCCTGATCCTCAAACCTGTGAAGCAAGAATTTTGCCCAACAAGCTATCCTCCCAGCCCAAAAGACAATTTTGAAAATAAAGAAAGAAGTATTTATCTGGTTCAAACCACAAAACTTCTACCACCCAGTGTGCAGAAAGCTGCTTGAAGACAAGGCCCACACCTTAGGCATCATCACATTTACAGTCATTAGCACAGTGTGCTTTCCATCACTGAGAGTGGTTCAAAAAATATTGTCAAATACATTTGATTTAATGAGCAGAGATGAAATGTAATAATAAATATTGAGTTACACGTCTGACAAAGTCATTGCAAAACAACACTTTGAAGATAGGCTGAAGCCAGGCTCCAGCCTCACCCTGGTCATTATCGTCATTATCTTTCTCTCTCTCTCTCTCTCTCTCTCTCTCTATATATATATATATATATATATATATATATATATATATATATATATATGTGTGTGTGTGTGTGTGTGTGTGTATACATATGTATATATGTATGTTATATATATGTGTGTATATATGGGTAGATAGATGGGTAGATAGATATAGATGGATAGATGGACAAATAGAGATAGAGATACATATATATGGATATATATGTTTAGATATATGTGATATGGATATATATGAATCCATATATATGTATATATGTGTGTATACATATATATGTATGTTATATATATGTGGGTATATATGGGTAGATAGATGGGTAGATAGATATAGATGATAGATGGACAAATAGAGATAGAGATACATATATATGGATATATATGTTTAGATATATATGATATGGATATATATGAATCCATATATATGTATGTGTGTGTGTGTGTGTGTGTGTGTGTGTGTGTGTGTGTATGATATAGAAAAAGAGAGAGAAAGAGTGATGCCTATCCATATCATCTATCTATTTATCTTTTGTTTTCAGGATTCTGGTTATGTAATCCTGAGTTTGGAAAAACAAATACAGTTAATTACATATTAACTATTTCACACTATTCAAGTAATCTTTTCTCTCTGATTTCTGAGTTAAATTAGTTTAAAGTCACTGCTCAGGGGAGAATTGAGTAGGTCAATCCCATGTTTTAGGATAAAGTCTATTCCTACTTTGGCAGAAATTATAGAAATCCCCTGGCATGATTGTATGTGAACAGGAGCTGCTGCTACTTGGGTAAGCAGTACTCACAAGCCCTGCAAAATAGTCACAGTATGTTAAGATGGATTCTAATATCAGCAACCCACACTGAGAACTTCAGAAAGATCTTCTGGTTCTTTAATATGTGCACTGTTTCCTGTTAAATGACCTCTAAACCCTGAGACACTTAGTCGCCCAGAATTCCCCTTGCCTATGTTTCAAATGACACTGTTTGGCACCTCCAGTTCTGAAATCTCAGTTTGTTGAAGTAAACAGACAATACTGTGAGGAGGGGCTATTTCTGCAGCCTTCTGATATAGAAGCTAAGAGCTAGAATCTAGAGTTACCCTGACAGCTCTCCACCCTTTGCGTCAGCCCTCTATCACATCTGAATAAAGACAGTGTACGGAGATTGGACCCTGAGACACAAATGTACTATTGTACTGTATAGCTTTGTTCTTCTGGGCTCTTAGCACTCATTTTAGTTCATGTAATGGGAAGTGTGGAGTCACCTTGATGGAAAATAATTCATATAGGAACAAAACAGATTAGATCATCAGGAGCAGCCAGCCACCTTTCCTCCCACTTCACTGCCAACCGCCCCACCTCAGTTCTACACTAGCCCCAGCTTGATGTAGCAGGGCCTTTGCATTCTCACCCTGGTCCTGCTGAGCTGGCCGAGTAATTGAATCTTTTCTGCAACAATTCTTCTCCTCTGGCAAATAGAGAGTTTGAATTCCTGATCTCTAAAATCTTTTACTCAAACTCAACCTTTTGTTGGGTTTTTTAATGCTAGAGTGATGTGAAAGATGTAAAGGCTAAAAAATATAAACTATTAATAATAATAGTAATAATAATATAAAATAATAATAATAACATAAAAATAATCTCTGAATTTTCATAATTAAAATTTCTGGCTGCTTACTGCTCATCAGACTTTGTTCTAAGAACATGGTTTAACCTATTTACACAGCCCATATGATATCAACACTACTGTTACCTATGTTTTTCAGGTGAAGAAACCTAGACACAATTCTAAACAACATCCAGTGGTCATGCAGCTGATAAGTATTGAATTAAAACACTGAATTCTGACGCCTCCAGCTTAGACTCTCAAGCAGTATAATTTTCCATCCTTTAAAATTCTCTTTATTGATACCATGCCCTCAGCCTGAAGAATTCTACTTTACCATTCTGACATTTCAAGAAATATTTCTCAAATGTCCCAAGAACTGTGCCTGGAGGTAGGATCACAAAAAAGAGGAAAGAGAAAGTCCTTTATCTTACAGACATACCTCCGACAGTGAACACAGATGCAACAGAGCACATATGTATTAAGTACACTGGATAGAATATGGATTTCTTATTGTTACATCATACCATGAGATTATCCATCATTGGTTTTTATTGAGAATATATAACATATTAATGAATAATATTGACAATATGGAAGAATAGCTTAATATCAGACTTGGGTAATCAGGGAAACCTATGTGACTTCTCCATTAATGGGTGAAGGATGAATATTTAGACCAAGGACAGCACTGATTTGCCCCAGGGTAAAATAGATTATGTCAGAGTCAAAGAAATTTTTAAAAATTAAATAAAGTTCACTCAGAAAAAGAAAAGGAAGATAATTTTGAGATACTATGCTGGAACTTCTGGCAAAAGTCAGATAATGATCAGCTATACAATAAAGTTTGACGGACACAGAAATACGAATGAAGCTTCAGGGGCTCCACTTCCATAGAATACCAAGGCCCCTATAAATCCTAGCAAGGTAGGGACCCCACTTCCATAGAATACCAAGGTCCCTATAAATCCTAGCAAGGTATTATCACAAACTCAAATTCTTGGGTTTTTAATACAGAAAGAGAACAGCTGTCTATTCCACATTGACTATCTCCACTTCAAATTTCCTCTCATGCCAGCTGTTGTTGGAATGACCTGGAGTTTGGAAACATTGGGATAATGGCAGCCAACGTGGCTATTTATTCAGCCTGAGTCCACGTATGGGAAATTCATTGCAAGCCATCTAAGTGTAGGAAAGGCATGACAGATAAAATGTAAAGGAGCAATTCTGTCATTTAGAAAAGCATTTCTATAAAACGGGTTTGAGAATTGAGAATTACAGAGATGCTGAAAAGCAAATTGTAGCAAGCTTTCAGATCATAACAAATGAAGTGATCGGGAGGAAGAAGTACATCTTGAGTAGAGATAATGAACTCTCTTTTGGAGACTTCACTAATCTAATGAATGAAAAGGAGGAAATGATGTGAACACATTGGAAACACACTTAAATTTCTTGCTGATTGAACACGAAATGCTTACACCAACAAAGATGGCAGTTAACACTCCCATGCAAAGGGGCAAATTGCTTACTGCCTGCATCAACTCTACCAGTCCTATAGATTTGTCACCAAACAAGAACATTTGAAATGCCCGAATCTTACAACTCATATTTGAAAGTAACCGTACAAAGTAAAGGCTTCCCCAAATTCGACAGCATCACTAAGTGTATACATAGCACAAAAATAATTATCTGAAAGGTAAAAGTTGTCTCAGAAAGTCATATTTTAAAAATCAAAAGATTAATGGAAGCATGCACTATAGAGAAAATTCACACAAATAGTCACATGAAAATATAATTTAAAATATACAGCTAGAATAATAGAACAGGTATTCTAGCTGTATGACAGATGGTTCATCATTTAAAATAAAATATTTTTCATTTGACGATATTTGTGGTATTCGTCAGAGTTTTAAAATGTGTTATTTGGGGCTAGTGAGATGACTCAGTAGGTAAAGGCAGTTGCTGGCAAACCCCATGGATTTGTTCAGTTTCCAGAACCCACATGGTAGAAGAAAGAATCAACTCCGACAAGTTGTCCTCTAACTTCCAAATATGGCATATACACACACAGCCATATCACACATATGCCTACCCGACACACACCATCACCACCACCACCATCACCACCACCACCACCACCACCACCATCATAATAAAATACTTAATACTTGTTGTGTTTTCTCTTGCTAAATATTCCATTTACCTTCTAATTTTGTGCATATTTCCCCAAATTGCATTAATGCTGATGCCTACCCTGCATTTGAGCATTTTCCCAAGACGTTGCCTTCCCCTCCTATCTGATCTGTTTCTTCTTTATATCCTACTCAAACGCCATCTTACCATACTGCAGCTCTTCATTGTGGTAGGTGGTGCCTGTTTTCACAAGGGCAAGGAGGCACTAAAATGTTTTAAGCAATTTCTCTGTGCTAGATCTCTGCTATGTGTCCTATGACATAACTTAATCATACATGTCTTCAAAGCTAGGCAACTGTTTTCCACCCTATTTTCTGTCAATCAAACCAATGTGCCAATTGTCAAAATTCTTGCTATCTATGAATGCTACAGTGCTAATTATATATCATAACACGTGCTTCTTGGTTAAAGATAAAATTTAACCCTTCAAAAGAAAAACCCATTTCAAACTCATACATGAATTTCCAAACCTTACTTCAGGTTAAAAGTGAAATTTTGTGGGTTCTTTGTCAGAAACACCAACTTTGCAGATGCTACAGTTGTATGGGGAAATTGTTCAGACATATTAAAAATAAACGCATGTATGTGATTGGATTTCCACACTTGGGGCTTGGGGTATGCTCAATCTTCTGTATGCATTGCTCTTGGATATATTCTTTTCCAGCCAAACTTATTCAGTTCTTAACATCCCCACTGAGAGCGACACTCTAATCCTGAGGGATTATGCAAACACTGTCCCTGGTCTTCTGCATTACCTTGTTAATCCATTAGGATTTAGAAAAGTCCAACTTGAAAAAAAGAAAAGGAAATAATTCTCTTGCCCATAATTGAAGATGGTAAAATCAGATGAGTTAATGCTGCCAACATAAGATATAATTAACACAGCCATTGTGTGAAGGGTATCACAGCACATATGGTATGGTATGGAAAACCAAACAATGTTTTTTTTTTTATAATGTGTGAATATAGATATTCTGAAGTGAAAGATCAAGTGGGAGCCTTGGTTCTTTCTGAGGCTGCATGATAAGCATGCCCCTGACTGTATCAAGCGCCGCTTCCCTTTTCGATGATAAAATTGTCTGTTGACATAGAAAGTTATATCCAGTTTTTTTAACTTTATATGTCAGGTTCTTAATAGTTTCCTAAATAACAAGGAACACTCTTAGTCAGTTGGCATTTTCCAGTGTTTTAATTGCCTGCTGTGATATAATTATTGTGACATTTTGGGATGTTTTTAACATCCTGAATTAAATATTCTGACATCCCACAGAGCACTTCATGAAAACAGTCAAACTGTATTCAAGTCATTAGCAGTCTACAGCTGTCCTTTAATATTAAAATTATTTTTCAACACAAAACACAGATGAAAATTAAAGTATTTAACAACGTTGAGCTCAGGTTAGCTTTTAATTCTGTGTTACCCTAATTTGTCAGGTAAAGGAGAACAGGGTGACTCTGAGATTCTTCCATTAAACTTCATCTGAAGAGCCAAACAAATTAGGGCCACCTCTTGATAAAAGATAATGAACAAAATGTACTGATTTCAGAAGTGCAATTAGCCCTGGAGTACACAGCCACAAGTCTGCGTCAGGGTGATCACCAGAACACCCCAGCTCCATCTCTGTTCTAGTGAGCTGGCCTGCTCCAATTTATTCACTTATTTATTTGTGTCACTGTTTGTTTCATAGGATATGTTCAAAGAAAATCCGACATCATTTATCTAATTAGTGTATTTCAAATAGCAGATCCTATCCTGAGCCTCTTGTGGCAAAATGCTAAAGCATTTTGCCGGGTGGGGGCTGGCTGGGGGAGCTAGTGATTGGCACTACTACAACTCTCCCTTTGCATGTACAAGTCTCATAAGCATCTGGACACTTAGCGCATCTGGAGCTAAACCTTCCCCCTTTGTAACATTTACTTTTCTGCTGCTGTGGTTAATATTCTGACAAAAGCAACTTAAAGAAGGAAGTTGATTTTTGCTCGCAGTTCTAGGACATAGTCCATCGTGGTGGGGAAGTCCTGATTGCCAGAGGTTGAGGCACCTGCTTACATTAAATCCACTCAAAAAGCAGAGAGCAATCTTGCTGTCTCCTTTTTATACAATCCAGCACCTCAGCCTATGGACCAGTGTCACCCATGGGTAAAGCAGGTATTCCCATTCCAATCAGTGTAGTCTAGATAATTCCTTACAGGAATGTCTAGAAGCTTGTCTTCTGGATTCTGGATCCTGTCCAGATGACAGTATTAGCCATCACACCTTTTCATCCTTTTCTTCTTCACCCACAATTTCTCTCTAGAATCATAAGACAACTCTATGATTCTCTCAAACCCATAAGGGTGGTATTACCATTGATTCCTGCCTTGTTCTTAGCAATGAAAGCTAAGCCATCAGAAAAATCTCATGATCTCAATCTTCAAAATATACATGAAAGCCAGAACTTCTTACCACCTAGTTCATGCCAGCATCATATTTCTTTTATGCGTGGTAAAAATACATGCTACATAAAATTTGCCACTTTAACCGCATAAGTGTAAAACTCAGTAATGTTCGGTACCTTCTTCACAATGAAGTCTGAGCATCACCACTACTGCCACATCACTCCCTGCTAACTACTGCTGGATGTTCACTCTCCATGGAAGTGATTTTTCTAGGCACTCCATGTCCATGCAACCATACAGCATGTTCCTATTGTACCTGTGCCTTTATAACACTTAGAATAGTGTTATAAAGTCCATAGCATGTGTCAGAACTTCCTTCTGTTTTAAAGCTGAAAAATAGTCTATTGTATGTTGGTGTTAACGATTCCTCTGCCAGTGTACATATGGATTGTCTCTAGCTTTTGACTACTGTGGACAGTAAACTATAAAAGTTGGTGTACACATATTTTTTAATCTGAAAGTTGACCTAGATATGGTATTACTAGATCCTATGGTGGTTTCTGATCATCTTGTGATTGAATAATTAACTGTGCCCGTTTCCACTCTTGCAAACTCATAGTCCATCATCCATAGAGCAGACAGGGTGATATTTTTAGATTTTGTGTTAGATTTCACATTTTGTCTTCCAAGTACTTCTGAATCTTCTTGATCTGACTCCTGACAGTCACCTCCTCACCTTCCAACTCCAGACTTCTATTTCTCAGATCTGACTCTACTGCATGACCCTGCCTGCTGACTATTGCTATAGCCTCCCAGTGAAGAAATTAATCTTGTCAACTTGATGGGACCTTGCAGTGTGTAGGAGGCACATATCTGGGCATGTCTCTGAGGACTTTTCCAGAGGAGGAATAAATACATGCTGTCAATGTGGGTGGCACCTTCCAGCAGTTGCCACCTGTCTGTCTGTGCAGGCCTCTGCTTCTTCCTGAGGGAGTTGGTCTATTGCCAATGTTCCCATCATTCTCCATTGACATCTGACTCCATCCAGCATTCAAACCTTCCAATATGGACTCAGTATCAGCAGCATTCCAAGGTACTTCAGCCTTGAGCTCTGGATTGAGACTGTCAGGCATCCAGCTTTGTGGACTGAGTAGCTACTGAGCTCTCTGCCTCTCCAGTATGCAGACAGCCATTATAATACTCAATCCCTGCTGTATAGACTAATCTTATAAAATTTCCTTTTAACATGTACACACACACACAAACACATTTTGGTTCTGTTCCTCTATTAGGCAAATGTCTAACATAGCCAGATGCCTATATGGCTCTAGCTCTAGTTCTTCTATATGTCTTTTACTATATCATCTTACTGGGAGGGGGAATGTTTCTTCTCCATTTCCCTGGCTAAGGATGGCAGTGGTACACACACATCACATCATTTAATCTTCACCTTCTTAATATGCTATATTTTTCATATATCTTATTACAACTGATTCCTTATATACTGTATCTATAATTGATGGTCCTTAGTTGATGGAATGTGAAATTCCTGAGGTCAAGGTCATAGAATTGCTGTCTACTGTATTAACAGAGGGCTGCCCAGTAACTTCTGTTGATTCCTTGTTCTCAAAGGGGTTCTAGGTTATACTGAAAGGAATGTAAACATCAAACACCCATATCATGTGCCCTCAATAGTCATCATAATAGAAGGGTTTTTTTTAATCATTTAGATTCTTTCTGTAGAAAAGGAGAAGAAAAATGGAGGTGAGACTTTTCTTTTTCTTTTTTCAATAACTTTTTTGCTCCTTATAAAACTAACATATGGACCTCTGCCTGGGCCACCAGGGGTTCATAGCCAAAGAGCACCAGGAGAAGGCTACCCTCCCAGCAGCGTGGAAAAGCCGTGAGTGGGGTTAGGGCGAGCACCACTGCTCACCAGGACCCACCCGGAACCCTCAGGTCCCAAGGACTGAGGTAAAGGTGGAGACAGGAACTTTCCAGTTTCCATTTGTGCCTGGGGACCTCAGCCTGGGCTGCGGGGCTCCAGGGGAGAGCTGGTATCCCAGGAGTGCTGACACACCTTTGAGCACAGGCAGGGCCACCACTTCTGTTCAAGCTCACGGGATCAAGAGGGACTCTTGCAGAGCCATCAGGACATAGAAGCTTAGGAGCCAAGGGACAGCTGGGGACAGGATCCTTCTGGTTTCTGTCTGCACCTCAGAGCTGACCCTATGCCACGGCTCTCCAGGCCCAAGTACCACTCATAGAGAGCTGGTCTTCAAGGAGTATCGACACAGAGGCCTGCAGGAGGGGCAAGCCTCAGACAGACAGAGTAAGACCAGCTAATATCAGAGTTAACAAGATGGCAAAAGGCAAGGGTAAGAACATAAGGAGCAGAAACCAAGGCTACTTGGCATCATCAGAACCCAGCTCTCCTACTACAGCAAGCCCTGGATACCCCAACACACCAGAAAAGCAAGACTCAGATTTAAAATCATTTCTCATGATGATGATAGAAGACTTTAAGAAAGAAATTAACACCCTTAAAGAAATAAAAGAGAACAGAGATAAACAACTAGAAGCCCTTAAAGAGGAAACACAAAAATCCATTAAAGAATTACAGGAAAACTCAAACAAACAGGCAGAATTACAGGAAAACACAATCAAACAGACAAAGGAAATGCACAAAACTATCCAGGAGCTAGAAATAGAAATAGAAACAATAAAACAATCACAAAGGGAGACAACTCTGGAGTTAGAAAACCTAGGAAAGAGAACAGGAGTCATTGATGTAAGCATCACCAACAGAATACAAGAGATAGAAGAGAGAATCTCAGAAGCAGAAGATACCATAGATAACATTGACACAACAGTAAAAGAAAATGCAAAATGCAAAAAGCTTCTAACCCAAAATGGCCATGAAATGCAGGACATAATGAGAAGACAGAACCTAAGGATAATAGGTATAGAAGAGAGGGAAGATTC
>CM052712.1:35932293-35970667 GCA_028551405.1 Uromys caudimaculatus | reverse complement strand
CATAGCAGCCATATTTATAATAGTCAGAAGCTGGAAACAACCCAGATATCCCTCAACAGTGGAATAGATACAGAAAATGTGGTACATTTACACAGTGGAGTACTACTCAGCTATTAAAAACAATGACTTAATGAAATTTGCAGGCAAATGGATGGAACTTGAAAATATCATCCTGAGCAAGGTAACTCAGTCACAAAAGAACGAACGTGGTATGTACTCACTGATAGGTGGATATTAGCCCAAAAGTTCGGAATACCCAAGTTTCACTTTACAGTAACTGCTGGACTGAGAGTGAGGTCCCAGATGGAGGAGTTGGAGAAGGGACTGAAGGAGCTGAGGGAGTCTTTAGCCCCATGGAGGGAACAACAGTGTCAACTGGCTTGACACCCCCCCAGGTCCTCCTGGAGGCTGGACCACCAACCAAAGAATACACATTGAGGGACCCATGGTTTGGACCACATATGTGGCAGAGGAGGGCCTTGTTGGCCATCAGGGAGAGGAGAGGCCCCAGTAAAGGGGAATGTCAAGGAGGGAATAAGGGAGTGGTTGGGCAGGTGGGTGGGAGGTAGAATTCCCTCATAGAGGTTGGGCAGGGGGTGGGGATTGGTGGTTTCCAAAGATGAGACCTAGAAAGTGGGAAACATTGGAAATGTAAATAAAGTATCAAAAAATAAAAAAATAAAACTAACATATTGCATTCCTTGTAGAAATTGCAAAAGAAAAGTTTAGACAATCACAAAGAGGTTTTTAGAAAATCACACATAATACTTTAACCGAAAGGTCATGATTCTTAAAGTCCTCTTACATCTCTTTCAAGTCTTTTCCTATATGTATTTTTTCAAACAATAGAATCAAATACTTATTTCACAGTCTTTCCTCACTAAATGATGCAAATTAAAACTACCCTGGTCACTCAGTGTTCTTCTATAGCACCAGGATCAAAGGCTAAGTAATGCTTATTATATGTATATTATAATTTAACTCTGAGTATTAGATTTAAATAGCCTAGAACATTTCTGTATTATAAGCAAGGTGAAATTCTTCAAGTTAAATCTTCTACTCTACAATGAGTGAATGTGTCCTTATATTAAAATTTCTAAAAGCAGAATTTTGGAATCAGTGGCTATGCAGAGTTATAAAGATTTTTCTAGGTAATATGAATTTGTACTTTTCCAAGCAAGGCAGAAAGAACATGTTTTAGTGATCTTGTTGTCATCCACAGACACTGTAGCCACTCAGTGGAATAAGCACCACAAGAATAAACTCATGTTAGCTTGATTTGGACAAACATCAGGGAAAAAAGTGTTAGCTCAAAAGAAAAATACAAACAGAGATTCTGCCTGCAGTGTTTGCACCATGCTAACCAGGGTAGTAAATAGTAGTGTTGTAAGGACATTACACACAAATTCTAAGTACTTTAACCACACAATGAATACAATTTTAATATGAACAATGCATTGACTATACTTGATTTTCCTAAGAACGTTGTGTTAACACTTTGTGACATAGCAATAAAAAGTTTACTGTTATGTGCTGATTATTTCAAAAGATTTACAGATCATTTTATAACTGGGAAATATAGTTCCTAAAGTTACAATCCCAATAACAGAAGATAAATGGGACAATGTTTGGCAATAATATCAGTAACGATACTGGATGGATAAAATTCACATTTCAAAGAACAGTAACTGAAATGTTTTAGCCAAATTCTGCTCAGCTTAAACCGTTGTCTGACATTTCCTTGAGGATGACAGAAAATCTGTACTGGAAAGGAAGGAGGTCTTTCCTTGTTCTTTGCAGTTAAATTGTGAAACCTCTACCTAATGATGCAGTTTATTTGCAAATATACTTTTCATAAATTTGCTTACTTTGGAATGTTCATTTAACTAGATCACAGTAATGTGACTTATGAAGGTTCCCTCTCTGTGGCTGTCTCTTTCTCTCTCCCTCTGTGGTTTAATTTTACTTACAGTTTAAGAGGATCCAGTCCATCTTGACAGGGAAGACATGGTGGCAAGCACCTGAGATGACTGTTACTACTGCACCCACATTCATTAGGCAGAGAGTAGTGAACGGTAGTGTTCAGCTCACTTTCTCCTTTTTATGTAGTCTGAAATTCCAGCCTGCGCAAAGGTGTCACCCACAGTCAGATTGGCTTTTCCCACCTCAAACAATCCAATCTAGAAACTTCCTTTGTAGATATGACCTAGAGATTATTTCCTTAATTATTTTAAATCCCATCAAGATTCACCATCACAGCTCTACCCCTTGTCAACTCTAACACATCACTTTCAAGCAATAACTATACACCCTTCATCTTCATAAGCTCATGTAAAAAAATGCATTTGATTTGAAATATCCCCATTGTATTTAACAATCCCAACCACTTTCAGACTTGTAAGTGCAAAATCTCTTCTGAGCCTCTCTTAACTGGGAGTTCCCAATACAATTAAAAAATAAAATACTACCAACATACAATGGCAAAGAGTAATCATTATCATTCCAAAATGGAGGAATGGGGGTATATCAAGAAGATCAGAGCAAAGTATGGTTGTGACCCAGCAGAGCAAACACACATCCTGTAGCTTCCTGCTGTGCATCTGGAGCGGGTGATGGAATCATCCTGGCAAAAAAATGGTTGGGTAGCCCAATCCCTCCATCTCTGCTGTCTACAGGACACAAAGCCTCTGTGGGCTGGCTCCTCAGTGTACATGCAGCTTCTATCAGCAGATGGCCCCTGATTCTGGTATCTCCAACATCCTTGGATTTTCACTGTAACTTGAGCTTCACCTTCCCAGCTTCACACAATCGGCCTCTTGGTGCCAAAGTGCAGAGAACCCTGATCCTGGCACATACTGCCTGGCCCCAGTGGCCTGTAGGAACCTAGGAACAAACCTGCATGTACTGGAAAGGAAGGTGGTCTTTCCTAGTTCTTTGTGGTTGAGTTGCTAAATCTGTTTCTAATGACACAGTTCTTTCTTCCTTTTTTGAAAAATAATCTTCTTCCAAAAAAAATTTATACTGTTTAAGTGTGAAATTCAGTTCTTTTAAAATAAAATTACAATTATTCAGTCACCATCACAATCCAATTATGAAATATTTCTACTATCTCAAACAAATCCTACTGGTTACTTTACCCATTTTAAAATATCCATTTAAAATATCGTGCCTGTTTTCCTAAAAGCTCCCTTTTTGGTCCTGTGACAACATATTTAATTTCTATCCTGTCTTTTTTTTAAAACATATGTTCTTAATTGAAACAGAATGACATTGCTTTCTCCCATCCTCATCTTCTCTTAGGCTCCTTTGTCTGTCTTGTCTTCTTGGCCTTCTTGGCTTGCCCCCACTATTCGACTGAATATTTAGCATTGGTATTCACTGCAGTGTGTCTCTATGTGCTCTATCAATGCCCTTTGTGCTTTTTCTGAACCACCTCGTCCATTGCATGATATTATTTCGTCTGTGTAAAAAAAATCTATTTTCCATCCCCTTCTTTTCTGAGCTCTAGATCATTCCACATTCACCTGCTTGCCTGTTGTTTTCACTTAGAAGTCTCACAGACATCTTATCCTTAGCATATCTGAAACTGAACTTTGTATCCTCTCTCTGTTATCATGCCTTTTCATCGTGCAGTGCTCATTTTTCAATAAAGACACTACCAACATACTCTTCCCAGGAGCTCATTCCACAAATCTGGGCACCATTCTAAACACTTTCCTTTTTCTGACCTATCTAACCCATCCCTCTTCCTGTCCATGAGCTGCTGATGCCTTCCTATGTGGTGGTATTTCCTACTTGGACCATTAGAGTAGCCCTCCTAATTGTTTCCTCTGCATCCACTCCAAGCTCCTCAACTTTCCTCGACACTGATACCATAGTAATAAAGTTCCATGCAGCTTAAAAGGTCTCGATGAATTCTATAATGTATAAAGTAGAGCTCAGCTTTTCACAATTGCCTCTCAATCCCCACATTACCAATTTTTGTGGCCCCTCAATCTCACCAGACCTTCCTGCTCATTCTTGCTCATAGGTCCCTCCACAGCTATAAAGACCCAAAGCCTCCTGATCTCAGTAATGTCCTTTGCAAGGAGTTCTCCTTCCTGAGTCTCTCCCCCCTCACTTCAGATCTTATTTTCTATTACCCCCTGCATGTAAGGCTTCTTTCCCTGAATCTCCATTATTGATCCATTTTTCTACATATTCCCTCACAGTCACACACAAACCAGAGTCAAAAAAAAAAAAAAAAAAAAAAAAAAAAAAAAAAAAAAAAAAAAAAAAAAAAAAAAAAAAAAAAAAAAAAAGATTTGATACAGGACTATTTAAATAGAGGGAAAAGGCCTGTGTAGAATTCTACTCAGTGACAAATAGAGTGTGTTGGTTTGAATAAGAATGTCCTCCACAGGCTCATGTACTTGAACACTTGGTTCCCAACTGGTGGCACTGCTCAAGAAGACTGAGAAGTTGCAACCTTGGTGGAGAAAGCCCCTCACTGAGTGCAAGTTTAAAGTTTCAAAGCCTCATGCCATTGCCTGTGTTCTGTCTCTGTTTTGTGCTGGATTTCAGGATGTGAGCTCTCAGCATCCTGCTCCAGCCATCATGCCTACCTGCTGCCTTTACCCTGCCATTATGGATGCTTATCCCTCTGCAACTGTCAGCTAAAATGAACTCTTCTAGAAGTTACCTTGGTTTGGGTGTTTTGCCATAACAATAGAAAAGTAACTAACACAAAGAGCAAGGACAAGTGGAAATTTATCACTAAGAAACAAAGAGGGAATGAGTGAATGAATGAATGAATGAATGGGAAATTACTAAGAGGAAGTACATTAGTAGTTAGGAGGACTCTAGCTATATTAAGCTATGGATCTTACTGGAAACAGGCCAGAGTACTCAGGCATCATTGGGTACGAGGAAATCAAGGACAGAAACCCCATTTAGATGTCTAGTAATCATCTAAACTGACTTCTCAGAGTTTTTGCTGAAACTTGATTTAATAGAAAACATACAGGGAAGGAAATAGGAGAAGAGCCAGGAATTTCGATGGGGCAAAACATCTTTGTGACTATTTCCCCACTTTTTACTTTGTGCTACTGATCACAACTGTGATAAAATAATAATCTGTACTATTTAATGGCTACTTTCCTCCCTAGGCTGTACTCTCCAAGTACAAGGCAATACCAGATTTATTTCTGTACCCTTAGGACCTGACTCAGTGCCTGATCCAGAGGAGCTCTCAGTAAATGCTTTTCCAAGAGCTCCAGGTGTTCATGTAGTCCTGATAGGAAACCTGAATTGGTAACCAAGATCGAACCAAAATTATATATAGGCACTGCATAGGCAAAGAAACTAGGATTCCAAGAAGTAAATAGCTTACCCAGGGTCGGTCACGAGACTCTGAAAGCATAAATAGAATGATGCATTGAGCAATTTAGAATGCCCATTTAATCAAAGTTGAGTAATGAATAATGATGTTCATTGTCATTAATACTGCTCAACTTTTAAATAAGTCTCCCAGCCAAGGAACAAAGGAAGTTCACCAACTTAAAGAAGCAGAGTTCCAACTGTGCTGCCAATTTTTAACTCTTGAGAGAAAATGCTTGCAAGGTAGAAATTAAAATATATTTAATTACTTCATCTAAAAAGGCCTACCTGCAGTCAGCCTATTATTGGTGCATACTGTACAAAGATGACTGATGGAAGGAATCCAAGCTTTTTCCATGCTTAATTCAATAACTAGATATCAAAAGGCTGCTGTGAATCAAGGACTCACTGAATGTTAGATTTTATGAAGTAGTGTGACAAACAAAGGCACCGCTAATACACTGTTTATAAATGTGTGGTGACTAAATGACAGGAGCTGAAGCCTGAACTCCTACCTTTCTGATTCATATTTCATATGTACCTTCTTTTTTAGCTTCTTTGTATATAAGCTTCATATGAGCTAGCTATTTAATATAGGACTATCTGCCCAGCAAATCTGCCTTCACTAGTGTGACATGAAAGCTGAATAATTCATTATTGGAGTCCGGTGGATCTAATGAGTCACGTTTGCAGCAGCAAGGTTTAAAAGAAAAACAGGTACGTGTAGAAGGTGCGGCTCTTACAGCAGCAATGAGTAACAATGCAAAAATCAGCCTGTTCTTTAGAAGCACTAAATTGCCTAGCTGAATAAATGTTAAGCTTTATTATTGTACTCCAAGAGCAAGCTTACAGTGGACATAAGTATATAAATTGACATCTGTAAAGTGACAGCTTCTACACAGACTATTGCATTCCCAGCCCTAATCTTTCTCTCTGTGCTATCTGGTCAAAGCCAGGGATCGATGAGAATGGAAAGTCACTGTATGCTAATGCGCAGAATATATTAATCAACATTTGTTTTGAACTCATTTTAAATTAGTCATAGACTTTCAGAATGAGAGCTCGTGGAAAGGCAGTTTGCAAAGAATGTTGATTAATCATTGTCCCACACTATGAATTCACCAGGTAACCACATATAATAGGCATGCAACTGTAGATTGCCCTTTATGGCTCTGTGTTATTTAGCTAATAGCAAAGGTCTAAGAGTGCATTCTTATAAATGGTAGAATAAAATATACAAAATAATATAAAAAGACACAAATCTCAACAGATGGAGACATCAAAGGTTAAGGTTGAAATTTCTTCTTTAAAGTCACAGCAATGGGGTGAGGGTAGAGAAATGTCAGACAGAAGGGAGGTAAAACAAATTAAATTCTCCTCTGTAGACAGCTTGTGTCAAAATCTCAAAGGTGAAGAGAAAGGTCTTTGAAGTCTAAATAAAGATGGGAAAATATCAATAATTATGCTTTCTATTTATCACTTCCAGGAACTGGATATATTTTACAAACTTTAACTCATTAATCCTCACAACATGATTATAAGTCAAGTGGATGACAACTGGTCTACCTGGTTTCACAGAAAAATGAAGAGACCCGGGGGGGGGGGGGGGCAGAATAAGTGGCAGAGATGCCTGTGAAGTAGCCAGAAAGAAATCTAAGCAGTACCTAGCAATTAGAAAATGCAGACAGAAAACCCACAGAAGCTAAGACCCACAAAAGAAACCTACCATGATAACCCAACCTTAAAGTCTAAGATCAAAAAGCCATTGTCTTCTAATGAGTTTCTGGGATGATGATTCTTTGGTCTGTTCTTTTTGAGTGTTAATGAGAATTCTCCATTTGCTGTCACTCTCTAAAAGAGATCAAAATCAGGCATGGCCTAATGACTTGTGTGGCCCCTCTGCAAAATGATTAAGCCACTCTTCTCTGCTAATATCAAGCCAGACCCTATAACTACTTTAACCAATGAAATGTAAGGGAAAAAAACTTATTTGTCACACTTGTGAATGACACTTAATGACTGAGACATAGTTAACCACATATGTTTTTCTTATGATACAAAATCTGTTAGTTGGATCTGTTCCAGCAATTTGCTGAAGGTCACACTGCTAGAAATGAGATTTGAACACAGTGCTTATTCTTTTAAACATTATACCATATGTTTACTAATATCACATGGCATCAAAGGGGCAGGAAAGGTTTTTTATTAATTATTTATTTACATCCCAAATGCTGCCCCCTCCTGGTCTCCCCCTCACAGAGTCCCTCCCTCCATGCCCTCTTTCCTTCTCCTCTGAGAGGGTTGGCCCCCTTCGATTTCCCCCCACTCTGGCACATCAAGTCTCTGCAGGGTTAGGTACATCCTCTCCATTTGAGGCCAGACAAGGCAGCCCTGTTGGAGAACAAATACCATAGCCAGGCTACAGCTTTAGCAGGAGCCTCCCTCTCCAGTTGTTCAGGTATCTACATGGAAACTAAGCTGCATGCCTGCTACATATGTGTGGGGAGGCCTAGACCCAGCCCATGTATGCTCTTTGATTGGTGGCTCAGGCTCTGAGAGCTCTAAGGGGTCCAGGTTAGTTGATTCTGTTGGTCTTCCTGTGGACTTCCTATCCCCTTCAGGACCTTCAGTCCCCAACTCTTCCATAAGAGCACCTGACCTTCATCCAATGTTTGGCTATGGGTATCTGCATCTGTTTCAGTCAGCTGTTGAGTAGAGTCTTTCAAAGGACAGTAATTCTAGGCTCCTGTCTTCAAGCATAGCAGATCATCATTAATAGTGTCAGGAATTGGTGCTTGCTCATGGAATGGATCTCAAGTTGGGTCTGTTATCGGTTGGCTTTTTCTTCGGTCTCTGCTCCATCCCTGCATTTCTTTTAGACAGGACAAATTTAGGGTTCAAAGTTTTGTGGGTGGGTTGGTGTCCTTATCCTTCCACAGGGGTCCTGCCTGGCTACAGGAGGTGGCCTCTTCAGGTTCTATGTCCCTACTGTTAATCATCTCTGCTAAGGTCACCCATATTGACTCCTGGGAGCCTCTACCATCCCAGGTCTCTGGGACTTCCTAGAGATTCCCCCATCCCCCAGACCTCAGCAGCTGCATATTTCCATTCATTCTCCTGGCCCTGGGGGGGGGGCTCTTTCTCACACATGCCCCTTCCCCTCTTTCCCCTCTCCCTCCCCTCTCTCACCCACTTCCCTCCTTCTGTCTGCCTCCTATGACTATTTTGTTTCCCCTTCAGGCATCCTCGATTGGACCTTCCTTCTTGTTTAATTTCTTTGGGTCTGTGGGGGGGGGCATCATGGGTATTTTGTACTGTATGGCCAATATTTACTTATCAGTGAGTACATGCCATGCCATGCATGGGAAAATCTTTTAAATAGAACCTTTGTCAGCAATTACCTTAGGCCTTGGAAAGAATCTATCAGGAGCTCAGAAGGGCCAAATTAAATGAAATGGTTTTATTATTCTCTATGGGTGTTCAAGTCCTTATGAAATGGGTACATTTTTTATATTAGATAGAAACCTACGTTATTTTTAGGGAAGAGTGCCTTCCATGTGATACTTACCATCTCTTTCCATTCTAGTTCTTCACTCCTAACAGTATGCTTGCTGTGGACCCCGCTTTGACTCCTGTCAAGTGTTTGCTCCCCATTTTTTCCTCCCTTTTGTACGTCATCATAAAAGTTACTCTTTCCCATGGCTAGTGTGAACAGAAGTTGCTTACATAAGCCATGCCTACGTTAAAAAATAGGCATACCTATTGACAAATTTGAAATTTGTGACTGGGGAAAACTGGAGTGTTGTGATTTCAAATTATCTGCAGCTATATTTAGTCTCTTTTACGGTCACTTCTCACTCTTCTCTGTATCTCACCTATATCCTTGTGGATATTGGGTAAAAACCTTCAAGATATATTCTTAGCCAAACATTGGCTTCTACCAACCCCAAAACTAAGAATATCATTAGATAGCACCAACAACTATTTTCCTTACTTTTCTGTAATCCAGCTATGTATTTAGCAATAAACTGGTTTATGGCTATCTATGTTCTGTGATTATAAAAGCCAATGTCACCACTTTATGATGAACCTTGTCAGTCAAGAAACCCTGAGTCTGTGTTCCTGGTCCACAATAATTAATGTTTGGCTCAGAATAAATTCTCATTGTCCTTTTGCAATGGGATTTACATTTTAAATCAACAGTTTAAAGTTTGTGCCACCCCATTCAAAAGTTGAACCCCTAATTTCCAGTGTGATGGTATTTGGAGATGAACTCTTTGAGGGTAGCAAGATTTAAACATGGTTGTAAGGGCATGCACCCATGAAGGAATTAAGTCCATATAAGAAGAAGAAACCAAACTTGCTCTCCTCACCATCTGAGGACATGTGAAGAAGGCAACCATGTGAAGCCAGGAGTAAGCTCTCACCATCCTGCTGGCATCTCAGCCATAGAAATAAAGGGAATAAGTAGCAGTGAGTCAGCCAGTCTGTGACACACTTTTAACATATGAATAAAGCACCCCTGCCCCAGTGATTCTTTGTTCTGTGTTCTTTTCTATTCAGGAAACTATGCCTTTTGAATACAAGCTTCTGCTCCACTTTCATGGTCTTGCCCATCCCAACAGTCATGAGCTCCAGTAACACAATTCAACTGCTCATTCTTGAGTCCTCTTTTCACTCACTTCCTTCACGAGATTCATCATCATAGACTTCCAATCTGTCTCCAAACACACCTCAAGTCTACTGTTTCTTAAAAGTTCTACCTCTCCTCGCAAATTTTGAGCCTGCATCACCACTTCGGAGGACAAGTTTGATCCCTAACACTTCCATCTGGGACCTCCATAGAGCTGCCAAGATGGTCCTTATCAAAGATGAGTGAGACTGTGCTCCCTCCTCCTCTGCTCTCATTCTTCCCATTCAGGGACTACTGGTCAGTGTTGAATGGCCAGCATGAAATCACTGAACACAGGGTGGGGAAGAGATGTAATGCTTCTGTTCTCTTAAATGGTGCAAACGTCCTTTAGGACAGTGGTTCTCAACCTGTGGGTTGTGACCCCTTTGGGAGTCACATATCAGATACTCTGTATATCAGATATTTACATCATGATTCATGACCATAGCAAAATTACAGTTATGAAGTAGCAACAAAAATAATTTTATGGAGCCGGGAAGTGGTGGCACATGCCTTTAATCCCAGCACTTGGGAGGCAGAGGCAGGTAGATTTCTGAGTTCGAGGCCAGCCTGGTCTACAGAGTGAGTTCCAGGACAGTCAGGGCTACACAGAGAAACCCTGTCTCAAAAAAAAAAAAATAATAATAATAATAATAATAATTTTATGGTTAGGAGTCACCAAAACATTTATATTAATGGGTCCCAGCATTAGGAAGGCTGAGAATCACTGCTCTAAGGTATCATTGTTCCCAACACACTTAGAAAATGCTGCGTTCTTACTCCACAGGTAGATTCAAAGGCTTACATGATATTCCTGTTACTTCCCTGACCTTACAATTCCTCTGGTTCACTGCCCCCCCAACACTGAATTAAGGAAAGATGGCATATTTTTAAAGAATGAATTTTTCTCTAGCAATTTCTTTGTTCCTCTGTTCTATTCTGGGAACTATGCCTTTTGAATATGCCTTTGAACCAAAACTACAGGAGAACAAGTAGTAGGTAGGTCTGGCATCTTGAGGCCTGGATTGGCTGTAACATCAATATTTACAGCTGCTGCTATTATGTGTATTGTGGTGATTAGAATGGGAATGGCCCCCATAGGCTCACATGTTTGAACACTTTGTCCTCAATTTGTGGAACTGTTTGGAAAGGATTGGGAGGTGTGGGCTTGTTGGAGAAGGTGTGAGACTTGGGGAAAGCTGCCCACTCTGCTTCTTCTTTGTGATTTAGATTTGTGAACTCTCAGATTCCCTTACCTACATGCCTTCTCTCCACCATCATGCCCACCAATCCCCTGAAAACATGAGTCCCATTAAATGTTTTCTTTTGTAAGTTGCCTTATTTATGTTTTAGTACAGAAATAAAGAGATAACTAAGGCATATACTACTATACTTTAAGTATTCCAAGCAATATTCAAAGTACTTTAGATATTCTAATCTATTTAGTTCTCCAAACAACTTTAGGAACTAAGTTCTACTAATGATACCACTTGGAAACTGATGCATAAAGTTAAAAACTTCACTAACTATGGTCATTGGAAATCTAACCAGGAGTCAAAATGAGGCTGTTTGGTCCCTGTATCTGATTAGCCACTTGCTGTACTATACAGCTCCTTGGATGGTCACTTTGGGTCCCAGTTGACTTCATTCTTTTCTAATTTTGTGTTAATTCACCAGGATTCAAGTCCCAGGAGAAGCACCATATCCTGATAGCTTGATCTTCATGTCTAGACTATGCCCATGAAAAAAAGTATGCCATTTTCCAACAATGATCTTAAGACTGCACAAAAAAAAGACCTGAAGGAGCCCATGGTAGAATCACCCAAAGCATTGAAATACCAAAAGTCTCTGCTAGATCATTCAGCTTCCTAGGTAACTTTATTAAGATTTTCAAGATCCTTTTCACTTCAACACATATTTTTACTTTCCATAAACTCTCCAACAGTCAAGAAAGATCCAGCACAAGACACTAGTGTATTTTATAAAAAGGAATCACACACAGACATGAGAGAGAGAGAGAGAGAGAGAGAGAGAGAGAGAGAGAGGAGGGAGACAGACTGACAGACAGGGAAAGACAGACAGACAGACAGACAGAGAATTGAAGACTATTCCCTGAACTTTTAATGTGTTTAGTGCACTTTGCTGTTGTAGGAGGAGTTCTTTCCCTGGGGAAACACCAATATTATAATAATAATAATAATATCTACCTCCTTCATTTAGGGCAACAATGACAAACTAATGTACTATGCCAAACAAAGTCCAACTTGGAGAACCAGTGAGTTTATTGGGCTTAGATCTAGGGCATGGGTGAAGGGTGACTCATAAGAGTGCAGGTGATACCAAAGCAATCATTCTACCAGAAAGTCTTACCTCAGCATGGATGATGACTTATCCATAGCTACACAGATCAAGACACTGTTCCTCCTAACCCTTCACAATTTATGTATGTCAGCACCTCCTAAGACCACAGGGCTACAAACAATTAGGGCAGAATTATATACAAATGGCTAGGAGATACACAGAGGAATAACAGGAATCTCAAGGGGCTCAGTGGCCCTCCCTATATCCATCTTTTATGAGGAAGGTCAATAGTTAAGAAGACCTACGGCCTCATAGGCCTTCTTAACTATTTTAGGTCACTTGTAAGTTGTTACACCTGTTCTGATGAAAATGACAGCTGTTATGCTGGAAGGGAAGCATTCTACAGCATGTGCTAACAGCTTTGCATATAATTGCATTTCACGTTGTCAATGCTGTGAGATATTTCATACCTGAGGACTGTGGAGGTTAGAAAGATCTAGTGATTTGCTGAAGGACATCCAGTAAAGCTGAAGCTTAAATGTCAATTTGTCAGATTAGAATTTTAATGTATAAAATATTAAGATAAGGTTGAATTGTATCAAATCTGGATCAGTTCTTCTGTTGAAATAAAAAACAATTCTAAGCATATGTAATATACATAACATGTAAATTATTTCATAATAGAAATCTTTGAAGATTAAATTAAATCATAAACGTGAAAATATCCTAAAAGTTAAAAGCACTAATCAGTTGGAATATTTTAGGCTATAATTGGTACAAGAATATTAAAATCACACATTGATTATAAAAACACATTGACTGAGTAAAATGTCAGGACTCTCCTTTATAACAAAGCATCATAACCTTGAGCTTTCTTTATAAGTACACATCTTAGGTGTTGACATTACTTTGATTTCCGGCCCAGACAGGGAAAAGGGAAGCATATGAGAAGAGAAAAGGGTTGAATGCTGATGGTGTTTTCTAGTCTTCTCAGATCAAGATGGTTGTCCATGTAATTTAACCCTCCATTTTCCATGAAACCAAAAAGATTGAAGAAGTTTTTATAACAATAGCTGTTTTCTTTTACTTTAAATGAGTGTTTTAATAAAGGGGAATGCAATGCAGAATGCAGGGAAAGTTATTTTCTTCGTAAAATACAGGGAGGAATACTGAATAGAAGGGCATAGTAAACAAATCTACAATTAGACTTACAAATCCACTTGTACTTGTCTATCAATTTATAAACACTTGAGCATGCATAGCAGAGCTATGTCTGCATACACATCATGTGTACCAATATACAATAAAAATACAAGGCTGGGACTTTCAACCAAAGATAGAAACCACAAGTAATTCAGATTAAGTCATCAAGCAATTACATGACTCTGCCCAAGTCATTTGATTTTACTTTGCCCTTTGGTCCACCCCTTAGATAGGAACAACAAAGAAAATCCCTGAAAACCAGATGTTACATCAAAGTCAATATTTCCTGGAGGCCAGCCTTGCTGACTTCTTTGAAACATACTAAATTTAGAAGTAGTGTGCAAATAACACTGCTCAGATGAAACTAGCTTATTAGTGGTCCAGATGATAATCAAAAGCAAACAGATGGTCGCTTAATGAATGTTATTGGAAGGAAGGCATCTTTAAATATAGGATTTGTGTGAAAAGTTTGCTTTTTCTTGCAAGTTATTTTGATGATTATATTAGAACATTGGCATCTCTTTTCAGACTATAACTTTGTGAAACCTCACATAGGCATGTTGGGAAAGATCAAAGCTTTACAGAGCCAATGATAGAGCTCTCTAAATCTAGTAAGCAAAACTAGGCAGTTAAAATGGAGATCAAAGCCTTAATAGAAAGCATATAGCTACTGTGCCAGACTGCATTTCAAGGAATCAGAGATATCAAGTATACTATGCTTTTAGAAATCTGATATGTGAAATCAAATCTATACCAGTGCCAAACAAGGAATTGCTTGTTTTTTTGTGTTTTTTAAATGGCATTCTTTATTATATAAAGATTAAAGCAGGAACTGATGTTTTTACAAAAAACATCTAGTTGAGTTTGCTCAGTAAATAACTATGGCTAGTAGATACATCTTATCCCTTTTATATGAAAGAATAAAAAAACTACATTCCAAGCAGGCAAAACAGCTTTCTATTTGTCTATGGGAGGCCCAACTAGCATCAGCTCAAATTAATGATGTTGACAAACTTTAGTCAAAAGGAATTTACCAAAAACATCATACACACACATACTGGTCTTCCTGGCATAAAACACAAATAATAAGGTTAAAAGTTTATTGTACAGTTCAGTATCTATCCATATACCAAATCTGGTGTGGTGGTTCACACCTATAACCCCAGCATTTTGGAAGCATTGGACAATCAGCAGTTCAATGCCAGCTTTGACTATAGAGCAAATTCAAGGCCAGTGGATGCTAAATGAGACAATGACTCAAAAAATTATTCAGAACATAGAAACAAGACTAGGTATGTGTGTAGAAAGAAATGAACATCAAGTTCTTCAACTAAACATGAAGTTTTTAGCTAGGTAACTAAAGTGGTAATAAGAGAATCTAAAGTAGTGGTGCACTGCTGAATGTTTCCAACTGGCTTTATGGTTGGAAAAAATTGGATCTAAAGTGATTGCATATTTCCAGACTTATTTATTATCATTCCATGATCCTACCAGGGCTGACTTTCAGCTACCAATAACCACTATAAACACTACTCAAAATTTTTACGAAATTTGCAAGTAGCTAAAATTCAAGCACTCAGGAACAAAAGGAATAGTCTTGAATGACTATCTCCACTTTGGAGGTATGGCCTTGCAGAGATAAAACTTGGTGCTCAGCTGTTCCTGGAGGAAAAGTAGGAAGGATGCCCCATAAGGGTGATCTGGTATTAGAGTCTGTGGTGTGGAGAACAAGGTTTGAAAGTGTCAGAGGGACTTCCAGCTGGATTCAATTCCCTCTATCAGAAAGCACTGTCATTGCTGGGATGGAAGAACATGTTACAGCAGGAGTGGGAAGCAGAACAGAAGCCAATAGGAAGCAGACAAGCAGTCTACATTCCTCTTCTGCTAATAGTCTTCCTTTAGTGCTCAACAATGGAAGAAGAAGAGGGACCCACCAATACTATGAAAGCATCTCCCCGAGTCCCAGCCCTATGCTTTGAAGCCATGTTTAGTGAGAAGATGAAAGATAGTAGTTTAATAATAGACAGAGTTATATACAGAGGAATAAACCTTTATACTACAAAATACTTCATAATCTGCAAAGATTTTTAAAGTTCACTTAAAATAATAAGCTTCATTATTATGTGTTTCAATTGTGGTAAGAATGAAGCTAAATATTTTAATTATCTTTTATTCTTTGACATTTTCATACACATGCAGTCAATTTTATTAATTTTCACTCCTGTTGCCCTCTTTCATCCTCCTTCCCTCTCCCACTGAAATCTTTCTTCTTCCCCTGCTGTCAAGTTCCTCATCTTACTCTCACGCCTTTTTTATGTGTACGACACATGGAGTAGAATTCAGGTTGTTTGCATGAGCCGGGGTGGGAGGGTATTTACTGGAACATGGGGGAACTTATCAGTAGCTATGCCACTAAGGAAAATAACACCTCTTCCCAAGTCACTGTTAATGGTCACTAGTGTCTCAACAAGGAACAGGACCTCAAGGGTTCTTCGCGCTTCCATGATGAAATTTTGATAAGTTCAATTTTGTACGGGCAGGTCTTGTTGCTGGTGGCCACAGCCATGGTGAGTCTGTGAGTACAATGGCCATGTCACATCTAGAAGACTTCTAGAAGATTTTTATTTATTTATTTATTTATTTATTTATTTATTTATTTATTCATTCATTCATTCACTCACTCACTCACTCATTCATTCATGTAACACAGCTTCCTGTCCTAGGAATCTTGCATTCTTTCCCCTTTTTCTTTACATTTTTTTTCTGATAATTGGACTGGGGTAATATAGATAACTCATTTATAACCAAATACTTTCGATTCCCTTTTCTCTGTGGTTATGAGTCTCTGTATTAGCTGCCATCTACTGCAATGGGAAGCCTCTTTGACAAGGCTGAAGAAAGCACTAATACACATGAGAAGGCAGTCTAACTAAATGTCCATTTATCAAAGCAATGGTAATGGCTTTTCCTCTAATGTCTATGATCTTCCCAGCTCCAAGAGCTCTTAACCAAGATTATAGAACCAGCAATGCCTTCCATCCTATGGGTCTCAAATCCAGTCAGAATGAGGTTGGTTACTCTCAGAACACTGTGTCAATGAGTACCTCTTTTTAGGCCAGTAATTACTGCTGCTCAAAGGGTTCATGACTGGGTAAGACTGTTTATGACCTTTCTTCCCCTGTGGTCTTCCAGCGCTATGAAAGCTAGTCATCAGGGGATAAGCTTCTATCTCAATTCCTGCTTGATTTCTTCATGTCCTACAATCAAAAATTATGGTGTCTTCAACAATAGCATCTCACCAAACAATCCTGGTGGGAAAACAAAAGCAATGGAAATAAACCTTATCGTTCTGGAAGTATCTTAGAGTGCTCTGACCAAAACTTATAGGAAAGAATCCCACATCTCGCACCAGAGGTTTGTTTGCTTGCTTGTTTTATTGGCCTTTAATTTCTTTATACAATAAATTTTGTCTACATTTGTTACCATCCCTCAACTCCTCCTAAATCCTCCCCACCAAATTTCATGGTTTTCTTCTCAAAAAGTAAATAAAAACAAACAAACCAAAAAAACAAAAGCAAACAAACACGCACACACAGAACATATGGATTATATTTTGCATCAGCCAACTATTCCTGAGCACCGTGCTTGTCCTGGAGTGTGGTTGACATACCCACTGTCACTGCATTGAAAAATAAAAGAACGAAAACAACAGCAATGACAAGAAAACAACATAAAAAGTAGTTTTACTTTCCCAGAAGTTATCAATTGCAAATAGTTCCTTGGTTAGGACTGGGACTTTGGGCTTCTTTCTGCTTCTCTGTAGCACTAGGATTTTTAATAGTCTATGATTTCTAGAAGGAAAACAATCCTCATGCAGAATACTTTCATTCAAACTTTTTCTTAAATTTTAATATTCTTGTTAAATAGTAGGTTTCCATATGCTTTTTATATATCTTTCATGGAATAAAACAACTTAACAGTTATAATTAATACTTTTCATTTACTTTATTGCCTCAAATTGTCCCATCTTTAACTACTGGTCACTCCTCCCACTGGCTGTTCTTCTAACACACACACACACACACACACACACACACACACACACACACCAATGTGATATGGGTTTGCTTTTGTTTATTTTGTCTGTCTTTGTTTTTTTTAATCACTTCCTTACTTTTTAGCACTATAAAACACCTTAGACTGATTGTGTACTGTTTCCTACCCTAGAACCAGCCATTTCTTCAATTGTATTTTCACCTTTATGATAAAGTTTACTTCTTTCAATGATTCTCTTTTCAATCAATAAACACAAAATTCCTCTTTAAAGAAACAACAACAGCAACAACAAAAAGATGAGAGGTACAAATACAAGAATAAGAGCAAAAGATATCAATTCCTAAAGAATGAGAAAGGATTTCGTTCTTCCTTTCTGCTGCTTGCTTCCAGCAGGTAAGTTATGTATCCGTGTTCTCAGAAGGAGGCCATGTGGAGGTGGAAGTCACTACCTGAGATGCCTCAGAGCATTCCTCGAGTAGATCTTCTCCCTTTGGAAGAAACCTGCTTTCTCCATGATGCAGAACCTTCAATCTCATCTTATTAGTAAGGCAAACACACCCAGCACAACTCAGACTTTGGTACCAACAACCAAAGGGTTTAAAAGAGCCCAGAAAAAGTCTTCAATGAAGATGAAAAACTTCACAAGTCCCTCAACTCAGATTTTTTTTTAAGAGTAAGAGTCACCAGTGAATGTTATGTGACAAGTGGCTCTTTCAGTAAAGCAGAGATCTTTGTGATACATCTGCTTACAGAAAAGAGGGTCTAGAAAATTGTTGCTCTAGAGAATAACAAGATTTTGCATGGTCTGGTGTTCCTTTTTGGTGGTGATCAAAGACTGAATTCCCCAAAATATCGTCTTTGGACACAGAGAGACTAGGATTGCCTGGGCATTTCTGAGAACCTGAGGTCACAAACTCGTTCACTTATCAGGAAATGTTTATTCCACCCCTTGAGTTAAACACTGTACTGCATGCTAGGGATGAAAATATGAGCTATAATCTTGGATCTCAAACTTACATATTTGGAGATGAGGAAGGAGAATAAAGGGTCACAAACATATCATCATACAGCTACAACAACTGTGCTATGATAGGTGACCACATATAGGAAAGGCTAAGAGAAACTACCTTAGCAGTAGGCAAAAGGAACCATTCAAATACTCCTCTGTCTTTCTTTCTATTATGTATTATTATAATACCGTATTCTCTTACTCAGCTACTTGGTGATCTTTGGATCCTTTTAGAAACACTATTTTATTTGCTTCTTTAGCAGGGTCCCACCAGAGAAAAAGATCTAGTATGATCTGTGTGTGCACAAACTTGCACACACACACACACACACACACACACACACTGTACTGGCTAGTTTTGTGTGTCAACTTGACACAAGCTGGAGTTATCACAGAGAAAGGAGTTTCAGTTGAGAAAATGCCTCCATGAGATCCAGCGGTAAGGCATTTTCTCAATTAGTGATCAAGGGAGGAGGGCCCCTTGTGGGTAGTACCATCTGTGGGCTGGTAGTCTTGGGTCCTATAAGAAAGCAAGCAAGCAAGCAAGCCAGTAAGCAGCATTCCTCCAGGGCCTCTGCATCAGCTCCTGCTCCTTGTCCTGCTTGAGTTCCAGTCCCGACTTCTTTTTGTGATGAACAGCAATTGGAAGTGTAAGCCAAATAAACCCTTTCCTCCCCAACTTGCATCTTGGTCATGATGTTTGTGCAGGAATAGAAACCCTGACTAAGACACACATGCACACGCACACGTACACACATACACATATATCCACAGTTTTACACACACGAACACACATGTACACACCAAGCTTGGCCAAGCACATATGTAGGGCAGCTGTCAGAAAGGACAGGTGGAAATGATTCTGCAGGACCTAGTGATTCAGTCCACAGGGAGCACTCCTTTTTCCTCATGAAAACCTGGGTTCTTCTCTTCACGAATTTCAACAGATTGGGTCAGGCAACTCAGATCATTCAGAATAGCATCCTCTAACTGAGATGGAGACAGCTGATTAAAGACATTAGTCACATTTACAAGATGCTTTTACAGCAACACCAGGGAATATTTCGATCGAGTACAATGGGATTAGAGTTTGGCTAAGCTGATGAATACCACTGCTCACCACAATCTTCTCTCCATCTCTCAGGGTGCAGGCTAGATTACAATGAGTGGGGTTTTCCCAGGGACTATACAAAGTGATAGTCCTACTTCATTGCTCCCTTTTTCCTTTCTATTCCACCACTCCTGCCTGTGCAGAGTCTTCTTCCACACCTATTAGTATCTGAAAAAAAAAAATGCCTCACATACAAACCCATAGGCCAGTCTAATGGAGGCAATTCTTCAATTGAGTTTTCCTCTTCACAGGTGCATCAAGTTGACAACTAAAATTAGCCATTATAAGCAATTTCATAACCACTCTGCATCTGAGTTTCTTCACCTGGAGGTTGTGCAACCAACAATCCTTACTTTAGAAAGATGTTGGGAGGATAAGATGAGAAAATGCAAGTATGTAGCACAAAGCCAAGGATAAAGTTTCAAGGTTTGAAAAGCTGCCTCCGTTTGCCTACCAGATGAAATAGGAGCTAGAAATAAGCAACTTGTGATCCTTGTCTTTGAAGACCACACAATGCAATGAGAAACGGATGTGGAAGCAATTTCAAAGTGGTGTAGAAATTCAATAGGAGGGTCCAGCCAAGAAAAGAGTAAGTATAGCAGCCTGGAGCTCCACAGTAGGAATTCCTATAAGCCATACCATTGTCATGGTCAAAAAAGCCAGGAAGGGCATGGCTAGCATAATGAAGCGCATGGGAAGAGACAGAGATAGAAGAGCACAATGTGGCAGGAAGAACAGTAAGCAGACCCCAGACCCGTGTGGATGGAGTGGCAGGGTGAGTGTTGAGTGTAGGAGAGGCAGGGGAAGGAAGACCTGGAGAGTGAGAGGAGATGAGAAACAAAGTCTCTCTCTCCTGAAGCTGATAAGGCATGCTAGGGAGTTTGGGCTTTATTCTGATGACTGAGAGGCAGAGTTCCAACTCTGCCTTTGGCCACTGAGTGACTGTATTGTAAATTGATAAAGCAGCATTTGTAGTCGTTTGTCTACCAGCCAGACATAACGAATGCACATCCCCCATGGATATGTTCCTCGCCAAACTCTTTAATAATCAGGGCAGAGTAGAAACAGAGGATTACATATAACAAAAGCAAGTCAACCATAGCACCCAACCCAGCCTGTCACCTTATACCACGATATGGCTGGATGTGCAGAAGGCTGGGGAAGAGAGAAATGTTTCTTAGCTAAAACAAATATTTTCCCAAGTCTTCTCTGTCTTCTTCCATCCACATATGCAAGCTTCATATGACATTACACACGGACTATTCCCTCCTCCTCTCAATGCTTGTTTCTCTTGGCTTCCAGGACACTTATTCTCCTGGTTGCTTTCCTGCCTCTCGGGATGACCCTTATCAGCCTCGTCTGCTGGTTCCTCTTAAAGTTGGATCCCAGGTTTCAGTATTTGGGCCTCTCCCCTCCCTTTGGTGACTTCATCAAAATTTATTACTTTAAATACCATCTATACCCTGACAATTTCCAAATTTATATCCCCAGCCTAGACCTCTCTGCTGGATTCCAGGTTCTGTTTAATTGCCTCCTTGATAATTTTACTTGAGATGTCAGACATCTCAAACTAAGATGGATAAAACCAAACTTTTGGCATTCTAAGCCAATCCTGTCCAGTAGACATAAATCACACTAATCCTTTTAAAACATAAATCACCTCTCTCCTCGCTCAAGCCTACCCAAGATTCCACATTTCACTCACGCTGGAGCTAAAGTCCATACAGGCCCTTCTAAAGCCTAAACTGTCCAATTCTCTCCTGATACCGCTCCTTGCCACTTTCCACCTTACAAATTCCTTTTCTTAAACAATAGCTTCCATGTTTGTTCTGAGATCCATCAAATACGCATTAGCCTCAGAGCCTTTTCATGGACTGTGCTCTCTGCTAAGAACTTCATCCCTGGGATGATCTCAGCACAGACACCACTCCCCCAGCGACGCCACCCTACCCACCTTCTGTAAAACACTGGTGTTTGCATCGCCAATACCCTTTCCAGGGTGCTAGCCCACCTTCTCCTCGATTTATTTTTTTTCTACTAATTAACTTGTTACCTGTCTGGCACTCCTCCCATCACATACCAGTAGACTATAACAAGCAGGAGGACTTTCTATTCTCTCTTTTGTTCATGGCTCTCTCCCTGGTGCCCAAAACAAAACCTGGCATGGAAAGCCCAGTGAAATTTTTTGTGTTCTTATTAATATATATTAATTTTACAAATGGGCTTTTATTAATACATACGCACATACATAAAGGACATATAATGTACTTTAATCATATCCACTCCTTCTGTGACCCTCTCTTATGTTATTTACACTTTTTTAAAATTTATGAATTAAGGTAGAAAGACAGTACTGGACCTAGAGTGTGAGGATATGTAGGTTTCAGTATGGACTCCATGACTTATTTCCTTCTTAACATTGGGTAAATAATCCAGCCTCTTGGTCTTGTCTTATCTTTATCAGAGCAATTAGGATTATGTAAAAAAAAAAAAACATATTATAATAAGCATTCAAATAGAGATTATATACTCATTTACCTTATTTAATTGTATCAAAACAAAGAGCCTGCAATAGAGTAAGAACTTCATACATTGTTAAGTTATTCTAAGCTGAAATACAAATCATAAAAAAGTAAGTTTAAGACATACATTTAAAACCATTGTCATTTGCATATACCATATTAACTTCTTAAACTCAATACATAGTTAAGGTCTAGGTCTATTTTGAATTAAAATGATGGATTAACAGTTTGTCTTTTTATGTCAGGAGTTCATTTGTACAATCAGTCCACAATCAGTTATTAAGTATATACTCTGTGCTGAGTGCTATTCTAGCCCCCAGAGATGGACCAATAGACAGTAAGGACACATGTTTCAATATGCTCATTATAGAACATGGTTGGGAAAATAAACAAATATACTGAAACACTGTGTTGTGAAAAAAACACATCAGAACAGTGTAATAGTGAAGAAATGGTTGTCATTTTAAACATATTTTACTTATTCTTACAGAATTTCATACAAGTGTATCCCGCCCCATACATACCCCGCCTCTGATTATTCTCCTACAAATCTTTCCAAACCCTTGCTCCTCATCTTGCTCTCAACTTCACAGACTCTTCTCTTGCTGGCGGCACTCTGTGTCCAAAATTTATTGGAATTTTTGATGCAATAATCTGATGAAAATGACAGCAGATTAGAAGCCCAAAGAAAATAAGGAACTAAGCTCAAGGATCTGCTGGGAAATAGTAGCACATGAACAGAAAACAGTCAGGGAGTGGCCCTAAGAAGAACACAAGTGTAGTGTGTTCAAGGGGCTGAATGTGCATAGAGCTGAGAGAACAATAGGTGAAAAGAATCCAAAATCTGTGACAGTTAGGGATCAGAGCAGGCAAGGAGTTTCCAGCTCTAATGAACCCCTATCCACCAAGTCATTTCCAAGGGCCAGGACATACATTTGGGGATTCCACTACTAATATCTGATTAATATTTTGGCATATATCATCTGGCAATTTTCTAGCTTTATTATAATCATACCATAGACACAACCCTAAATTTTGCTTTTGATATCTACTCTAGCATACCAACTTTGCTCAAACTTACTAATTCTTTTACTATGAATATTTAATGATGGTGTGATTTATCGCTCACTATGTTGTGGAAATTTGTGATATGTTGTAACTTATTTACAATTCTTCATTCTAATTATTTCTTATATTTAATAAGTGTTAAGACATGGATTAAGCTGATAGATCAGGCTACCTCACCAGATAACCACTCCAAATGTCTAGAAATTGCAGAACCAATACATAGGAAGAAGGAAAGAAGAGAGAAAGTAGAGAAAAAGAAGAAAAGAGAAGGCATGTCATCCTACATGCAACATGTGTGCAGTAAGCTCCAGATTATTACAGTTGCCAGTGGCACAAAGATGAACAAGATGTATAACTCATCTCATTATCTGTGGGTCATATTTGCAAATACTCTCACATACTAATATTAATTTGTAACCCCCAAATCAATCCTAGAGTGATTTTGTAGTTATTTACAGGCAAAAACAGATTAATGAAAAGTGTGCTGTGTGTTTCTAAAGTCAGGCAACACTCTGAACTTATCTAAGCTGTCGCACTACAGAAGATGTATCTTTCCATGGTCTTCTTCACGCGACATTTTTCTTATTTAAGGCAATTTGCTCCTTTTATTGTTTTGCTGATTTCACTGTTTGAAATGATATCTAACCACAGCACTACAGTACTGTCTAGTGTTCCTAAGCACAAGGAAGTGTTGTTGCCTGAGAGAGAAGATAAATCTATTAGATAAGCTTCACTCAGGCGTGAGTTCAATGTTAATGAATCAACAATACATATTATACAAAATGTCTTTAAATAGAAATATTAATAAAACAATATTGGCTAACAATCAGTTATCCAAAACTCTGTAACCAGAGACTCACTGGCACCTAAACCTGTATTTCCTGAGGAGCCAGAGTTCTGGCTAACTCCATGTTTGCAGTAACTTAACTGTGATAACAAGAATTGACTGCAGTGTTTGCCCTCAAGCAGAGCATGAATTTTATCAAGTACTATATAATGTTGCACAAGTACAAAAGCAACTCAGGTCATTTAAGCCTGAAAAATATTATGCCAATATATTCTTTAAATGTTACCACCCTGTTTCTGCATTTTTCAGTGTTGAAAAAAAGTTTAAATATAATGTGCAAGTCTAATCCCCTCAAGCTCCTAAGAAGAATAAGGAGAATTTGTGGTATTTTTATCCACCACTTTGTCTGGACAATCAATCAGAGTGAACATTTCCTCTATGTAAAAATCACTGTGAATTCTTTTCTCCATTTTTGTTACTATTTTCTTAAATGTTTTTGGAATCCCCTGCAGGGAATGATAGTACGTCGTCTATTTCATGAAGGGAAATTTGTTTTAAATCTGACAAGTCAAACCTTCGTAACTTAAGAAAATTTCCAATTTTCTTTTTAAAATTTTCATCTGTTTCTAGTTTCATTTTCACCCTTTCAAAAGAAATTTACCAATAATTAATCAGTAAGAAGTATCAACACACAAACAAAATTAATTTTTAAAAAAGCAGTGAGATAAATGGCTGACTGAACACTTTGAAAACTTGTATTCATTCTTACAAAAATGTCCTTTCAGAATTAATTTCCTTTTTAATTGTATTAAGCAACAGGATACTTCTTAAAAATAAACATGGCCTTCTGTTGTAATTATTCTCCCTTACTTGCATATTTAGTGAGACTTCCTTCTGTCTAACCCTTATTGAAGTTCTGAGACCTTTGAAAGAGCTAAAACCCAAGGGTTGATGAAAGTATTAAATACTGAAGTACATTTTTTATTCTTGCTGCTTTTGTACATAAGGCTAGGAAGTTTGCAAATCATTTTTGAGTCAAAGGCCATGAGAGGGTTGAAAATGGATTCTAAAACCCAGTTCTTCTAAAAGTGTACATTATTGCTCATAGCTCCTGTTGGTCTCTGCTATGATAAAGAGGAAGGAAAGATACCAGTTTTCCAGGAGCAAATTATTCAGCATGTTCCAGCATACTTTTTAAGAGCACTTCTTTTGAGGCCCTGGGTTAGTAATATCTGGCTTTGGACAGAGAGAAAGAAAGGGAAAGAAAAATGGCATTTCCTTTCACTGTTAAAAAAAAAATTAAAAATAAAAATGTCCCAGTTAATGAGTGGTGATGAGCAGAGAGAGGGCTGGAAGCAAGGGTGTGTGTGTGTGTGTGTGTGTGTGTGTGTGTGTGTGTGTGTGTGCAATTTCTCCTATTTCACATTTTTCTTGTGTGGTCGTCTTTTCTATGTACTGCCATTGTTTTCCTTGACCCAAGAGAAGACATACTTCACAAAAACTAATTCAAAAGCTCCTTTATATCATTGAGAAGTTAAATATCAAGCTTTTTATCACTTCGTGCAACAGAAGCAGAACCAGTTTTTAATTCACATAGATTAAAATTGGAAGATTAATTTTAGGCGTTCTAAGTATTCTATTATTTCATGTCATTAAAAGCAACTGAACAAATTAAGATAGAAACAGAACTTCTGTATTTAGTCTCATCAACATTTTGAATAAAAGAAAATTTTGGTTATTCACCTTAGTGTCAGAATGCTAGTGAGGCTTTGGGAGGTGATGTAGAATCAGCACTTTAGACTACAAAGAGGCTACGAGTTCCTAAAATGGTGACCAGCAGGACATTTTTGTTGCCTTGTGTTTGTTTGATTGTTTTGTTGTTATTGTTTAAAACAACTTCCTCTCTAATGTCCATTTATTGACTTGTATTAAATGTAATGATATTTTAAAACAATCATTAAATTAATGATTGTATTTGTTCACCTTTTATTATATTTATTTATGTATTTGTGTGCTCCTATGTGGAGGTCAGAGGAAAACTTGCAGGAGTCAGTTCTCACCTTCTTAGCATGTGGTTAGCTTAAGCTCGGTTGTCACGCTCACTGGCAAGTTTCTTTACTCTCTGAGCCATCTCACTTGACCTCCAAACAGTTTTCAATAGTCTTCAGATATTAAATGAGAAGCCCTTATGAGTTCAAGTGATTATAAACCAGAATATAGATTTAAATTGCTCTTCAAAACAATCTTTAAATTTTTATTTTCTGCATTATTTCATGCATAAGACTATGTGTCATGTCTCGCATTCAAGTCACAAGCCCTCTGAGGACAAAATGTCTGTTGGTTTCATGTCTCTGACCTTTCCAGAGCCTGTGTAGAGCCACTCACCAGAAAGCAAATGGACCTCTTGGTTTGTTGTCGCTGTCTAACATCAGTTTTGATTCCTTTCCTGATGCCATGCCCACACCAGAATCTAGTCACCTGTTTGGTAAAATATTAGTGAGGGTCCGATAGGTAGCTTGTCCTACACTGGTGTGTGAAATATACTTAACTCTGCACACACTTGGCTTCTAGATTTGAAATCAGCACAGCTCCTTGGCTTATGTTGCTAACTCATGCTCATAACCTATCTTGTTTCTCAAATTCCCATCTCCTTAGTTCTTCTCCATTAAAGAAAGTAAAAAAGAAGGAAGGGAAGGAGGGAGGGAGGGAAGGAGGGAGGGAGGGAGGGAGGGAGGGAGGGAGGGAAAGAAGGAAGGAAGGAACGAAGAAGGAAGGAAGGAAGGAAGGAAGGAAGGAAGGAAGGAAGGAAGGAAGGAAGGAAGGAAGGAAGGAAGGAAGATATTTGAAGCCCTTAGCTTGATGGGCAACAAGCATCCTGGTGGACCTCCCCACCCCATCTTCAATCCTCAGCAAGAAAAGAATCAAAAAGCCCAGTTAAGATACACATAGAATCATTGGTATTTTGAAGTTTTGTGAACACAAATGCTATCCTTTTGTATCCCTGCTAATGTTAAGACACTGGAAACCTTCACTTCTTCCAAGTACTCTGTTTCCCTCTACCCCTGTGTTCCCAGTGCTGACCTCACCATGGCTGGGTGCACTCAGGAAATGTTGGTAAGTAAGGACATCAGTTGAGTCAACTTCACTGCTTGTTTATCCTGGCTTTACACATGAACATCTGGACTTCTTAAGGAAGCCCTGATAAAAGTAACATCCAGGGAATTAATCAGTCAGTGAAGTCTTACATTACCCAATGGGAGACATGTAAAGGAAGGGAGAAGAAAGGGAAGAAGGAAGGAGATGAGAGAAAGGAGAGGAAAAAAGAAAAACACAGCAGTGCAGTAATAATTCCACACTATATAGAGAGGTTACATTTCATATTACACCTTAAATTCATATAACTTTTATTTGACCCTCAGTACAACTGTGTGGAAAATAAAATGCTGACATTTTGCTGCAGAAACAGTGAGGAACTGCAGTTAATATCTACAACAGATTGTCACAAACCCTACTTCCCTGAGGGGAGGAAAGGTGATTTCTAGTGCCTCAAAGCATACTGTGGTGCCTGGCCAATGAAACCTGCTTGACACATGTTTGCTGCTTAGAACAACTAGATGCATATTCAATACTAAACACCGAAAAGAATGGCAGTTTAAATTTTTATTTTCAGTTTTGCTTCACCTAGATTTACCTAAATGTGCTTGAACAGTGAACACTCTTTTTCAAGGATTACCTTTAAATAAAGAATAGTCTTTCATGGATCAAATTCCAGGAAATGTTGCCATGCACAGTGAGTTGAGCCAAAGCAAACCCACCTGGCTCTACAGGTTGGAAAATATTGTTTGAATTCTCTAGCACATTATCAGGTCCCAAAGGCTCTCAGATTCATTCAGTGGCCTGAAGAAATTTGAGAGAGAAGGATTAAAGAAGAAAGAAGAGACCATAAAAGATTTAACAGTTCTGTTATTTTTTGACATTATGGGAATATTAACCAGCTGAGTAGTTAGGAGACTATCATGGCTCAGCGTTCTCTTGTAGCCTATTTTTCTCAGACAGGGTAAAAATCAATTTGCCATTTCTTATCACATTTTCAAGATACAACTCTTTAGCTCAAATATCAACAGACTTTCTTAGAGTTTAAGAACAGAAAATGATCTTGAACATGGCTCAGTGACCTAGTTTTATAAGCACAGAGAGGTCCAAGAATCCTAAAGCAGTTTGAACTAAAAAATCTGTTTTATATTTTTAGAAGCTTATGGAAAGCAAATATTTTTAAAAGTTCCATTCCTTCAGAAATGTTGACAATAGCCAAATTATGGAGCCAACTTAGATGCATATCAACAGGTTAAAGGAGCAAAAGAAGTGATATATTCAGACAGACAGAGAGATGGACGAATGGACACAGACACACACAGACACACACAGACACACACACACACACACACAGAGAGAGAGAGAGAGAGAGAGAGAGAGAGAGAGAGAGAGAGAGAATTGTTTTTACCCAGCCAAAAACAAGAACGAAAATACAGCATCTATAGGAAAAATGCAAAGAACTCGAGATTATCATGCTAAGTGAAATAAGCCAGTCTAACGACAACAGGAATCACATGTTTTCTCATATGGGGAATCAAGAGACAAATAAAAGAACATAAAAGTGGAAAAGGAAGGGGAAAAGGGGAAGGAGACGAAGCTTCAGGTAAGAAGAGTGAAGAAGTAAACGTGATCATTGTCTAATATAAGTATATACAAAAATGTCAGAAAAAAGCCCTTTACTCCTATAAATCATAAATGCCAATAAAAATGTTGACCATGATCTTATTCATATTTAGTTGTCTGTTTCTTCATGAGCAATTCAGATAAGTCCGGTTTCTCAAAAGAGACCTCAACATTTCTTGTTTGTAGGTGGATGAGTAGTTATGATTATTGATTCTGCTACGTACAAAAAAGAATTAAGAAAGAAATAAACAAGCATCAGAGTATCTCCCAATAGTCTAAGAGTTTCTTCATCTTTGGACTGTAGAGATGGCTGCATGTGTAAATGCCAACCATGCAAGCATGAAGACTTGAATCTAGATCTCAAGCATCTACGTCAACAGTTGGCATGGCAACAAGCCCCTCCTTCACCAGCGTTCTTTTCATTCATACATTCTCTCTCTCTCTCTCTCTCTCTCTCTCTCTCTCTCTCTCTCTCTCTCTCTCTCTCCACACACACACACACACACACAGACACACACACACCACCACCACCACCACCACCTTCTGCTCATTCATACATTTTCTCCCCCACCCTCAGTTTCTGAGCCTGGATCTAACTCTGTAGCACAAGTTTGCTTTAAACTTGTGGTAATTTTCGTGCCTCATCCTGCTGAGGGTTGGAAATATAAACACAAGCCACCATGCCCAACTTTAATTTCTCTTAACATCTCAAGTGAACTACAGCAACTTTACACCCACAATATAAATGTTATTTGTTTTCATCTATTGTCTCCCTATAGCATAACCCAAATGTTAGTCAGAAGACTTTTTTCTTTCTTTATACTCTATTTCCCCAGAAAGGTATCTACTGTCATAACTGCACTGATCAGATCTAGGCAGATAACAACCCATTCTGCCTCCAGTCTTGACCCCTTTCATGTACCCCTATGTTTATTCAGCCAACTCTGGATATTTCTGTGTGAATGACACATTATTTGCTTTCATTTGCCATGACTAAAATGTCAGTCATTGTTGACCCACTGTAGCCTCTGTTCATCATCCCCCATCTTTCTAAATAAAAGAAACAAACTCCTACTTCAAGTAGAAAATGAGTTGATTCTAAGACTCTATGACCTAGCACTCTGGATCTAGCACTAGGAACTCTGGAGAAGCAACCTCTGGAGAATTAGCAGAAACCAAAGGAAACTATATCTTTACTATAAACCCAGTCTGCCAAGGATGCTGATGTTCTGACATGCAAAGAAAATGCTTGCTTTCATGCCCATAATTCCATAACTCTGTCACATATAAAGGTCTCTGACTATCCAGTGATTCTTCCCATCACTGAGTCAAAATTCCAAACTAGAACATCTGATATTCTGGGCTAGGGCACAGACTTATATACTGCATGCAGAAGTTTAGAAAGGGATTTTCTGCTTCTGAGCATATACTTGTGCCTATTATGGTCAAATGCAAACATATAAATCAAGTTTATTATCCAATAGAGCTGAACAAATACACACACACACACACACACACACACACACACACACACACACACATGCACACATCTTATGATGGAGTCTGGTAAAGTCTACAACTTGCTGTCCACAAGTTGGAGTCTCAGAAAATCCAATAATGTAGCTCCATTCTACATTGGAAAACATGGAAACCAGGAATAGCAGTATAATTCCCAATCCAAAGACAAAAAAGACCAAATGTCAAGTCTTAGGCAAGTAGACACATGGAATAATTCCTTCCTTTTCCTTATTCTCTCTTTCTGACCTTGACAGACTAGATGATCTCAAATATAAATCTCATATCACATTTAAAGATCATTTGCTTTACCAAGTCCACAGACTCAAATGTTTAATGACATTAAGAAACACTTTGAATTACATACCCAGAAATTATGTCCAAATAATACAAGTAAGTCAGACTGACACATGCATTTACCAATCACAATAGGACCTTGTCATTTTAGATGATAAGCATTCAAATTAATACATGTCTATCTTTTTCCAAGACTAATTTCCCCTCTTGACCACCTTGCTTTTGTTATGATTCTCCAAGCTGTTTGCAGCTGGTTGATGCTACTATATAGATTCAAACTGCTCAAAATGTGGAGAATAAGTGACTATTTCCTGTTCTATATCTACAATACAACCCATACACCTAAGACCCAAGAAACAGAAAAAGGGATGGAAAGATTTGAAGAACCAGAAGAAAGAGATATCTGCTACAAGATAATGCCTTCTAGACATGACTGGGACTCCATTTTTGTCACACACACACCCCCAACTCCTTGCTATGTGCATTAGAAAAGTAGCAAAAGTGGACATGGAGAGGGAAGATGCTCACTCTACTCTGTTCTACAGTGTCCTTCAATTTGAATCAAAGCACCAGTACATGTAGATAACCAATATTACTGGTTGAATGTATCTTCTGACTCTCCTCTGCTCTGTTCTCACCCCAAACAATACATTTACCTAAATCTGTCCTTGCTAACACTCTTAAAATAGTGTTATGAGTCTATGCCCTACTTTACACATTGTCATGGTATGAGATATGTTTCCCTAAAAAGATAAATTGAAGGCCTAGCCCCCCCAAATGTGACCTTATTTTGAAACAGTTGTTTCAGAGGTAATTAGTAAAATAATATATTAAGACCATCATGTGAAGCCAGAGACACAAAGGGAGAACACCCATGATAATGAAGATGGGTATTTTTGTTAAGAGATCATAATCCAATCATCTTCAGAAACTGCTCGCAAAGCCCCCAAATCCAGGAGAGGTAAACTAGGACTCCCTCGAAGTTTCATACTGAGTATAGCCCTCTCAGTGACTTGATTTGCTGACTTCTGGCTTCCAGAACTGGGGGATGTCATGCCACATCAAGATATTATACCAGTGTTTGAAAACTTATACATATGCCTAATATATTTTTCACTTTGCCATGTAGGGTTGAAAAAGGAGTAGGGCAGAAAGAGAGATAAAGAGTAAGCATAATACCTTGCCCAATGTACTTAGTGACTCTCTTTCTTGCTACCTCATCCTTTTTTTCTTCATGGTTGACTAGAAATATTCAATTGCAAGACAGAAAGTACATTGAATTTGAGAAAATTCTCTCTCTGTATCCAAGGCTATCTGACTGGTGTGTATGCTTGTACAAAGTAACTTGTAAAATAATTTTTTCTTTATTGTATTTTACTTTTAAAATATTGTGTATATGTGGAGAATGAGCTATGTACACACAAGTATATACAGTTGCTCATGGAAGACAGAAGAGGGTTTAAGAGCTTTGGTAATAGGTGGCTAATAGCTACTTAACTTGGATACAGGGAATTGCAATTGAGTTCTCTGAAAAAACAATTTAAAAGACACCTATGAAAGAATTCTTAACTGCTGGGCCGTCTTTCCAGGCCCTTGTGGAATTATTATTAAGCTCAATATTTTTGCATTATGGAAAACCCCCCTTGTTGCATGTAACCATTCATTCAAAATAAATTCAGAGATTTAGATAGTTATGGCGGTCTAAATGTGCTTTGGTATTCAGTGCATAGTTAAGTTAACTGCTAAGCCACAACTCTAAATTGAAACATTTCTACACCTGAAACATTCCATGACAACAAAAACTTCTCTGTAAAATCTTTTCACTTCTCTATATTTCCATCCTGGAAGGAAAAAAAAAAGAAAAAAGAAAACAGGAAATACAATGAGACAATGTGGGATATCATGCGGAGATTTAGCTAAACCTCATTGGTCATCCAGCACTAATCTCCCACCAACAGAGTGAGGAAACTATTTCAACAAAGTAAATGAGACAATGAAGTCAAATTATATACCTGAGAGTGGATAGTCTACTGCTGCCATAGGAACGTGCATTTCATAGACATTGCTGAGATTATAGAATTACCAAATGTATAATATTATAACAAGACAATCTTCAAGAGAAAAAAATCAAACGAAATTTCTTGGAATAGCCATTCATTTGGTTTTATTACATGAATGAAATCCATGACCTTTGGCCCAAAGAGCTTTTGAAATTATCCATCTTTGCTAAGAAGCTTAATCAAAGGAGTTACTTTAAATACGATATTTTATCTAATAATCATTTTAAACTTTTTAGGGAAGAAAAGTATCATGCTGCCTGATTTTACAGTGTTCACAAAGTCAGGTTTAAGCTGAAGCCGGTAGACACCATCAGGCAAGTACAGAAAAACGTGGCTAGCCTTTTCCACATGTTTATGGCCAATGCCTTTTTCTTTTGAAGTAAAATGGCTGAGATAAATTTATTTTTTAAAGCATGTCAACATGATGTACTTTCTACTTCCGTCCACAGCAACTGTTCTTGTTCCTAATTATCCAACCATCCTGAATGGTAGTTTTAGAGAAAAAAAATAAAATTAATATATGTATAATGTAAAGTAGAAAACATGTATAATGTAAGGTAGAATGCATTGCATAAATCCAGAATTAAAAGGAGAATGAATAGAGGACAAATAATGTGTATTTATACTCATGACTCTAAAACATATCAAGTATTTGGAATGAAAACCATAAATACTTCTAAAGTTACAGATCATTCCAACATTGCTTTAAAATATTGTTTTTAAAAACGTGTTATGTGTTCACCACAGCACAAAATGAAATATCTCTCTCTCTCTCTCTCTCTCTCTCTCTCTCTCTCTCTCTCTCTGAGTCAAGCTCAGGTCATCAGGTAATGAGAAATCACCTCTCCTTGCTGAGCCATCTCAGAGGTTCTTCTTACCATCATTTCATTCACTTATTACATGTTACATCTTACCTAGTTCCTGCTTTATATAAGGTACTTTGAGAGACTGCTCCCTTACTATTCTGTGTATTGAGCTCCTTTTCTTAAATGTGTGATTTATTAATATAAGAGGCCTAGTGTTTTCCTAGTGTTCCTCTCCAATGGAATTGAGCAAATGATTCACGGGAAACTATGGCACTTAAACACAGCTATTGGTCCCCGTAGGAAGCTGACAATTCTTTCTTCCCTCCTCTCAATATTTTCCAGGTTTTATCATAAGTGGACTATATATTGTATCTCACTGTCTTTGGGCCTGGCCATGTCACTTGACTGTAGTAGTGGAATGAGAGTCGATGTGACTAAGAAAAGACATCTATGATCTCTGTTGTCTTGCTTGCCTTCAGGTACTTCTGTCTTCTCCATTATGAGAATGAGCCCCATTAGTCACGCATCTCAGAATGAGACATAGGGAAAATGCATATAACAAGGCTGCCTCTAGAACCTATAAAACCAACAGGTCCAAGGAGAGAGAGAGAGAGAGACAGAGACAGAGACAGACAGAGAGACAGAGATTTGCTGTTGTTATAAGTCATAGCTATTGGGAGCTAAATATTATACAGCAGAATTGCTGAGATATATAAGCTTCTACACACTGACTTACCAGCTCAACTAAATGTAGAGGTTGCCAAGTAAAAAAGCCAGTGTTTGAAAAAGTGCTATAATTCAAAAAAATCCACATGGAAAAAAGGGGTCCTAGTCTATACAGTGGTGTTATTGGTAGGCAGTAGGAACTTTAATAAGTAAAGCTTAGTCAGAGCTCCTTGGGGTCATTGTGGGCATGCCTTTGAATGGGATCATAGGACCTGACCCTCTTCACTGTGTTGCTTCCTAGTAAAAAGATCAGCATTTGTCTCAGCAATGTATTCCCATTATGAACAGCCTGTCTCAAGCCAAAAATCATGGGTACAGTTGATTATGGACCACAACCTACAGAACTGTGAGCTAGAGTAATGTTTTCTCTTTATAAGCAGATCATCTTGGATGTTTGCTTCAAAGATAGAAAGCTGACTAACACAGGCTATGAAACAGCATTTTCTCTGGCTTTTATAATGCCTCCTTATTAAACATATGCATATGTAAAAGAGTTAATCAGCTACTTAAGGAATCTGTAAACAAGAAAATGAGAGAAAAGTTTATTTTTTCAGTACAAGACAATAGGATCCAAAGGAAGTAACTGAGGATAGAGAACTTAACTTTAAAATAATTGTAATAGCTATTCTCAGACAAATTCAAAGAAAGGGGTGACACAGAGCAAGAATGTGATGTTATAAAAAGAACAATCGTTTCATAAGCAATGTATATATGAATTGTAAAAACATGTTTTTCAATGAATAGGAGTCATTACAATAATGTGGGATACAAATGATTCTTTCACAATGTAGGAAAAAGGACAACTATGAAAAATGTGAGAGAAAAGGTTTTTAAGCCAGAACATGAACCCCTGACAAGAATGTAAGAAAGGAAAAGGTGGGAGAGAAATTTCAAAATAAAAGAGAATTTTCCAGAGCAGAAATATATGAGTGCTAAACTGAAAGACTGTTTGAAGTCTTACTTTCTTCTTTATTCAGATATAGTATTAAATTTTAAATTAATATTTTAAAAATTCCAGAGATTTTTCTGTTAGATGGTTTTACAAGTGAACTAAACATTAAAATGGCACAAAGCTTCCACCAACGGTTCAGGACGCTAGCAGACGTCGGCCCCGCACACCTCAACGTTCTCAGTACACAGTTTTTAAGTGTCAAGGTAGAATAGAAATATTTAAAATAGAAAGACTGAGGACATTTCACTTCCCAAGGCAAGCATTTCAGAAAATCCCTGCTGGATATGTTCCCACTACATGAAGGGGTAAACCAGGAAAGGGGAGGCATGGGATCAAAGAGTAATAGTTCCTGACAAGCTTCGCAAGGCAGGAAGTATTGCCTGGATCATCTCCCTGGAAGATAAAACGGCTGTCAGAGGACTGCTCTGGGAAAGGGGAAAATCATAAGATTTGTATCCTCAAAAATTATGTAGCTTTTGTTAGAATTCATACTACATGAAGGCGACAAGGGAATTAACAACCTTGAGGAAATGAAAAATAAACTCCTTGACTTTCCAGAGAACATCATCAGCTGATGTAAACATCTATTGTTTCCAGTTTTTAGCATCAACCTAAAGAAAGATTAAATGTGGTTAGGGAAGGGATGCTGAAGGTTATCAGACTTGATAGGAAAGCACAGACGATGAGAAGTGGAGCTTGAGTGGCTACAAAAGAGCCAGGAGAAAGGAAAGGTAAGGGTGGGTTTAAAAAATAAAGGAAAAACCAAACCAAAACAAAAACCAACGTTGTCGTACTAAGTGGCGAATCAAATGTATGTGTTGTGGGTGACCCAAATCATAAATGTACATTTCACAAGTGTTCGTCATGGTTTGCTAGTGCTGCTGTGACAACAGAAACTAAACTTTTTTCATGCCTCTAAGGCATCGCAGAGGTGGTATCCCTCTGAAGCTTCTTTTGTTCCTTGGCTTGTGGAAGGTTGGCCTTTAATGGAGTCTCTAACGGTCTGTTGTCGTGGACTCACATCCCCAATATTTATGTGTCCAAATTTCTTCATCTTATAAAGACACCATCCATACTGAACCAGGGCCTCTTCAATGACTTCACTTTGACTGAAGTCTTCTCTCCAAATAGTCACAGTCTGAGGGACTTACACTATGAGCTTCACATGGACATGGGCAATGTGTTTGCTTACAGCAATCACAAATTTATTTTTGAGATGCACAAAGGTAATGTTATAGTCATGTTACGGGGTGATTTTGTGTGACTTGACACAAGCTAGAGTTAGTTATCAGAGAGGAAAGAGCCTCCGTTGAGGAAATGCCTAAACAAGGACCAGCTCTAAGGAATTTTTTTCAATTAGTGATCCATGGGGAGGGTCTAGCCCATAGTGGCTAGTGGTATCCTTGGACTGGTGGTCCTGGGTTCTATAAGAAAACAGGTTTTACAAGCTAGGAAGAGCAAGCCAGTAAGTAGAACCCACCATGGCCTCTGCATCAGCTCCTGAATCCAGGTTCATGGCCTGTATGAGTTCTTGTCATGACTTCCTCCAATGATGAACAGAGATGTGAAAGTGTAAGCAAAATAGAATAAACATTTCCTCCAGACTTGCTTTCTGGTCAGGGTGGGGTTTTTTTGCAACAATGAAAACCCTAACGAAGATAGCCATTATTAACATAGTTAAAAGTATGTTTTGTGTGATTGTGATGTGTTAGTTTTTGTTTTATTTCATATTCTATTTCATTGTTTTCCCTCAGAAGCTGTTTGTTTTCTAATGAGTGACAGAAAGGAGTGGATCTGGATAGGGATGGAGGTAGGGAGGAAGTGGTGGGAATAGAGGGAGGGGAAATTACTCAAGATATTTTAAAAGAGAAAATTATTTTTAATAAAAGATAAAAAAGAAAAAGCAAATTTTCATATAAAATTCAAATTTTTTAAAAGTCAAGGAAACATCTTATTCTATTATTTTTAAATAATATCTAGCTATAATTGACATTTATGATAATGAATGTCCTATACGGCTATTTGTCTACTTTTCAGAATTTACCCCAGAGATGTACAAACTAAATATACATTTTGTCTTCTGTCTCGGTCATTCTTTTAAGAGGACAGGTCATCTGTTCTACAAGATGTTCCATTTAGGACTGTCTAATATCTGATGTCTCTTTGCAACTACCTTTACTGTGATGAGTTATCTATCTCTCTCAAAGTATCTTACTGGACATGGATGTTATTTGTCCCAATTTTTGACAATACTAGGGTTGTCTTTTTTCAGTTAGCATAACCCATATTTCTCAATATGGCATGAAGTATTTTTTCTTTTAAAATAAACAAGTAGCTTGTATAATGACATCTTTGAGTAATATAATTATCCTGTTCTTATGTCTTTTTTTTGTTATATTTGTTATCCAGAGTTTCGTTATTATGGCTAGCTTAGTTATTCATTAATTTAGTTAACTGTATCAATACATTCTTGTTGTTTATTTTAAAAAGACGAAGTAGAATCTTGATAACCTATAAAATTAAAACCCACAACTAATGGTACACATTATGAAGGCTGTTGCACAAAATGTGCACATTGTTTGTGGTGTGATCAGTTACTGCTCTCCTTAATAACATAAGAATCGGGTGGCTCCACTGGAGGGAACCTGAGGCAAGGCAGAACCATGGCACTAACTGTGGCAGAGAAAGGAGGCTGACCTCGTGGTAGCAAGTGGAGGTAGAGAAAGTGGCAGGGAGGCAGAGAAGGAAGGAGAGAAGGAGGAAGAAAGGGAGACAGAGGAAGATAGCCTCTTGGCAGGAAAGAAAGAGGGGGGAGGAACAGAGGGAAAGAGGGAGGGAGGAAGAAGCTGGTGTAACAGCCTTCCTCCTTCCTCTGCTTTGTTCCTTCCAGGTCCTCAGCCTATTGGAGAGTAGCACCATGTCAGCTGCTGTCCCCCCATGCAAATGATCTTTGGAACCACCTTCATGGCTATATTCAACAGTGAATGTGAATGCTAACATTCTATGTGTCTCTTGATCCAATTGCAGCACCTGACCAACAGCAGGTGACCAAAACATTTACTGAATTTTTACGTGATAGGTGTTGCTTTCCAGTTAAAATACCCTTTATAATGACGTATATTTGATATGGTGACATTCTGAGATTCAAACACCCACCTTATAGAGATGCATGTTATGTTCATGTAAAAGAATAGTTTTAGAGTTGCACATGAATT